>CM067304.1:25422425-25739925 GCA_034231615.1 Meghimatium bilineatum | reverse complement strand
TAAGATGGCTTCAGTTGTTGCGCCATCCATGTCAGGTGATTTGTTTCTCAGGCTGTTCTTAATATGTTTATCTATTTCACAGACTAGTATTTCTGGTTCTGGAACATGTGAATATCTTGGAGTGAAAGGATAGTTTCTTGTTTTGGTTGATGGGTTGTACAACTCTTTAAAATACTCTAGCCACCTTGTTTTCCTGTCTTCGCCGTTGAATATGGGGTTAACGTTTCTACGGTTTATGATTCTTGTGGGGGTATAACCAGGGACGGTCTTAGGCCATTGCAACCTATGCGGCCGCAATGGGCCCCGCACTTCATAGGCCTATAAATTCATATTAGAATTTATTTTATTATCCTCTTACCTACCCAGACTGGGCCCCGCGCAATCCGTTTCGTATTGGGCCCCGCGATTGTTAGGGCCGGCCCTGGGTATAACTGTCATCTCTTACTTTTATTGCTTTTATACTTTTGAAGAAGTCTCTTGGTCGTTTGGTGCATATGTCATATAGGTATTCACCATTCTCTTTCCTCGCTTTTTCTTTTACATGTTTGATTGCTCGTTAACATTTCTTCTCTCCAAATGATACTGAGCATAATCCTTTTGATTACCTGTTACTACCCATATTTTGAATTTTTGCTTTCTTTTTACTGATTGTTTGTTTGATTTCCTCATTTCACCAAGCAGTTATTTTACACCCATTCGTTTTGGTTTTGGCGCCTCATAAGGTTTTTTGGCGCCACAAAAGCTGGTAGCATCTGCTAATAAGGACGTAGCGGACAACCCAGCATATTATTTAGTTGCAGTGAATTTCTAGGCAATAGTTACGTTCATGCAGTTACCAATGCTTTCCTAACAATTCGGGTGTGCAGCAGTCTGAGGCGCAAAGTGAACATCCTAGGCGCTATCTGTACCCCGCCGCTGCATAGCCGTACGTTTATCAGATTAATCAATCAAGTGTCATGCCGAATGGAGTAGGCTATCATGTTGCTCCACGACTCTCTGTCTCTTGTGTTGTCAATAAGCTTAGTTGATGAACTTCTGCCGTGCCACAATACTAGTCTATCTAGCAACTTCTCTCTTTGTCGTCCCCTGTCTCTTCTCCCCTTGATCTATCCAGTGGTTATTAAGTGTTCAAGCTGTGTTCTTCTCAGCATATGAAAACTTAACTGTCTGCCCCTAATGTTTGATATGATTGATCTTTTTACGCCAGCATCAATGAGAACATGTTTATCAGATAATTCGAGAATATTGTTTCATGATAGCATGTTGGTAATGCCAATAATGGTGATGATGATAATGATGATAGTGGTAATGGTTGTGATCTTAGTGATTTTGGTGATGAATAGTAATGATGATAATGTGGATCATTTGTTCTCAATCTGGTGCTTTCGTAAGGACTTGTGCTCGCTCCATGTGAGTTAAAAAGTGCTCGCAAGCATTAACGTTTACATGTGGGCGGTGCTTGTCATCTGAAGAGGTTGAAATCCCTGACGTAGGATGATTGTGCTAGTGGTTAACGATTGATGATTAATTGATGATAATAATGATTGATGATGATAGTGATTGATGACAATAATGATGATGATATTGATTGATAATGATTATAATGATTCTTGAAAAAATTCCTTTAGCTGTGTGAAAAAGCTTTTCACAGCATATATCCCTTCTGAAAAGGGCAGAAGTCACCCTCAGTTTAGAAGCCGTGGCGACACCTGGACTCGTATAAGATTTGTTGTCTCAAAAGGCATGTTTATGGTGGGGATTTATTATTGCATGATTTGCCCCCCCCCCTCGAAGGCATTCCAGTGCAGCAGTATCCCAGGATTATTATGTCCTGCCAAGATCACAGAATACGCTTCTGAGCCACTGACAAATTTTTCTGTCTGTTTATTGACCCTTTTGCACCTCTGGCATTCCCTACCACCAAGGAGTCTGTCACGGAAGGATAATGGGGCAATGTCCATTTGCCTGTATCATCATAGCGCTAATAGCGAATATGCATAATAGCGCTAAACAGCGCGGCCCAGTTCTGGAACGTCTCCTGTATAACTTCGACATCATGTTATTACAGGAAACACTGGCTGAACAGTTAAAATTCATGGACTTTGTGTGTTATGTCAATCCTGTAAGCCCAACATACCATGGTGAAGCTATTCTAGTTAGGCAAGGATTACCACACACACTATTGAATTTAACAGCGTGGGATAGTGAGAAGAGAGAATTGCAAGGAGTGTAGATAACATTCCAGGGTAGAAGGTGAAACATCGTTAACATCTACATGGGAAATTGCTCTAACATTAAGCCCGACGACTGTGAGTTCATTGGCGAACTTGAGCATCTCCCTGGAGAAATGCTACTAGTTTGCGGGGATTCCAATGCACGCAATGTCTCCTGGAGAAACTCAAGCACCAACCCTAAGTAATGACATTAAATCAAGCGCTACTCTAAACCGACCTAACTCTTCGGAACTTCGTGAGCATGACTAGATTAGCAACCAAAGATGCATTTTCAGATTCCAACATTGACCTCGCACTGGTGTCAGGTCATGGAGCGACAGATGTGAAATGGACAGATCTTGAATACGATGGAAGCGACCATTTGCCATAAGTTTCTCGAAAGGACGGCAAGTCAGATTGATCACGATTCACCACCCTTTTAGATATGCGCGCATGAAAGAATCGTTGCTTTGATGAAAAAGGCTTGGGAACGCAAGTGGTTGAGACCTAAGATTGAAAAGCCCCCATGATGGACTAAAGAGACAGAGGCAACATGGCTATTCAAAAAGCATGCGATAAAGGTTTGGCAACGCAAGAGAAAACAGGCACACACTACACTCAGGGATAGACGGGAGGCACAGAGTGCAACGAAGAAAACAAGATAAGTAACGTAAATAAAGTTGCCGAAGAAGCAAAGATTTGTTGGAAAAAATTTACTGAGGAGGTCACGGCGGACAAAACATTACACAAGTTCTGGAAGCTACATAGGTCAATGAAGCGGAGAACAGAAACGAAACCCAGTACAAGCGTGATGGACGACTCAGGGCAGACACTGACATCAGATGAGATGAAGGGCAGAGCCTTCTTTGATATATAATTCCAACAAACTAATCAGGGTGACTTAGATCAACGCAAAAAGAAACCAAAAAAAAATACTGTGTACTCTGACATGCGTCACGATATCAGATACACAGAAGACCAGCTTGCAGATGTTGAAGAAGTGCAGCTAGATATTAAGAATACATCTGATGGCGCTCTAGGCCCTGGTAAAATTAGGTACAGCTTATTCAATGACATTGGGGAAAATATGCTAGCTAAGATGACAGACGATTATAATGCGAGTCTGAAAACAGGAGTAGTACCAGATGAGTGGCTACATAGCTAGCTTATACCAGTGCCAAAACTAGGCAAATATTCTACAGAAATAAAAGGCTATCATACTCGTATAATCACAGTGCAGAATGTCTAAGGGCAGATTCTGTAAAGAATTGTCGCTAGATGCATTACCAGGGAACTAGAGATCAAAGGCGTTCTCCCAAACAACCTATGTGCATACAGACCCAGAAGAGACACAGTCACAAATGCAGCAACTCAACATCAGAAGTGCATGGGCCTTCACGGCTCAAAGGTGGGGGGGGGGGGGGAGAGAAACCATCAGAGAGGAAAGTGGTGCATTCGCTCAGGCGACAAGCAGCATGACAATGGAGATTTTGGCAGTAACCAAAGCTTTGCAATGGGTCTGCTCTCTAGTCTGCGAGCATGCCTGCATACTCAGTGACCCGATGAGAATGAATGGGAAAGTTCAGGCGGGATACATTCGGGAACAGTGGCTGGATGCAGTGAAGAATTCCTGTATGCGTAAAGTGACTTTAATTTTTGTGCCGGGACATGCGGGAGTCCGGGGTAATGAGAGAGCATATAGGTTGACCGCACACGCTGCTACTACGGCTGTTGGTGGAGCGATGGATCGAGTAGGCATTTTGAACGCCCTACTGGAAAACGCACGAGCAAATGACTACATAAGTGACTCTGGCTCTTGTTCCATGACTAGAATAAAGGAATTTGGTGTGAATTTTTAGTTCATTTTGGTACTTGCCTTGTGTTACCCCAGCCACATATTTCCTGTTTATGGTGTTTACCCGACACTGGAACTTTTATCCCATACTTCTTCTTCGTTCAACCTCAAACTCCCGCTGGATCTCTCTTGTAGCAGGATGTCGTCCAGAGAATGGTAATGCGTTGGGTCGCAGTTTTATTTGCGCCAATGGCCCGACACATCCGTCCTCGGCAATACATCCGTCTTTATCCCATACAAAACCAGAGGAAGACCACGAAAAAGATGGAAAATGTCGACAGCTTGAGCAAACACAGTCCAGGCGACACATATTCATATGGCTGTGGAACACAAGCTCAGCTCCAATCACCCCTACTCTTAACGGCAAGAGTGGATAACAAACCACCTGGGGGAAACAGTAGACTCTTTCTAATTCGCTGTTGTTGATACTGAATGAGAACTTGCCAGTAGTGATGACAGGTCACATGAATAATATTAATTTCTACACCCTCTGTTCCTTCAACCAAAACCTACAATTCTGCATTATTGAAGAATGGCTGAGATGACAAGAACGTAGCCGTGCAAAAAAAATATAACCAAAAGAAGACACGTATATAGACAGACCTACTACACATAGACATGTTTATGTTCCGGCTGTTCACGCATGCGTTCTATACGTGTCTCAACGCTTAGCTGTCGAGTCGGCTGCGACGATAAGTTTGGAAACTTGTGAACTTGTTAGAAAAGAAACAATTAGAAAGAATGGCTGCTCAGACTTTTCAACAAGAATACATGCAAATGCCTCCTATTACAAGAGCATATACCACAGCGTGTGTTTTAACAACGATAGCAGTAGTAAGTGATGTTCATTTTACAATTCATATTGTCTGAACTGACAATATTTGATCGTACTTTATTATATAGTTCAGTTATACTACCTTTCATTTCAATTTTATACTGTCGTCGTCAACTTCGTGTTGTTACTTACTTTTGTATCATCAGTGGTTGTCATGAAATATGGGCATAGGCTACACCAGTAATGTAAGCATATATCTGTGAGGGATAAATGTAGTTTTACTAATAATTATGATTGTGTATGAATGACGTGTAAATGTAATATTTTAATTTTAAGATTTTAAATAATCACAAAATATAGGCCTAGCGTTAACTAAAATGTAAACAAACAGTTCAAACAAACATATTCACTAAACTATTTTTGAATTATTATAAAACTATTAACTATATTGTCAAAGGCCTATATTATATAGTATCCTTTATAATTAATTATACATTCTGATCCAACAACAAACTTTGTTTTCTTCAACAAATAAAATGGGTAAAAATGCTGTTTCGTCCACCGTTGTGTTGTAAATGGCACACTTTTCCCTTCTAAAATCAATCATATCACGCCTTATACGAGAATTCTTAGTGAATTAATTATTAATTCCAATTACTAAACACTGTTTCTAACCCTTCTCCCCCTCCCAAAAAAATATATAAACTAATTCTAATCCTTTTAACCTGAATCTACTGAAATCTATAATTTTACACAACTTATCTAACACTGCAAAATCACAACGGTGGACAAAACGGCAGATGCGCCATAAAATGGAATTAGTGATTAAGATTACTGCTGACCCATACTGTTTATCTCAAGTTTAGCTAAGATATTAGGGTAAAAGTAAAGATTAGTTCTTCACTGTGCTATAATTAGCACACTGTTGACAATTTTAACTATTCAACGTCACAGATTTCCATGTAAGACCAATGAAAATAATGGCTGCCATGATGTCACATCCCGACAATCACAAAGTTCAACTCTAGACACAGATGAACTTATGCATAATCTGTTTGTTTTCCAATTTACTCATTTTTTACAATTTCCTATTATTTGTAGTGAGTGATCAGTATTTCTGCCCGATACACACGGAGCGAGGTGAACGCACACATTAGAAATATTATTTCTAATCCTAACCGTCCTCTAAGTACTTAAGCTTGCTAAATTACACAACAAAGGTTAGGTTATACCTCAAAACTAGAACAAAGGTCACAGTGAAGAACTATACTTTACTTGTGCTGATATTAGGGCATATGCCTACTTAAATATAGCAATTCATTAGAGATAGACCCTACATATTACAATAAGTCAATAAATAGATCATTACCAATACCTTGGACAACCCCTTGGCATGACACTTGAATACAAATGGGGTTGGACCCATTCAAGGTACATGGTCCAGCACCATTCCTGCCTGGGTATCCATCACATGGTAATCACCATAACAGTTAACAGAGACATATTTTTTATTGTGTTTGTACTTGACATTCTGATCTATTGGCTAGTTGCTTACAGCACCTAGCACTTGCCAGGCTTTGGCCAGTATTGGTTTTCAGCCTCTGTTGGCTGAACTAAGCCCCATCTCCACTACAAGTAGCTGACCTCAGTGGAATATGCAATTATGTTTTAATATATCTGAGTAGAAAGCTTATCACAGCATTCCATAACAGTGAGAGTTGGAACCTTCTGGGTATGAAATAAAGTTCTGGAGAAACCTGATTTTGCAAAAGAATATAATAGCTATGTAGCTCATAATTGCTGCGTATCGAAAACAATAAAACAGCAAAGTGTCATGCTTTTTTTATGTCACCAAAATATCTGAGACCTTATTCCTCTGCGCAGTTATTGAATCTCTTAGTTCATTCTACTCGGAGTCTGAGACATTATTATCCATCATCATCAAACCCATAATCCTTTATGGGTGTCACCCTGGAAACCATCCACTCAAAAATTTCGTCATGCCTCTCTTTTATTAATTCTTTGTTTGAGTGTGGAGAATCTTAATCCTGTCCAGTGTTTAATATTGTCGATGTAAGATATTTTTGGAAATGGAAATATGCCTCATTACATGCCCAAACCTCACAAGTTTGAGAATCCATAATAGTATTTAAATCAGTCCATGCTTCAAAATATCTGACTGAGACCTTATTTTCCAGAACAGTTATTGTGTCTATATATATATGTTTCCAATCTCAAGAATGAACTACAGATCCAACGTCCTAGACATGCACAAGTTCACACAATTCGTAAAGTAATCTTCTTGTGCATTTATTCTCAAAATCCTGCAGATTATCAGAATATAATTCAGAGAACAGAATACTCTGTGATATGATTTAGAGTTTGGCTGTGATATCTGCTCCTATTGCAGCAGAACATCCAACTTCAGCATACCAGTTGTATGTCATTTGGGTAAAGGTAAAGGTATGTCCCATGA
The DNA here is from genome assembly GCA_034231615.1 of Meghimatium bilineatum. Classification (NCBI taxonomy): domain Eukaryota; kingdom Metazoa; phylum Mollusca; class Gastropoda; order Stylommatophora; family Philomycidae; genus Meghimatium; species Meghimatium bilineatum. The sequence goes on along the minus strand of CM067304.1, from coordinate 25,732,606 downwards.
CATCAAGCTGCCGTTGGGGATGAAGATAACTCTTCATGTACTAAGCCGCAGCAACTATTAGGTGGTGTGGCCAGTTCCCTTCCTTGCTGTCTTTACCTCCCTTAACTCATGCGTCAGGTACTCATTTACAGCTGAATCGACTGGAGGAGTGGTCATGTCAAGCGAGAAATCACAACTCTGATTTTTTTGTCCGAACGTGGTTTCGAAACTGGCATGCTGTAACCCAGTGATAGATAGCAAGCTCACTATCACCTAGGCTACTGCACTCCTCTTGGGTACTTTGGCATGAAGTATAGTCCTTGTCTGTTAAAACATTCATGACAGGTCACTATTATCTGCTTCCCTTCTGAGTACACATGAAAGTATTGATAGGTTCACTTTCAGAGATAATTTAGGTGATGGATATAGAAAGGTGCAGATGTTGCTGCCAATCAACTATCTCAGCCACCTTATGTAAATGGAACTATCACAACCAGCCATCCAGGCATACAACAGCAGAAATAACGACTACATTGCAGGAGGAAGACCAAGAACAGAATGGGAAGATCGAATCAGAGAGATTGTTAAAAAACACAGCCTAACCATGGCAAGCGCAACAAAGATGGCCAAAGACAGAATACTTCAACTCCCCATGATGCCTAATAGCACTTGTGGAAAATACAATAGATAGTTAGACTGCACAAGTTGCAAACTATTACACATCACACTCTGGTCTCGAGACTACATCCTGCTAACCAACAGCAGAAGTTTGAGAACAAATGCAGAATAAAAAGTTATATTTGTAAATAATCATCATAAATATAATTCTCAAATTTTTCTTTTTCAGCAACTAGATCTGATCAGCCCATTTCAAATATATTTCAATCCAGATTTAATATTCAGACAGTATCAGGTAAGCAACCACCTCGATCCTTGTTAAATGTGCTGTTTATTCGAGACAGTCTTAGGTAAACAACCTATTCCTTTTCCAAAAGTTTATTTAGTGTGTCTTGTAAGATGTGTTCCAAGAATATATTGAAAAACACTGATGACAATATGCATGTCAAGCCTCTGCAATTATTTTGAAACAGGCTCCAATATTACCATTACCGGGTAATTAGAACAGCACTAGTTGCTACTTTGTATAGTGCCTCAATAATTTCTTTTATATTTCTGTCAAAATTAAAATTTTGCATAATTTTCCAAAAACCTTCTTGCTATTACTCGTTCGAATGCCTTAGTGAAATCGATCAAGAAAGTTATGATAGATTTCATGCTGATGTTGTAGGTGCTTCTCAATGATTATTCTGATATTGAAAATTTGTTTTATAGAACTTCTGTTTTCTTCTGATCTATGTTTCAACTTATTTAACAATATCCTTAACATCACTTTGCTTGAATAAGGTATAAGACTAATAGTTTTATCATCTTTGCACAATTTTGTATTCCCTTTCTTTAGCAGTGGTATAACCAGCGATTCTGTAGGCCACTTTTTTGTTTCCCATATGCATTGGCAAAGTGTTCTCATAACATTTATTGTTTTTATACCTCATAGTTTCAGTTCTACAGAAATATTATCTATTTCTGGTGTCTTTTCACTTTTTAATGATCATAGGACCTACATCATCTTCAACTTCTCAAGATTTTAGAATCACCAAATTCTCTTGAATCGCATAAGCTCTCATCTGATATGACATAATTGTAACATGCCATTTGTTATCCACGACTTGTGTGGGGTCTGCTTTTTTACCAAGTATTTGTATTGCTGTCTCAAAAGTGCTTTGTTCATCTTTTTTTGTGTGTTATTGTATCAATATTGTCTTCAATGAAAATTTAATGCTGCAAACTTAACAGCTAGTGTTGCCTGAAAGATTCCTGCAACTTCTGTGAATTTAAGTTTGTCTAGATGGAATCTTGTTCTAGAGTAATTTTTCTGCTGATATCCACTTATTTTTCTGCTGATATCACTTATTTTTCTGCTGATATCATATTTTTCTGCTGATATCACTTATTTTTCTGCTATCACTTATATTTCTGCTGATATCACTTATTTTTCTGCTGATATCACTTATTTTTCTGCTGATATCCACTTATTTTTCTGCTGATATCCACTTATTTTTCTGCTATCACTTATTTTTCTGCTGATATCACTTATTTTTCTGCTGATATCCACTTATTTTGCTGCTGATATCCACTTATTTTTCTGCTGATATCACTTATTTTTCTGCTATCACTTATTTTTCTGCTGATATCCACTTATTTAGTTTAATAATAAAAATAAGACAGTATAATCTATCAGAGCCGTAAGTGTGCCACACTGGAGACATAGCAGAAAAAACACTCCAAACACCTCTATCCTCAACCACTCGAAGAAGTGTATAAAAATCATGTCCAGGCCAATCCTTGATGTTATCAATCCTTCGTCTGCTTTAATCTACTTCATAACAATACTGTTCTTTGCAAAATTATTTTAGAAAATTATTTTTTTTAGCTTAAATTTTAGCATTATAATTACTAATTCAATAATAATAAACATAGAAAAAAATGTTAATATTTTTAAAATAATAAACACTGCCAACATCTGCTACAGGAAACATTCTGGTCTTGGCTTGTTGCCTGAAAGATTCCTGTGACTTCTGTGAATTTAAGTTTGTCTAGATGGAATCTTGTTCTAGAGTAATTTTTCTGCTGATATCACTAATTTTAACATGATTTAAATCATTTTTACAAGAGTATAATCTGTTTGTTTATGTATGTCCATGGGTGGTGAATGCCACATGTTTCTGAATGTTTAATGAGGAAGTAAAGTGGTTGCAATAGTTAATTTGTAATTCAATACTAGCAAATTCCACAATTCTTTGTTCACTCATTTGTTTCTTCAAACCCATATCTACTTACTGTGCCAGACCACTATTCATAAGCATGTGTGATTCCATTTCTGTTGATATGTATTATTTTGGTCTTCTTTGCATTGAGGAAAGGATTTTTAACCTCTCTATGGTGTTTTGCTGGCATATTTGTGTGTAGGATCCTTAATATGAAGACGGTATCATCTGCATACATAATATGTGGGATCTCACTACATCTGATACAAGAGATTGAAACTGTTCATACTCCAGTTCTCCTTATATATTCTAGATGATGTTTTCTGAATATGTATTAAATAGATGTTGCGGTAGTGTGCTGCCTTTCTAAGAGTTCACAACATTGTATGTAACATTTTTCAAAATAAAATCGAACATTTGACATCAAGAATTAAATTTTTTTACCTTGTTTCCTATAGTTATGGAGGATAGTCACGAGTTTCTTGTATTTTGGACCAATTGGATTCAATTTCCTGTTCAACATGATATTTGCCTACCGTTACTGCCGAATGCTTGAGGAGGGATCATTCAGAGGAAGGACAGCTGATTTTTTTTTCATGTTTATTTTTGGTGGCTTTTTTATGATCATATCCTTTTTTTGCACAATATATTTATATAATTAGCAGCCAATTTATTTGAATTTAAGGAATAAATGTGTTTGAATGACGGGGTTCTGAAAAAACAAATTATAGAGCACTGATATCATATATTGGTTACACAAAAAGACAGAAAGACTAATTCTTATAGAAAATATTCCAGGAAAAAGAGATCTCCTAAATATGACACTGAAAGAAGTGGGATAACTTGCACAGAGCTGAGAGGCTTGGAGACTTTCTGATACGGAAATGTCCCATGGAAGATGAATGACAGGTGACAGAAGCATCTATTTGCTCGCCATTTCCCAAATAACACATAATTATATGAATTGTTACAATTTATATCCTTAAAATACAAACCCTCTTCTTCTGCATTTGTTCTCAAACTCCTGCTGGTAGTAAGATGTAGTAAAGAAAAGGGAGTATGTTGTTTCATAGTTTATAGCTTAGCATGATATGTATTTTGGCCTGAAACATCAGACTTCAGCATGACTTGTGTCCTATCTTCCTTTGGGATGGAACAGCCATCTCTAGCCCTAAAACCTCATTTGGCTCTCCTTATAACATGCATGGAAGATCACAATGTTGTTATTGTTTGGGCCCCAGCAACACCCGGATATGAATAAAACAATATCTTCTTTATCCATCCCTGAGACCAACTAATTTTGTCTTTTCACTTGGATTTCTATTGATTTAGCTTTACTGCAGCTTATTACAAAGGCTATCACTTGGAACTGGAGTCTGCATCACTAATCCATACTCTGCCTTCATTCTAATCTATACTCTGTGTATTTGACCTGCAATCACTATTTAACTGTGGAACACAACTGATGACTACATCAGTGGCTTAGAAAATTTTTTGTATGCCAAGGGTTATTTGTTAATTTATAACATCATTCAAAAACCATACAAAATTTTCAACATAAAAATTAGCCTGCAATATGTGCTCATACACCTAAGAAACTCACCCCTAATGCGATGGCTAGGACTGTTTCTCTTTGGTAAGGTGTGATGTTAGCTGGTATGGATGATACTTGCAACTGCTTTTCCAGCCTTGTTTCGGTCTGTCTGGAGAACAGTCTATTATTTATGATGTTAAATTTTGAGAATAACTGCTGACAGTAATAATGTGTTCTGAACACAGATATATATTTCAATGCATGTCCCCTCAAAGTGGGAAATTAATCAGTGCTAAGTAATGTTTATAGAACTCAAGCAGTGAGAGTTTGTTGTATCTAGCCTCGGTTGCCTTCAGCGACAAAACTAAATAATCCTGAGAGCTAGAGGTTCTCCACCCCTACTCTTCATAATATGCCTAGTTGCACTATTTTTCTCAGAAATCAGGGGTAACAAAATTTAGCATTGAATGAGTGAGCTGGATAAATTCTAATTGGAAAAATTCTGCAAATTCAGCTGTAAATGAAAGGTTATGTCATATACAGGATGTCCTTCAATGTATTTTATTTATTATGTTTGAAGTTTGCTTGGATTTCTAGAAGTTAACCACGATTAAGCTTAGTTCCTATATGAAATTGGAGGTTTGTCCAAACATATCTTTCTAACCCACAATACTCAGTCAGACTATCAGCAGTATGGGAAGGAGCAACCTGTTCTCCTATATAGAGAAGGTCCTATGTGTGTGTTATGTAGTAGGTATGTTCCAGAATTTTGTATGCAGACATGCAATCACATGATAACCTGCAACCATTTAACCATTTGGTGGTAACAATATCTGTCACTTTTAGTCATACATTCCATATGACTTGATGTCTTCAATGCAGCTAATATGTGAGATCAATTGAGTAATTCTTTCTTTGTTTGTTCTCAACTTCTGGGTAGCAGGATGTAATCCTGAGAATGGAACATGTTTTGTCATGGTTTGCAACTTGGCTGTGATATCTGTGCTTTTGATCTGGCACATCTGAATGTTTACATGTAAGCATGTGAAAAAGGTAAACACATTGTGACAACATGCAAGTTGAAGAGCAAGAAGGGTATTGGAGGAAAGATGTTGGATAGTTTAACATTGTGGCATAAATGAACAACGGAATTAATAGCTTGCGAGACAGAAGGCTGTGGACAGGCATGGTAAAGAACACTGCATAGCATAGATATATTAGAAGTCCAGAGAATTAAATGTTTTGTGTAGTGATTTACAAACTGCTGTGATATCTGTACCTTTTGTCCCAAAACATCCAACTTGATCATGAAATTTTTGGATCACTGAACTTCTACATGATGGGGTAACCAGCTCTCCTTAGACACCTCTTATGAAATGCATAACAGGTAACAGTATTCATATTTTTGCTTCCCTTTCATTCCCTGAAAAGGCACATTAGACAAATATGACAAACATCCTTAACTATATGATCAGATTATGGCGCTTTTTGTGAATCTTGTATTTTTAGGTAGTGCTTTTACCATAATGTTAGTCTATGTTTGGAGTCGGAGAAATCCTTATATAAGGCTCAACTTTTTTGGCTTGATGAATTTTCAGGTATGTTTATAATGTTGCTCCTGAAGTAGATGTTTATAATGTTGCTCCTGAAGTAGATGTTTATAATGTTGCTCCTGAAGTAGATAGATGCATGTTTATATAATCGTACTTATGTAAAACAGGTAGATCAAGGAATAAGGTAATAAAGTTTTGCTAATACTGAATAACATACATAATGACACACACAAATTGATGTTTCAACCAAATGGCCTTTATCAAGACAGACAATTGATACAAAATTAAAACATATAACAGAAAGCAAACAGTAATAACATCAGCTGTCACATTGGTATGAGTAGTATGGATTGACCGGAAGAGGCGAAATGACACCGGACAAGAAAAATAAAAAAATGACAACACACATATGGCACGAAACAAACAGATACTATGGATCGACTAAAGTCATACATGAGACGGGCGCTCATTAATGCCGTCAGGTTTAAGAGTGCCATATTGATAAATGTAGCGGTACTCAAGCGTCAGACGGGCCTGGTCGACAGAGAAGCACGACTTAATGGCAGTAACCTGAATGTCCTGGGCGCCCCAATGGCTTGTGCCATTAAAGTGGACGTCAACAGGCAAACCCGAATGGTTTTTTATGCTGTACAGATGTTCGCAGAATTGGTATGCAAGCCTCCTTCCAGTTTCACCTATATATATATCATGCCGCTATGATGGCATAGATGACGTTGTGGGACACACATGTGAAGCTCTCCTCAATGGTGATGATGGCTGTAGGGAATGTGACAGACCGGATCTGGGTGACATAGGCACAAGTGTAGCATTTGCTGCATTTGCATCTGATGGTGCCCAAACGATTAGGAAAGTCTGGCTGGAGGTGACTCCGGACTAGTAGATCCCTGAGGTTCTTGTCACATCTGTAAGCAACAAGAGGGGGGGGGGGAGCAGAAGAAAGCTATCATCTCGTGGGCCATCTCAATGAAGTCATCTTCGCAACTGCACAAGCACAGAAGATGAAGAAGTTGGAGAATGGAAGAGAATCACGACAGGCAGAGGGATGAGAAGAAGTGTATAGAAGAAAGCTATGAGCATCAGTCGGTTTGTAGTGTACCGATGTGCTAAGACAGAAGGGTTGAATAGTGATGGATATGTCAAGAAAGTTCACATGGGAGGTGATCTCAGATGTGAACTTGATGGCCGGATGAAAATTGTCAATGAATTGTATGAAGCGTGCCAGTTCATCTGCCCTTGAGGAATAGAGAGGTGGCAGAAGTGGGCAGAAGGTTGTCAGCTATTAAACCCTTTGATGGTGGTAGAGACTGTGTCGTTGTGGGCAACAATCGGGTCTTTCTTGCACATGTTGGCCCTGTAGAACATGGGATTAGATAGCTGAGCCTGACCCTCTACGAGATAGAGGTCCTTGCGCCAGACAACAACCTCGCCCCCCCCCCCCCCCCTGTCGGCTGGCTTGATGACAATGTCGTCACGGCTGCGAAGTTGCTTAAGAGCACGGGACTCGGCCAGAGAGATGTTAGTACGTCTAATCCGGGTGAAGTGGAGAAGTTCGATGTCACATTAGGTGTCATCAATGTAGTGGTCCAGAGTCTGAGATGCGCCAGACGGAGGAGTCCAGTCATGCTTGCGAGAAGCATACTGGGAGAATATGTCATCAGACTGTACTGATGGTCCACTGTTGAAATGGAACCGTAGGCGTAAGCGACGATGGAACTGATGAACATCCCGCATAATGGTGTAGTGGTCATATGCGGGGCGGAGCGGTATGAATTGAAGCCCCTTGCTGAGGATAGAAATCTCACCCTCAGAAAGGGTGATATATATTCTTGAGAAAGACCAGACTATTTGAAACATTGAAAATGTCTTGTGTATTGTAATTTATATGTTTTCTTGTTTACACATAATACCATCTTAGTTTTTGTGATAGTCCATCGTATCTAAGTGGAACTTTCTAAAAAAACCTGTGTTTTACTAAGTACTATTGTTGTTACGTTTCACGCAGTATTACCTTATATTGATTGCATGTTTATATAATCATGAAACTGGTGTTACCATATTTGTGTATAAATACAATTAAGAATTCTACTGTGATACAGAATATATTATAATTTCAATTATGAAGTGAATTGTTACATCAATAAAGTTTAAAATAGGTTATTTAAGTTATGAAGTAGATTGTTACACATTGAGTGAAGTTTACAATAAGTTATGAAATAAATTGTTGCACAGCCTGTGACGTTTAAATAAGTTTTCACATATGAAATATATTTTTATACAATTAGTAAAATTTGCAAAAATTATTTCAGGTAGGAAGTATGTTGGTGCTTACATTGAAATTTACAATAATTTGTTTCAGTTATAAAGTAGATTGTTACACAGAAGTGTTCAAGTTTACATTGAAGTTATAAAGTAGATTGTTACAGATAATAGTTCAAGTTTACAGTGAAGTTATGAAGTAGGTTTTTACCTATAATAGTTCAAGTTTACATTGAAGTTATAAAGTAGATTGTTACTGATAATAGTTCAAGTTTACATTGAAGTTATAGGTACTGTACTAGTAAAGATTAACACATATTAAACGGAACAAACTTTAGTGAATCAAAGTTTACAAGTAACTAGGGTACAAAGAGACAAAAGCATTATACAAGGGACACAATCAGAAATACTGAAATAAGTTTTATTGGGACAAGTAATCTTGCATAAGGGTGAGAGGAGTATGAAATGTGGTTATTGTTCTTGATGTACACATAAATTCTGCATGATAAGTTTTAAGATTCTATAAGAGATGTGACACTGTGTGTGGTGTTTCTTCATTCCACGCTACCCCACACTTGTGCAGAATGCCATTATTTTCATTGTGCTTTTATAATGCGCAGATAGTAAAACGGCAATCATTTTTACTGCACGATCATTATTTCTACACACTGAGAGAGCACAGAACGTACGTTCAATAGCAGTCACAATAACAATAGATGGAGTAAACACAACATTTATACAGGTTTATGCCCCATGTAGCACGCCAAACAACGAAAACGAAAGAGGAATTAAAAACAGCAACAAGGAAGATGATATATATATATAATGGGAGAATTTAATGCACACCCGGGCGCAAATAGAGATGGAATAAAGGACCTTTCGGAGACACAAGGAACAAGGTTAACGACAACGGTTACGAACTACTAGATACATGCATCCAGCATAACCTCTTTATAACGAACATCTTCTTTAAACATAGACAATCACAAGTGTACACATGGTATAATAGAAGAAGACCTAGAACCATACATTCTGAAATCTAAAAGTGAAGACACAGTTAAACATGCACCAAACAACAAAGCACCAGGAATAGACGGAATACTTATAGAACTAATAAATATGCTAAGAGCGACAGGTATAAAGTGGCTATGCAGACTGTTCATTGTGATATGGAAGACACAAAAGGAGTGGAATACAGCGATGATTGTTCCTATCTGGAAGAAAAAAGGCGGTAAGAGGGACTGCACTAAGTATAGAGGTATTTCACTCTTAAACCACGTAGGAAAAATCTTCATCAAGATACTGGAGAGAAGGATGCATCCATATATAGAACCACGGCTCAGCAACACACAAATGGGCTTTCGGAAAAATAAAAGTTGTACAGATGCAATCTTCGCCATCAAACAACTTTCAGAAAGAGCGATAGAACATAATCAATACTTATATATATTTGGCTTTCATAGACCAAGATAAGGTTTATTGACAGAGTAGATAGAGCACAACTATGGATAACTACAGACATATGGAGTTTCCCAACATCTGATAAGCCTATGTCAGAGCATATACGCCAATAGTCAATTCTCAGTAAGAATAAGCAAGGTACATCTGATAAATTTCAAATTCTCTCAGGTATGAGACAGGGATGTGTACTATCCCACTTATTGTTCATAACATACATAGACCACATCTGCAAAGACAACAGAAGAAAACAATCTGAAGGATAACTTGAACAAATTACTATTTGCAGATGACCAAGCACTAGTGACAGCATCAGAAGAAGAACTACAAAGACAAATAGATAGATTACATCAAACATGCCATACCTTTAACATAAAGATAAATATAGAAAAGACCGAAGTAATGAAGATAGGAAGAACAGAAACACCAATATATATATATATATATTGAAAACAACAGAATTAAGTGACAATTCACATACCTAGGAAGTAATAAAACAACAGACAGCAAGAGCAGCAAAGGAATACACAATAGATGTAGTATATATCAAGCCTTAGGGCAAATGACTCTAATCTTCAGAAACAAAAATGTAGGTTAAAACACCAAAAATAACACTATTCAAAACGATTATTATGCCAACGCTGTGCTACCAAAGCCAAACATGGACAATGACAGCACAAGACAAATGTAAACTTGTGACAGCTGGAATGACATTAGGTATTAGCTATGTTGATTATCATCTTCGCACACCTGACAGGTCCATAGGTACTCCGATCTCCGCTTCAGTAAATCTCTCAGGGTATAACAGCTGATGATTCCAGTTCTATGTTGGTTTACTACTCTTTTTGAAATCTTTGTTAAGGGTTCTCTTCGGGCCATGCCCATCCTCTTTCTTGCATTCTTGATATTGACATGCTTATTCATCTCAAAATCCTTTGATCATGAGGACTCATGAAGAGCAGTGAGTATGTCTGCTCGGTCCATCTGTTGTGGTGGCGAAACTAGCTAATTTGTTGGCACGTTCATTTCCCTCCATGCCGGGGACAAAAATAAGCGTGAGTTTTCGTAGTGATGCCCGCATTTTAGCTCTCTCCAATGACTCTGCTCATTCCCTACGTACATCACCTGTTTTTGACTTTCTGAATCATTTTCAGTGAATCACTTAGTATGTAAGCTTGGTAATAGGTTTGCGATTCCAGCCAGTAAAGTGCCTGTGTTATGGCGAATACTTCCATAGTTAGTTACTGCTCGTTGTTGTGGTAAAGACACCACTGGCTTCATGTACTGTTTTCCCTTTTGATTTGACAGTAAAGGCCCATGCACATCGCTGGTGATGGATGACTGACCCGTCTGTGTAAATCACAACATCTGAGTCATTGCCATTCTTGCATATTAGTGCCTTGACCTCAGCATCCACGCTTATGTGACTGTGTTTCCTGCACTCTGTTGAGTGTAACGACGGTCTTCACTGCCTCTTGAAAGAACGTAGGAATAAGTATCCATTCCTCACCAGGAGTTATGTCTTCTGGGGCGCAGATATGTTTAACGGTATCCTCGGCCCGGCCCATCCATGAGTTACCTCTCTTGAGCCTACTTCCCACAAGAGGGAGCTAGCTGTGTAGTGGGTGGTCTATGTCAGAACTCACTCTAATGTATGCACCGGCACGCCACATATCAATTCTTTAAAATATGCTAGGAAAATCAAGGAGAAATCTCATAGCCACACAGGGTGTATCTCTTGTGCATCCTGAAATGATATGCTTATGCAGAATCCTAGGAATATCGCTAAGAGACAGGGGATCAAGATATAAGATACAGAAATACATTATTTGAAATATAATTTTTCTTTTCTGTGTATAATCTTTCCTTTTGCTAAAGCAGCTGATAGCTAAATGCCCTCTAAGATGTTTACACTTTCTCGTTAGGATGCTTTTTCTTATGTGATGTTCTCTTCACATAGTATCTCTTGAATAATGATGACGTCACTACCACTTTTTGGTTTGGTGCAAGACATGTCATATTTTGAAGGTCCTCAAAAGAAATCTTCTTCTTCTTCAGCGTTCATTCTCAAACTCTCAATCTCTTGTAATAGGACAATGGTGCTACTAGATTTCCAGCAGGATGTAATCCAGAGAATGGAAATGCGTTGTGTTGCCATTTTATTTGCGCCAATGACCCGACAAAAAGAAATCAATAGTCTTCATGTCTTTGTGGACATCAGCATTGAATCTTTTCTCTGTCAATGAGGACCATACTATAACATCTAATTATAAATGCTAATATTTTTTCCCCGCACTGTTATGTCTCACGTGTATAATACACCTGCAGGAAAAAAATTTTAAATAATTAAAACAGCATTGCGCATAAATTATATTATGTTACCTCACACGAGTGTAATGAGAAATGTAAATAATTGAAACATCTTTGTGCATAAATTATATTATGTTTTCTCACACAAGCGTTATGAAATACTTGGTTAGAATATTTCATATTTCACATAATATGTGAATCTGGTTGATATATTATTATTATTGTTCATAAAACAATTCTGTTATAAAAAATATTCCCAATATTTTTGTTTTTCATACAGGCACCATTTTTACCATGGGTACTCCTGGGTTTTTCATTACTGCTTGGCAATTCTGTTATCATTGATCTCATGGGTAAGCCTGTCATAGTGGTTCAATATTTCTATGTAGTTAGTCATCAGATCATTATTGTACACAGAACATGTCCATGAGTGCTCTGATCTCCCATTGAGTATCTCCACAATTAAACAATGAGTTTCATTTCTCTGTTGATTTACGAGCATTCTCCTATACTGGTGCTCATTTCTGGTAACACTAGATTTCATTTTTGGATATGGAATGATCATGTTATTGTTTTTATCTGTCTTATAAGAATTTGTGTATATCAGCCTAGTCTGGGATGATCTAACACTCGATATAGTAGCTGAACTAGCCAGACTACTTTCTCATTGCCCTGAGCAACTTACATGTCTAAGTATGAAAATGAATGGGGTTCCTAGCAACCTTGTCAATCAATACCTTAAGCTATTGTTGATAAATGTAGCTAATTTGTATTTTTCTGATCTCGCTAATCAAGTTGGATTCTGTTCCTTCGTCAAGTATAAAGTTTTAGTCAGTGCCATGACTTCTAGTCATGCTGTTGTCATAACAAAAATATTGCTGCTGCATAACTACTAGACTCATCATCATCAAGTGCTATCTCTGCAAGGAAGGTTGGCTGCAATGGGGCTCCAACATCCTCAGTCTCTTACTTTGGTTGATGAACTCTGCTAGGCAGTAACCTCTCTCACTTGTATGTCTGCCACCCTCCTGCTTGCCTCTCTTTGACTCTTCCATCAAGTAAGTCATCAACAAGGTGTCATTTCTCTTAATATTTCAAAAATAATTTATTTGTTTATTCTTTATTTTCCTTTAATAGTTCTTTTTTCGTACAAAGTGTTGTTAGAACTCTGTTTTCTTCTTTCTCCATGAAACTTCCTATTCTTCTATATACCCACATCTTATAGGCATCAATTCTGTCTTCTAGTTGTTTGTTCATTGTCCATGTTTCTAAGCCATACATTAATGTATAATAGATGTAACATTTTATAATTCTCATTTTTAGTTTGTCATTTGTTGTAGATGTCAATATTTTCCTCATGTCATTAAAAAGTACTTTCAGCCATTCCAATTTATATTTTGAACTTCTGCTTCACATCTACCATCATTTGTGATTATTTATACTAGCTTTGATCTATTCAAAGACTTCAATTTATGAAATCAGCCTAGCACAAAGATAAAGGTATGTTGAGTTGTGTATCAGTATCTTAGAACACAGTTTTATATCCATAAGTGCTCATCTTCCAAGCTAGAAACAGCATGTGTCTCCTTTAGCACATACTCCTTAGTGATTGCACACTCCTCAACTCTCCAGAGCATCTCTGCTGTTAATCTTTGTAGCTGGGATGATCACAGAATATTTTTTTTTAAACACAGTATTTTTTCAAGCAAGGAGACACACAATCAATAACACAAACCATACCCAATTTGGCTGGTCATATGGGGAGTGACAGCTACTGCATATGGGGAGTGACTTAGCTACTACATATGGGGAGTGACTTAGCTACTACATATGGGGAGTGACTTAGCTACTACATATGGGGAGTGACTTAGCTACGACATATAGGGAGTGACTTAGCTACTACACATGGCTGAAGCTTCCTGTATTATTTTTGTTCTGCATTCATTCTCAATTTCTTCTGTTTGCAGAATGCACTGTGTTATGATTTCAGCTTGATTGATGTGCACAATTCTGCTGAATGCAGAACAGAATGCATTGTGTCATGATTTCAGCTGGATTGATAAGGCTACATATTTTGGCCTAACAAATTTGAGTTCAGCATAGCTTTTGGGTCACTTTGCCTATGTGGTCAGACAGATAACTCCACCCTCAAACCTCTTTAATTGCTTCTTAGGACATGCATGACAGGTCACAATGTTCCCCCCCCCCCCCCCCCCGTGTCCTTTTTTCAGGTAGTAACAAAACACAATGTAAATGTCAAATCTCTGACAGGTTTCTTGTATGTACATGAGGTTCAGCTGAAAGCAGTGATCATGTATAGAACATAACTGGACTGTCATGTAAAGCAATCAATTCTCTATGAAATATCACCTCTAGTTTTACTCTACTTTATAATATTTATAAAGTATTTCTTAGTGCACTTTTATACAAACTGGGACATAATCCAAGGACAGTACAGTGTTGTCAATCCTGGACAATCTCAATAAAACCGGGATGTATGGTAACTCTGCCTGATGCCTATTCAGAGATCAGTTATGTTATGTTGTGTGTGTGTGTATATATATATATATATACCTTCTGTTATGGGGCTTGCTTGAATTTATTGAAATCAATTGGAAAATATCCAAAGCAGGCAACATTCATATGAATTCATATCTCCTCAGGTATTGCAATAGGACATGTGTATTTTTTCTTGGAAGATGTTTTCCCACAACAACAAGGAGGATTCAAGGTTTTAAGAACACCAGGATTCTTGTAAGTTTTTCTCAATTATTATTACTCTTTTGTGTGTGTGAGCGCTCATGTGTGACTGTGTGTTTCTCTCTTATGGGGAATATCCACTCATATCGATATCTGCCATTTTGTATCTTTTGTAGTTTGGACTGGGAGTCTGACACAGTAACTGTTTTGTTAACCTTTAGGCCCCTACGGTCGCAACACTGCGCCTTGCGTGTGCATCCCGTAGTGCCTGTGGTCGCAATCACGCAACATACGATATCGCTCCATTCCCGAGTACGTAACTTCACGAAGTTAAAGCTTATATGACGTAGAATTCCCGCAACACGAAGCTAGGAATACGTCACAGTTTAAAGGTCAAATTCCTTTACTCATTACGATTGTAAGAGAGAGAAAGCCGGTTGAATTTGTCAACGCATTTCTAGAGCGACTTTAGCCATTTTCGACCGTATTTTACTATCAAATTGAGTACCGCGTGGCATGGGTAAGTGATCGTGACTACATGTTCTAATTGTTGTTTTTTGTGTTTAATATGTTGTTATTTGATAAGAATGTGTGTGTATTCATTAAAAAGCACAAAAATAATATGTATCAGGGGTGACACGTGTGTGCATGGACAATAATTACGCTGCGTGTCGGCATAGACCTAGTGTTGACCGGACGGACGTTATATGCAATTTCTTCACGTTTTATTAGTCTTTTTAGTTCATATTATATTAGTTTTGATATAAAACAATACATATACAATAAGTATAGGTATTTATGAGGATTTTATCAATGTTGCCACACATTGCTCATGTATTAGGGTCGTCACGAAGATATATTTGCGATTTTGAAAATGACGTTTTGCGTTTTTCGCCAGAATTTTCAACTTCAAAACGTGCTCACAACTGTCATATCACACATACAACAACAACAAAAACATGATAATATTCACTATTCACTCCTTTATTTAGATGTGCAAAAATTATTTTGATATCTTTTAAAACAAAAAAGTTATGACGTTTTCAAAACACCCACCATCAATAACACAAATTTTCCAAAAAATAAGTCAGGCCCTGGGGGAAGTTTTGTAATTTTAAGCCAGGGCTCTAAAGGTTAACTTCCATCTTCATACAGGATGTAGTTGCATATGTGCCACTGTTCTCTGCAACAACTCTACCTCAATAGCTGGCTGTACAGCCCTATCAAGACTACTATGATTAATTTCCAAGCAAGAAAATCTAGTCACAAATCATGCATTTTATATTATCAAGTGACCTACATTTTCTGCAGGGATCCAGTTAGAACACTTTCTATGTTTTGTATACAAACTCCTTCATGCACCGAAGAACATTGTAGCAGTAATTTAACTGCAGGATGCTTATGAAGTGAGCTTTTTAAGCATTCTCTTTGGTGGTCTGTGAACTCAAATCTTTTGGTTGTGAATTTAATCACTGCTTTCTTGATGATGAAAACAGTGTCTTTTGTTCTTTTAAACACATCCTTCAGATCCTACAAGTGTTTACCTGGAACTAACACAAGGTTCCCCTCTATCTGAGTTGTTTAACATCTAATAGCAAAATAAAATTGGTAGCATATCCTATGAAGGATGTAGGCATCAACCCAGCATTTATTGACTGTAGCGATTCTCTCTGCAGTATTTATGTTCAGTAGTTTGCCATTTCTTTCTTAACGATTTGGATGTACAATTGCCTGAGGAGGGTTGGGTTTCAAACTCTGTACCTTAGCCATTACAGATACACTCTGTACCATGCCACCAGAGCCATATTGATCAATATTGACATAGATGAGCTGTGTTGACTATTCTCAATCATTACTAGGTCTATGGTGTGCGGGTCGGGGCGGCACACGCCGTTACTAGGCCTTCACTAAAGATCGGATAGTTGTTACTTTCACTTCTAAATACTAAACTAATTCCCCTTCAACGTCTGATTCATCCATGTTCTCTAAGATTCCATTGAAAATATTGCCTATCAACATTTCTGAATCATGAGTAGGTCCATTCTGACAAATTTTTGTTGAAATTTGAAGGTCATATTTGATAACCCACAGCTCCTATACGACAGCTGTTTGAACCATATGGAAAAATACACTGGGAGCTGCCATTACCAGTAATCACGTCAGCGCTAGATTTAGCATGTATATTCTGAGGCAACCATGGTGAAAGGCAGTTTAGTACCCCATGTGTACGGCGGGTGGAGAGGAGCGGGTACGGAGCATGTATATGGTGAGCTGGTGGGGAGGAAAAGGGTTAACTATTTCTAAATGAAAGGACTGATTCAAAAAAGATAGAAACAATACCAGAAATCAGACTCCCTGCTTAATATTGATAGAGTGTGCATGCTGTGGTGTTCTTTTAGTAATTATATATATTGTAACACTTTGCTGTCCAAATGCACTGTGGTACTTCAGTAATACGCCTACCGGCAGTGATAATATTATAAAAAATAGTCCGTCTGCGATAGTACGTCATTTTAAAATGACTGCACTCATGAAATAAATAAATCTGTGAGAGAATTATTAATCAATCTGAATTTTAGACAGGTAAGTTCTATAAAATGTTAAATGTAAAAAAGGGATGTAAAACCATGCTCTGCATTATAATAATTATTATTTCACTTTTGAAATAACTCTAAGACTTTTAAAATTCATTCAGAAAATGAAAACATTCATTATGACATGGAGAATGTCAAAGCTCTGTGACATTAGTTTGATTTACACACATTTTCAAAGACATCTCTGTTCAAGTCTCAAAATATTTCCAAACACCCTTGGTTATGGGAGATAAATACACTCTGGATTGCTGATCAGCAAAGTACTAAAGAATATGAAAATGCTAAACCAAAAGAGTTCACAAGGAAAGGAACTAGTCCCGCGAAAAGTAGGTTTGGTAGTAGAGCTGAAATTTATTACTCTAGCTCTGCAGATTTCTCTAGACTACATCCAGCTGCAGATCTAGTAGGACTGTTGTCCTGCTACAGGAGAGATCTAGTGGGTGTTTGAGAATGAACAGGGAAAAGAGCAAATATCATTGCCCACCCTCCGCTGGGAGTTTTTTGATGATGAAATAAAGCTCTGAAGAAATTTCTCTTCCCCACCGCCACCACCATTTTGCACAAACAATACAAGAGCTCTATTGCTTGTAATTGTTGCAGAATGAAACAAACAAGTAGGCTGGTCAGCATCTTCCATGTTACAATTTGTTGTGTACAATCTGAGAGCCACTTATGATGTCAAATAACAAATATATTTGCTTGCCATAGATTTTTTTTAATGTATAGCTAGCAGCATGTTCCATTATGATAGGTTGACCAGAATGTTATCATAAATATTGATCATTTTTCCAAGGAAATTGATATTAGATCCTCCACCTGATCAAGATGACTACAACCCTCTACCAGAAAATAATGATGGATTCAATAGAGGATTTCGACACAGGCCAGGACAAGAAAATGATCAACACAACCAGTGACATCAATATATGTTTTATTAATTGTGCAGTGAGATGAATGTGCAGTCAGAGAGCTAACTTTGCAATCAGAGAGCAAGTGTGCATTAATATGAGCTTCCAAATGTTAAAACTTATGCATGCACATTAATGAAAGCTAGTTGTAAATAATTATGGTGGTTGTATGTGAGTGGACAGATAAATGTACTATAAAAATGTAGCAAATTATGCTTATTTAATTGAATATAAGTTCAGGAATATATTTGTACATGTATGCTGGTTGGGGAAACACTGTCAACATGCATTGCTAAATTTATTTGTCTCTGACATATATACTGTATATTAATTAGGGCTGTACCGGATTCAAATTTTTGGAATCTGGCCTGAGCGAGAATTTGTGAAGTGAGATCCGGCCGAAGCCGGATTTACAAATAAAAAAAAATAAAAGTTGAATAATGTACTACATCACTTGACTTAGGTGAGTGAAGTCACTCGACTGTTCATTACTGCAGTTTATTACGATAGACATGACAAAGATGATATATACTCATATTAAATCATTTAAATGTAAAATAATTATATTTACATTAGAATAAGTAATGTTAAGTTCCATAAGTTCAAGATGAAACATAATACATAAGCTAATAATGCTAATTTAGTCAATTTAATTTTTAGTTTTCAGTTTTTAGTTTTCACTTTGTTTTCAGTTGGCAATTTGGCAGCTCAGCTACAACTCACAACAACAGTACATTGAACAGATTGAATTTATTGAAATACATTCATTAAGTACTTTCACTATGTCAGTCAGTCTTCATTATGGCTGTGAAGTTTTGTGGTACAAGGCTACTACGGTGGTTAGTGATAATGTCTCCTGCAGTACTGTTCCACACTTGTAGGTGGTGGTGCACGAAATGCCTGGGCTAGTCTAGCCATACTTGGAAATCTTTGCTTATTGGCATGCCACCATGAAACTGGATCTGACTGTCGAGTGTGAAGTGGCTCTGACAGGTACTGTGTCACCTCAGTGTTAATGCTGCTGCCTTTGGCACTTGCAGAACGATCTGTCGTGGGATTTTCCTCGACAATTGTGTCAATATAGCTCCATAGGCTGGACTCGTATTGTGTGGCAGTGCTCACAGAAGTCAAAACACTAGTACTACTACTAGTAGATGATGGTTCATGTGCAATGACTGTATTTGCTGAATGAATAATGGAGTTAGCTGCTAACATCAGATGGGCTCGTGCATCATTTCTGCCGCATTCGGAGAAGCACAGCTTGAATCTTGGATCCAGTAGTGTGGCACAGGTGTAAATACTGTTAAATTCAATGTCCGCAAATCTGCTGCTAACAGCTTCAAACAGGGCTGCTTTCATAGTTTTGATCCCTGCTTCACTACCTTCTTTCTGGAGGAAAGTCATGAGTGTTTTCACTAATGGGATCACAACTGATATTGATGCCTGAGCTGCACTTATTTCACGTGTGAGTTCTTCAAATGGTGCCAAAGTACCTACCACATTCTCCGTTACTGCCCACTGCTGTGCCGTTAGCCCAGTTGCCGAATCAATTTCAACACAGTACAGACTGATTATGTTTCACTAAGAGTATGTTTCAAACATCATAAGAAAACGAAGATGGAAATACCTTGGTCACGTTTTACGACTAGATGTAAACAGAATAAACCAACAAGCCCTTATGTGGTTACCTGAGGGTAAAGAAAAAGAGGAAGACCTAAAACAACCCTTAAAAACACCATTCTTAAAGAAGGGGAATTAATAGGCTGTAAGACCATCCAGGAACTAAAGCTGCAGGCAGCGGACCGCATCATATGGAGAACCAAAACCTTTGCCCTATGTGTCGCTTGCGGCACGAACGGAACAAACTAACTAACAGACTGATGCTGCTCTGTTGTTCTAACAGACGTCGTAGCATATAAAACGTTTAGTTCCATCGTGTTGTCACATCCTGGATAAGCTGATGTTGTGGTAGGTTTAATTCCTTTTGAAGTTCATGCAAACGACTGGTTGCTGAAAAAGAGTATTTCCTATCAATTTTCGTCCAGTACCGATGATGTCAGCTACATAATTTAAACTCAAAAGACCATCACGCACACACAGCTGCAGTGTGTGTGCAAAACAACCAACACTTGAATAGCTGCCATCACGAAAGCATTTGGCAATATTAAATGCATTGTCTCTCACAACAACATGGCACCTCTCACGTGCAATTGACCACTTATCCAGCATCATTTCAAAATGTGCAAGCAAGTTTGTGGCCGTATGATGTTTATCACATGCAATACAATGGAAGACTGCACTGAGGTGAAAGAATGATTCTGTTAACCAATGGCCAGTTATGCCAATAAATGACTGAGTGGTGTGTTTAGCTGTTCACGTATCTGTTGTGAATGATATGTAATCAGTGTTAGATATCATTGCTGCAATTTTTACCTTCAGACGTTTACACATATCAGGAATGACATGTTCAGCAATGTACTTTCTTGAAGGCAATTCATACATTTTTTCCATTGTATGCATCAGCTCTCTGAAACCTGGTCGTTCAACTACTTGAAAAAGCTCTGTATCTATGGCTATAATTCTGGCTACGGCAGCATGAATGCGTTTAGCATTAGGATTGTGATGTCCCAAATTTTGACCCGTCCCATGCCTGCATAATTGACTGCTGGGTACTGCTGCTTGCTTTGTGCAAACACGATCCCAGATTCATCATAGATGTGGTTGCCAATACAATGGCCTGCAGTGATGCTTTCTTTTCCATCATTTCGGCATAGCTTTTCCTGTGCATCGATCGCAAATGGGTCTGCACTGATAATGTTGAGAAGTCTTTGGGGCGATCTGATTGTCCACGCGAGAACTGTTTGACACAAAACTTACATATTACCTTCGCTGAATCATCGTCTTTAACCTTGAAGTAATCCCAAACGGCGCTGTATGACTTAGATTTTGATCCCATTTTATGTTATCGGCAGGACTAAATAAATTTACGAAAATTCGAAATATTCAAGTCCCACGAAGTCATTAAGTTAATGTACCATTAAAATTCAAAATGAATTTTTTCTTCTTCTTAAAATACTTATTTACATCAGCGAGAAATAGTAAACTGGAAGTACTACTGTGCTTGACCTCATGAAACATGTACAGAAAATTTATCTGACTAGGTTACACAAATTCGGCCTAAATCCAGCAAAATTGGACCGGAGCCGGATTTGTAAAAATGGCTGGATTCCGGATTTGCCGGAGCCGAAATCCGGTACACCCCTAATATTAATTATATATTCTGTAAAACAGGTTTGTAAATTAAGTGTAGTATGAGCTGGGTGAAGGCCACTAGTACAGAGTGAGCAAGAAATATCAGCATTCATAGCCTTCAGCAACTGGTGGGGTAGGCTGTGTTCTTTTATAATGTCAGCATTCATAGCCTTCAGCAACTGGTGGGGTAGGCTGTGTTCTTTTATAATGTCAGCATTCATAGCCTTCAGCAACTGGTGGGGTAGGCTGTGTTCTTTTATAATTTAAGCATTCATAGCCTTCAGCAACTGGTGGGGTTGGCTATGTTCTTTTATAATGTCAGCATTCATAGCCTTCAGCAACTGGTGGGGTTGGCTATGTTCTTTTATAATGTCAGCATTCATAGCCTTCAGCAACTGGTGGGCTAACCCTGGGATAGCATGAGAGCTGTGCAAAACTCTTTGCGACCAGTATTATTAACCATCAGCATCTCCACTCTGCAGTATCTGAAGATTCACATTCCATTGGTTATTGAATGTCTCTTTCGCATATCTTTTGATAATGAAACCCATCTAGCATAATTTAAAACTGCTTGTAGAATTAATCTAATGACAATATACTCCTTAATAATTTATATACTCCTTAAATGTCATGGTGACAAGATTGCCAGAAACATGACCTTCATTATTTTTTATGGTAACAGCTCTGATAGAACCAACTTCCCCCAAAGATGAACTACCAGACATAACAAAAGAAATAACACCCAACACTTTTCCTAGTTCCGTGAGAACAATATCACAATCTCCCTATCAGAACCACCATAAACAACATTTACACTATGAAAGAGCTAAATACTCTCTAAAAGTAAACAATAGTATGCAACATGATTGAAGATATGTACCCGAAGAAACGTGAATACAAGTATATACTGATGGTCAGCAACCAGAGCAGTGAAGAATGTTAGTGTTAGTGCTGGAGTGTTAGATAAAATATCAAGAAAAAGAAAATGAATCCAAATATTCACCAACTGGAATTTATTACTCCAACTACTACTATTACTCCTATTACAGAAGTACAAGCTCTAAGAATTGCTAGTGAAATAATAAAAAAACACAAGACAATGTCAACAGATGGTGTTTCTTCCTGATGCAATGTCTTTCCTATAAGCCCTTGGCAATGATAAACTATTAGACCTGAAGGAAGCCATACAAGAATTGAGCATCCAAAGAAGGGCAGTACTGGAGTGGATACCATCCCACTGTAGTATCCTAATAGCTTTGATCAGAGTCCTCTTTTCCTGATAGGGGATTTCTTGATCATTGTGTTCCTGTGTTGCTATATCTTTTGCTAGCATATCTGCCCTTTCATTTCCTGGAGTCAACCACCCAAAAGACAACTATCGCTATCTTGACAGAGATGAGAAAGTTAGCATCTTCCGCACCAGAATATAACACACAGATTAAGTAACTAAATAGCACTTAAATATACTAAGATTGGTTCCATCACCTCTGCCCATCTGGGCAAGCAGCACAGACCATATATCTTGCAAAACTTCATTATACTAACCAGTTCAGGGAGGAGTATTGGCCCACAGAGACAAGACAACCGCAGAAAGCTGTATGGGAGGCTGAGAATCTTTCAAATACAGTAGCATTTATCAAGAAAGCTGGACTTGCTTTGTGGACATGTTAAACTGCAAATGAGAAGAGGAGGAAAATAACTAAATGGGACTCTTGTCTGCAGTTGAAATAGTGTACCTCACTGTTATAGGTACATTAATATTTGTTTACAATAATGCATCAAATATTTTACAAATAAATGGAGGGGGGGGGGGATTGCTCTAACCTTGATCTTTGTTTTCTTATTGTAAAATATGCCTATAATAAATTTCAAATAGTATTTCATATCTTCATTTTTGCCATCATATGTCATTATCTGAATTTTATGTCTGAATGTATTCTTCAGCGTTCATTTTCGAACACCTGCAGATTAACAGGACAATAATACTCACGTGGAAGACATGTAATGAAATCCTACTGAATGACGACTAAAACACTACACACTATCACTAACGGATGTAAAAATGGTACATACAACAAAACAAAACACAGAATATAATCTACAAATGACAATACACAGGACTATCCAGATTAACAGGATATAGTCTGGAGAACAAAGTATGTTCTACCATGAGTTACAGCTTAGCTGTGATAATCTTCACCTCTCTGGGTGGTATATAGACTTCAGCATGGTTTTTGGGTCACTTTTGCCCTGTATAGATGGGGACAGCCTAGCTCTCCCCAGAACCTTCTTATTCACTTACTATAACATGCATGTCTGGTAACAATGCTGCTATTATTTTCTGCCCTTTCAGTCACCATCAACATACTCAATATCATCAAGTGCCATCTCCGCAGCGAAGGTTGACTGCAAAGAAACCTCCAACATTCTGTCTCTTGCTTTGGTGGTGCAATCTGCTGCCTAACTCATGATGTTTCCCTGCTACTTGTATCCCTGCCTACTTCTAGCTCTACTCTGCCGTCAAATAAGGTCTTCAACAAGGTGTTATGTCTTTTAACCCATTCATTTCCTTTAGCTGCCGAAATTGTTGGCTATATATACATTATCATACATTAGCTGCCGTTCCAGTCAGATTGACACATGGTTATTTCGGTTGATGTCTGTTACTGGTTTCATGCGAATAGACATGTTAAATTTAGCTCTGACATGATTACTGGTAATGGCGGTGGCCAGTGTTGTTTTCCGATCGTTTCCAACAGCTGTTGTTTCCGAACTAAATATGGTTATTATGACCTTCAGTCTTCATCAAAACGTGGTAAAATTGAACCTACTTATGATTCAGATGATGTTAATATGCAATTTTTAAATGGAATTCTAGAAAACGTGAATGAATCAGATGTTGATGGGGTGGTAGTTCAGTATTTAGTAGATGTAGTTGAAATTAGCATCGATGTGTAGTGTAAGCCTAATTGATGATATGCACATCCTGCCCCACACACTATAGACATAGTAATGATTGAGAATAGTCAACACAGCTGATATATGTCAATATTGATAAATTCATTGGGAAATTGAGTTATGCAAACAATATTGATCGAGATTACTCTGCTTTGGAGACTGGTCCTAGTTTTCATTATTTCTACATGAGTCATTCTTTGAGAGTACTCGCAGAACAAACATGTATGCCGGTATCAAAATTTTCAGAAAAATGAGATCCTTTTTGAAACACTGATCACCAGTTATGTAGGGCTTTCTGTATGTGAACTAGGCCTATATGTTTGGAGTAGTTGCAAGTTACAGAATGATGTTTTCATGCTGTGTAAGGGAGACTGCTTTGCAGCTTTAATTTGGACATTTATCAGCAAACAAATGGACATAGTAAATGAAACTGGTGCTGTTTTTTTTGCCTCTCGCATATTACATGAAGAGTAAACTTATCTTACATGACATTCACAATAATATGGTCATGGATCAGTGCCTCTTCCATTTATCTGTTAATCGGATTTTGAAGCATAAAAATTGATGCATAAAAAGTTTCTTGCACAATCACTTCTGATTTGTGCTTAGTTATTCCCCTTGCCCTGGAAATTTTAGGACCATGAATTAAAATTATGCAATTATCCCCTTAGGGCCTGGATTCTTTTTTGACAATGTGCATTATTTTTGGGGAGTGTTTAGTAATGCGATAACTTTTTTGTTTGTAAAGATATCAAAATAATTTTTGCATGTGTAAATAAAGGAGTAAATAATGCATATAATCGTGTTTTTTGTTGTTGTATGTGTGATATGAGAGTTGTGGGCAAGTTGAAAATTGGGGGGGGATCTACACCATTTAAAAAAATTGCAAATATAATTTCTTGATGACCCTAATACTTGATAAATGTGTGGCAATATTGATAAAAATCCACCTAAATACCTATATATGTTGTTTTATATTCAAACTAATATAATTTGGAATGAATAAATTAATAAAACGTGAAGAAATCACATATAATGTCCGTACGTCCAACACTAGGTCTAGAACTACATCCAACATAATATTCCATGCACAACATGGCACCCAGATACATGTTGTTTTTGTGTTTTTCAAGAAAACACAGCATTCTTTTTAGGATGTTGTTAAGGGGCCAGCTCTCTTCAACGTTTATTGATCTTAACACTTGTTGATTTGTCTTTTTAGTTGTCCATGGTATACGTAACATTCTACATAAACATCCAACATAATAATATTCCATGCACAACATGGCACACCAGATACATGTTTTTGTGTTTTTCAATAAATAAGCAAACATTCTTATAACAACAAATAAAACACAGAAAAAACAATTAAAACATATAGTCATGATCACTTACTCCATTTGATAGTAAAGTGGCATTGAAAATGGACAAAGTCGTTCCAGAAATTTGTTGACAAAATCAGCAGTCTTTCTCCCTTCTTACAATTGTAATGTGTAAAGGAATTTGACCTTTAGGCTGTGACATATTCCTAGCTTCATGTGGTAGGAATTCTACGTCATATGAGCTTTACTTCGTGAAGTTCCGTACTTGGGAATCTGGCCATAACAATAGGTGCATCATTGCGACTGTAGGGTCCGTGAGGTTAAGCCCAGAGTTTTTCCTGAACGGCTGGGATTGAAAGGGTTAATGTCCAAAGTACTTTATTTGTTTGATCTATATTTCCTTCTTCTTCTGTGTTCGCTCTTTAATAATCAAAACGAAAGTTCATGTGATTTCCGCCAGGAGCGTGAAAGTTGTGCAGTCAGTTCCACAGGAGAGCTGTGTTATTTGCCGCCCCCCCCTTTTCCTGGAAGGTCCAGCACATCTGTTTTTGGCATGCTTTTATTTTGGGTAGATTTCCCTACCATGTGACAACCTTCTTATCTATTGCCAGGCAATGGATATGTATTGAGTTTACTCCGTGACTGTTTTCCAGCCACTGTGCCTTTGAACTTTACTATTCATCTTGCATGAGGTGTTCCACTGCCAGTGAACTTGTCTTGAGTAATTAGATTTATTGTGCCTGTGCCCATCAGTTATTCAACCTTTTCTCTCCTCGAGCATGATTCTGGTATATAAAAGCATCGATGGTAGAGTTGGAACCGGGTTTGTTCATCCTCTTAGCAGAGTTGTCATTCACCGACAATGTGAACCCCTTGTCCAATTCTGAGTCTCTAGACATATTCATGGGCTACGTGGACTAGAAGCTTGTCTCGAGCTGAACAAAACTTTAGTTGTGATTTCCTTGTAACATTTTCTCATTTTATTTGCACTTTGTGCTGCCCTCTCATTGTACTCAATATGTTATTCTTTTGGAGACTGATGCATGACTCTTAAAATTCATCATAACATCTACCCATTTGTATTGGCTGCCCTTCCAAAGCTGAACTAACACCACTGTGTGTCAACTGTGCCACTGCATGTTTTGGCGCAGGGCTGTCTGGAAATATTGCCTGTCTTTTTTGCAGTCAGTTCTCATTCCATTTGCTGCCTTCACAGACACAATCTCCAAAAGTGTTAACCAGAAACAGCATGAGCAGCTGTAGTTTTGTTTCCAGGGTGCACCATGTTATCTACTAACCTCACCAAGGCCAGCACCGTGAAGTGGTGATGGGGCTTAGTTCAGCCATCAGGGGCTGGAAACTAAGACTGGTCGAGCAGAACCATAATCCTGCCCAAGTAAGCAGAGTGCTGAAGACGGAGGCAACCAGCCAAAAGGCACTCAGATAATCAGGATACCACGCACAAAAAACAATTGAAACGTGTCTGTATCTATTAATAGTTATGGTGCCTGCCCTGTGGCGGAAGTTCAGGCAGGGACGGTGCCGGGCCATATACTTCGAAAGGGCCCAACCTCAGTTACTGGAAGTCCTTCTCAATTGCCTCGAGGAGTCAGGAGGCAAGGGAATAGAGCTACTGGCCAAACAAACAAACAACCAATAAAAATAATGCACTGGAATGCTGAGGGTGTCAACAGTAAAAGTCAGCAAAAAATTGGTACTAGAAAATGTCCTAAGTGAAGAACAAGTTAGTATACGCTGTATCCAAGAAACACACCTCAGCAGCGACATAGCCTTCAAAATCAGAGGCTACCGGTCTACCGAAAGGGTGGAATTCTGACACTTGTTAAAAACAATATCACTTCATGTCAGCAGGAAGTATATATGGAGGGGGCAGAATAACAAATGCTCCACCTAAAAGCAGACAGTGCAGAATTCTATCTCCTTAACTACTACTGCCCAAATGATAGACCATTGCCACTAGACACAATTCCAGAAAAAGAGAGATTTATGATGTGTGGTAACTTCAACAGCCACTCTCAGAGCTGGGGCTATGATCACATCGACAAGAGAGGTGAAGAACTTGAGAGCTGGCAGGATGATAATATCATCCTTATTAACCAGCCAGCAGACTCACCAACCTTCTACTCGAGAGCATGGCACACCACCTCTACACTAGACCTGGCATTCCACTCACCAGGCCTGGAATGGAACATCATACGTGTCGTTGGAAAGCAGCTTGGTGGTAGTGACCACAGACCTGTATTTCTGGAAATCAACAATGAATTTACCAAGAACAGCAGCACACTAACTATGTGGAACTATAAGAGGGCAGACTGGAAAATGTACCAGCATTTAACCAGTGTTCTAGTTAAGAACATGAACTTTGACAAAGACATCAATAGAGCAAGTGAGTGAATTTAATAGATGTATACTACATGCTGCTAGTAAAACCATACCCAGGGGGGCACGCAAAAACTACAATCCCTACTGGAATGATGAACTGGAAAAGCTGCAAAATGAGATGGAAACATCTAGACAGCAGGCAGATAACAGACCTAGCCAAGAACATCACAACAAATATCAGCAAACAAAGGCTAAATTTTAAAGAGCCAAGTTATACAAGCCAGACGGAGCAGAGGGAAAGAAAAAACAGAGTCGCTGAACCTAGAAAGAGAAACTAGGAAATTATGGAAACTTGTAAAACAACTAAATGACGAAGGTACAGGGAGAAATACCAGGATCACACTTTATAAAGATAGAAACTTTTTCTAAGGTAATCATGCAGCTGATTACTTTGCGGAAGACATTAACGTCAAAGTAAGCCCAGACAAACAACAGGAGGTTCGGGAGAACTAGCAAAACATTGGACAAAGGCGATCCTATACCTGAAGTCATGGAGGCACCAATCACAACTGGAGCATGCAATATCCAAAATGAAATAATTCCCTGGAGCTGATGGAGTGTCCAAAGAAATAATTATAAACCTGGGAACTGCAGCACGAGCAAAGCTACAGCAGATCTTTAACACAAGCTGGCCCACAGGTAATATACCACTGACGTGGAAAGAAGCAATAATGATACCACTCCTCAAATCAGGAAAAGATGGCAATACAGTCTCCAATTACAGGCCCATCAGCCTCACAAGCTGTCTATGCAAAACAATGGAACACATTATAAATCTTAGGATGCAGTGGTACCTTGAAAGTGAAAACCTTCTGGTATCTCAGCAAGCAGACTTCAGACAGTGCTACTTTACTGAAGATCGGGCAATCTACCTTTCCCAAGAGATTGAGGATGCCTTCCAAGAAAAGAAACTGGTACTAGCAGCATGGATAGACCTCAGGAAAGCATTTGATAAGGTCTGGAAAGAAGGGATCTTAAAGAAATTGCAGGGTTAGCTCAAGAATGTACAAATGGGTAAAAGCATACCTGCATAATAGAAAAGCCAGGGTACAATTAGATGGTCGCAAAGGCAAGAAAGTCATATTGGGGAAAGGAGTCTCCCAGGCAAGATTCATGTCACCCACACTTTTCTAGGTTTACATCAATGACCTAGTTGCTGAGCTACCACACGGGATAAAAGTGGCAATGTATGCTGACGACCTGGTGCACGGAAGAACATGCAACAGTGGCCACTAAACAAATACAAAGAGCTATCGATGCCCTAAACTTATGGGCAAATAGATGGTGCGTCAGCATTAACACAGATAAGTGCAGCACTACACTCTTTACACTCTCACCAAAACAAAAAGCCGGTCATATCAAGATAGATGGAGAGCTCTTGAAAGAAGACAAAAGACCCACATACCTCGGAGTTACTTTTTATGATAAGTTGACATAGAAACACCACATAAACAAAGCAACATCAAAAGTTAGGTAGATGTTAGCTATCCTGAGAACGCAGACAAGTCATTTCTGTTGCAACAAGTTTTCGTTTGGTTTTTGTTGTTAATATCCACATTTGACATTGGTAGCATAGTGGTGGTATGATTTGGGGGTGAGCGTGGGTGGGTTTGTGGTTCAATTCCCCTTTCACGTTTTTTTATAGTAAATCGGAACATTACATTTATTGTACCAAAGAACACTTGATGATTTTCTACACACAAACAAAGGCACAAATATGAGGAAACTACCCATGAAGTGTTTTTCTTATGTAACCATCCCCTGCCGAAGACGTATCTACAGCGTGTCCTATGTTGGATATTCTTCTCATTCTCAGCTTACTGGGCAGCTGTTACTAAATAGTGACAATGAAAGACCAATGAGAAATCACGATTATGCAGAGTGTATACAAAGAAAAAAAAGAATCAATCAAAGCGTTCTACACAAATACTCTGTAGATGATAACATGCAACCAAGTAACTCACCTCAATAAAAAAATCCACTTCTTTGTTAAAGGACATTCATGAATGCAACAAGATAAAGAAAACAGACCAAAAGGGTGTACTCATTCTATAGTAAAGAATGAAATTCCTGTTACTGAAATTATTATCTCTTGAACAACTGCTGCAGAGATAATTGGAATTAAACTCTCCATACAAAGAGCTCATTATATTTATGACGAGCTGATATCATTACACTTCGGGTATTCATTGTCCCCTAGCATATGAAAAAGAGTATGCATTATGATGGTTCCCGTGACACGCTTGTTAAACATTCTTCTCATTCCTTCCTGCAAATATGTTGTATGTGTGATGGACGTTCGTCCATCGCAAGTGATGATGACCATTTTTACATCCACTTTTGAAAATTCAGTTAGAATTATTACCATGCGTAATAGTTCGTAGATGGCTAAAAAGCCCTATTAGAGCTGTAAATGTTCTTGGACAGTTTGGACATGGAATGATGACTGTAGGCAGATTTTGGTCTATCCGTGACTTTCTAGCTACAATCCGCTGTTGAGCTGCAACATTTCTCATCTTTTCATAAGATGATGCGCTCTTTTTGACTGTAGAGAACCATGTATATCAATTTTGTGCAAGCTCTTCTCATGTATCTTGGTATATTTCAAACGCTTTCAGTGAGGTTTTTAACGAGTCCTTGTAGTGCTTCTTTTGGCCACCTTGAGATCGTTAATCATTTTCCAGCTTTTTAACACGAACAGCACATATAAAAGCTGGGTATACCCTAAAATGAACAGCAGAGCTGGGGCTATCCTAACCTGAACTCTAGAGGAGAAACAATAGAGGAATATGTTGTCTTTTCTCTGTTTTTGCTATAATGTGTCGCAAGATTTATTGACGATATATTTTCGGGCTATGGTACATTTTGGTTGCTTGATATGCAGTAAATATTGCGATGTCTCAGAATGTTGGTAACGTCTTCAATCTACATTGAATGCCTGTATGTGTATAATTTAACACATTTTTCAAGAACACTACACCAAATAAAACACTTAGTTTTATCTTCATCTGAGTGTGTTATTTGTCATTTCAATCCAAACTTCATCTGGTGGTGGACATTCTTGATTGATTAACATAGATTTCAACCTGAAAAAAAATTCCCTTCCTTTTATAAAGTTAAATTTTACTTCCTTTACCGAGTGTCGTAAAGAAAAATTCCATCGTTTCCATGTAACCTTTGATAACTTTTTGGTAAAAATCGTTAAGTGTTTGGAGGGCCTGATAATTATGATATCCGTTAAGAAATCAGATAACTGCAATTTTGGTTTAAAAAAATTGTCCCAACTATTTTTATAGAATGAAGAAGACGATGCTATATGCGATAATGTGCACATAAAGACTACAGAAATGGGGATGACCAGGGAAGAAAGTGTCCTTTCTGAAGAAGACGTCTGTTGTAGGACGGCGTTAAAAAAAAACCATCCTAAACGTAGAGAAATAAAAACCAGCTGTGGCATCGCTGAGTATAATTCATAGTTTTTTTTATTTGAGCAAACCGGAATAGGAAGTGCATGTGGTTTGTTTTCGTTTCATCACTGACTTCCGCAACCTACAGGAAAACAAATTGATTGATGTTACTTTTAAAGCCGGTCAATCAATTTATCGATGATAAATAACAGTTCAAACTCTGAAACGTACCAGGAGTGGTTGCTCAAATCGTATATCGATCAGATGTCACAAACTCATACAAACACTGCCCTATCGTGGCGTAGGCTTTATTTAAGCAGAGCCAAACTCAAAGCCATCAGTAGGACGTCTGCGCTGTTATCTGGCTTTGCTATGGTATGATGATGAATGACCAGTGTAACCAGTAAATGAGTAACACATTAATCATTGCACAGTCTGCAATATATTTATATAGGCATATATTCTGCTGAAGATCAGTCTTCCTTAAACATATCTCTTTCAAACATTTCTGTTAAAGTCCCTGTATTTCTACCAATATTGAATCTAATAGTGATTTTCTGATCTTTTTGAGCGTACACATTCTTCCCTGGTCTCCCAATTTCTGTAATTTTTGTGTATGTGCACATTATTACATATATCATCGTCTTCTTCACTCTATAGTAAATCAGTGACTGCCCTTATTAGGTAGACTTTCACTTTTTAATACTGTGCTATCAACCATAGCATTGCCAACCAAAAGGTCCTCTCTTTCATTGCCTCTGACTCTACCATGACCTGTGCAGTATATCCAGATAATGTGTTTAGATAACCAAATTTTTCAATAACAGGGCCCATTCTTTTCTTAACATGCACCTTTCTATCTTATACAACATACTCTAGGAGTCCAAGAGTATCACAGAGGGGGTTGATATTTAATCCATTCAATCTCTTAGAGACCGAAATCTTTGGCTATATATACATTACAGTAGTGGCCATTCTTGTAGGACTGATACATGGTAATTTCTAGTGAAATCTGGGCAATTGGTTCAATGCGAATAGCCATGGTAAATTTAATGCTGACAAGATTACTGGTAATGGCGGCATCTAGTGTTGTTTTTTGATCATTTCTAACCGCTGTCATTTCCGAACTACACAAGGTTTATTATGACCTACTTATGATTCAGATATGTTGATACCCAATTTTTAAATGGAATTCTAGAAAATGTGAATGAATCAAATGTTGATGGGATGTCCAGAGTTTTCTCAGGATAGCTAACTTCCTCCTGGCTTTTGTTGTTGCTTTGAGAAGTGGTATCATTATTGCTTCCCTCCATGCCTGCAGAACATTACTTGTGGTCCAGCTTGTGTTGAAGATCTGCAGTAGCTTTGCTCTTGCTGCAGTTCTCAGGTTTTTAATCATTTGATTGGACACTCCTTCAGCCCAGGGGACTTTTTAAAATTTGGATATTGCATACTCCAGCTCTTTCAATGTGATTGGTGAATCTATGACTTAAGGTATAGGTTCATATTGTCCAATATTTTGCTTGTTCAAACCTCCTGTTCTTTGTCTTGGCTAACTTTGATGTTGTTGTCTTCTGCAAAGGAGTATGCAAAGTAATCAGCTGCATATTTACCTGTTAAAATGTTTCTATCTTTATAAAATGTGATCCTTGTATTTCTACCTGTACCATCATCATGTACCATCACGGAAAAGATAGATAGAAAACATCAGGGACATTCTGAACAAACACGGTCATAGCACAGCTGAGGCCACACTTCTGGCTCTAGAATGCAAGCTTGAGTTCCAATCACCCCTGCGCTTAATGGCAAGAGTGGATAACAAACCACCTGGGGAAAGACAATGGACAATAGACAATGAAATAATTCATATATTTTATGAAATAGTAAAAATAAAATAATAGTCTTTTTATGTAAACAGTACCACAAATAACCTTGAAACTGTTCAAACCTGCCCACTCTATCAAAATTTACAGCATCAACTCTGGCCACAATAAGACAAATTATAAAACAAATACTAAGGCATACAAAATTATCTCCAATGAATAGCAAGGTATACCCAAGAATTGAATATTAAATTACTGCCAAACAATATGCAACAACAAACTAAACAGCTTCGAAAACAAATGTCTTCGCAAACTGATGAACATAAAATGGAGCGACTTCGTAACAAAAAGTGTATGTTTCAAACATCATAAGAAAACGAGGATGGAAATACCTTGGTCACGTTTTACGACTAGATGTAAACAGAATAAACCAACAAGCCCTTATGTGGTCACCTGAGGGTAAAAGAAAAAGAGGAAGACCTAAAACAACCCTTAAAAACACCATTCTTGAAGGGGAATTAATAGTCTGTAAGACCATCCAGGTACTAACGCTGCAGGCAGCGGACCGCATCATATGGAGAACCAAAACCTCTGTCCTATGTGTTGGTTGCGGCACAAAAGGATCAAACTAACTAACTAATATTCTTTCTAATTTTCTTCTCATGTGAGAAAATCTAAAGATGTCTGAGTGGTGAATTTTTCTGTGTGAAGTTTTTCTACTACCTAAAAAAGGTCATTTGCTAATTCTTTATGTACACAATTTTACATTTCATGAGCGGTACATTATGATTACATGAGGCGCTCACTTACGCATGTTAGAGGGAATATTGCTGCCATAGGTGGATGTGTCAGACTACTGATACAAATAAAATTCCTCTCCATCCATCTCTGTCCCTGATATTTGTTCTGTAATTTCTAAATCCCTGTTCTTGTAGGTCTTCCTCGATGTCTCCCATGCATCATCTTCTTTATCTTCCTTGTTATACTTTATTTACATAGACCCATTTTATCATTCTTTCTACATGTTGCAATCAAATATGTTGCACCATGACCTACTTTATATAGACCTGTATGCTAGTCCATTTTATGTCACTGCTTAAGACAATCTGATTATTGTTATGATTTTTATTGGCTGGACGCAAGTATAAATAGCAAAGTTTAAAAAAGTATAAATAAATGACCAATTGAATTCTTGGTAATAGTCAGTGGCCTAAGGTAGTGACGCTCCATGCATGCCTGTTTAAAGTAGGTAATGCTTTGCTATACATTTTTCATTCGTGATGCTTTTTTAAAGAAATAATGGGCATTCATCATCATGTGACATATTCTTTCCAGAACGTGGTCATCCTTATGGATTCTATGAACACTCTGTGATTCTGGACGAGTTGACCTGCCGCAGCTAGAGACATGTTTAAGCAATCTGATATATCACTGCACCATCATCATCCTCTTCCCTTGTTGCTGTTAATTCTGCCTTAAGCTATTAATCTTTCCATGTTGTTATGTCTCTTTATATGACCAAAAAAATGCAGTTTTCTTGTTAGGAGCCAGCCCTCTTTGACGTTTATTGATCTTAACACTTATTGATTTGTCTTTTTTGTTGTCCATGGTATATGTAAAATTCTTCTGTAGCATCTCATTTTGAACGCAGCAATTCTTTTTGCTATTGTTTTACTTAATGCCCATTCCTCACATCCGTATATTGGTAATGGAAATATGCATGTTCTGAAAATACATAGTATGGCACCAAGAGTACTGATGGTACCTTGCCACAGATTTTTCATTTATGCAAGTTTCAATCAATGTCGCTATTGTAATTCTTCCCTTGATTTCGACAGCACAGTCTCCTGAGCTATTTATGTTTGTGCCCAAATACTGTTCAGAATATCCAAAATAGAATTACTAGGCACATTACTCCTGTAGTTTGCCACTGCTTTCAGGAGGAACTCCGTTTATCGAATAGCACACAAAGAAAACACATTCATTTTCTATTCATTTTTTAGCAGAAGTCCATAATAATGGGCAGTACATTTAAAAAAATATGTTTTGGCTCTTTGTAGAAATGTGTATTCAAAATATAGAAAAAGTGGTCCAATTGGGCAGAAACTTGGTTGGGACACATTCTATGTTTTGAATAAAATTCCTTCTAAGTACCTATTTTTTAATTGTAAATGTAATTTATTTACTCTTTAGGTGGCCATGGTTGAGATATCAATAGATAACGACAGTACTGAAATTACTGACAGTGTGGGAAACAATGGAAGTAGTAAAGTCAATGAAAAGGCAGCTGTCCCAGAATCCTTGCTGATTGTATTTGCCACATGCACAACTTTACTGGTCTCAGTTCACCTTGTTGCCTTGATGATCAGCACTTGTATCCTTCCTAATATGGAGGCGGTCAGCAACGTCCACAGTGTACAAGCAGTCAACGAGTCTCCGCATGATGAGATGAGACTGTGTGTTGAGATGGCCTGGGTCTGCTCTACAGGTTTAGGTATTTTGTTGTTCCTGGCAGAAATAGCCATTCTTAGCTGGGTCAAGTTCTATACATTAAGCAAAAATGCTGCCATAGCTTCTACAGCTGTTGTAATCCCAGCTGGAATTTTGTTCATCATTTTTTCACTTGTGTTTTATAAAAGACTAATGGCGCACAAATATCAGAGACATTCTGAAGGGTTGAGAGAATTGGATGAAATGGCAAGAGAACTACATACAACGGATGATGGAATGCATATTGTCTGAAGCTTTCAATAAACTCTGTATCTTCAAGTGGGAAACTTGCATGAAGTGGTTTCAATGGGGTTTTATGATTATCTGATGTTTTGTTCCTATCTGCCTGTGTTTTGGAACCTGAAATGAGAGTATAGAATAACAACAATTTGACCTGCCACACATTTGGTGAGAAGTCTCCTGCCATGAATTACGCTATACATCTAGTCTGATGCTGGTCATATAGTTTGTTAAGTTGTTGTAATTGCTCCACAACTTGTCCAGCAGAGATTTGCCTTTGAGTTGTATTGTCATTCTGTGAACAACGAGGTTTAGACAGTCGTAATTGTTTGGTCCTTGCTTAATGATTGATGGTCGTGGTCTATAACGACATTGCCCTTGTGACTGATTGCTGTATGGTGCATAGATATGATTGTATTGTATAAATGCCATGTTTCAAGCCCAGTGACACATGGATCACCATTTTTCAACTTTGACAGTGTATGGTAATCTGACACTAGCCTGAAACCTTTTTTCTAGAAAACCTACTGCATATGTGCTTAATTTTATATAAATTGAAGTGTGTATTGTAACAACAACAAATTTGTGACTATGTCACTATCTTGGTGCATCCGGAAGTTCAAGGTGGTTATGTATGTTTAAGTGAAGAGAGTTGGACGTTCCTTCCCATAAATCAAAGTTATCCATAGATCATGCTGAGATGTGTCCGGCTGAAAGATGCAAATATCACAATCAAATTGTGAACTGTGACACAAGGTATTTTTTTCTCTGGGCTATATCCGCTAATGAGCAGCAATATGAGAACGAACACAGATGTTTGCTATTGGTGTGCATTGTAACAGTAATAGTAGTTGAGTTACCAATCATAACTACAGCATTGTAATAGTATTATTTAGCTGTCAACTTATTTTTCCATAAATCCGTATTTTTAACAATTTATTTCAATAAAAACATCCTTATTTAGCAACCATAGCAACCAAAAAAAAACTCCAAAAATAAACCCCACAACACATTATATTTTTTTGGACCCATCCATATATGCAAAAATCTTCATTAGTAGTAATTACTGAAGATGTAACATGAAATGACCTTTTTATTTTTATTTTTTGTTCATTTTTAAATCGTGGGGTACTTTTTTTAGAGGGGCGGGGGGCATCCGTATTAATATGGGAAATCCATGCTAGTTGACACCTATACCAATCATTTCTACAGAGTTGTAACAGTAATAATAGTTGAGTAACTAATCATTACTACACATGTAATTTTATCTGTACATACTGATCTGCCTAGCATGTGGTTGATATCAGAATTGTGTTTTTCATTCGTTTTCAAACTTCCACTGGATCTCTCTTATATCAGGGCAATGGTCCTACATGATTTTCAGCAGGATGTAGTCAAGAGAGGGAAATACTATGTGTTGTCACGTTATCTCTGCAAAATGGCCTGACACATCTGACTTCGGTACTGGTAACTAATAAATTCAGTGTTTTTACCACTGAATGATAGATATCTGTAACCATATTACACATATGTAACCTTGTGTCATATTGATAGTATAGCTAACAAGCCATAGAAGAGAACTCGTTCTTGTACCTACTCGCTGGTCACATTTTGAACATTACTTACTGCTCATAGATAACCACGGTCACAGATGTTTGACATTTTGTTGCTGTCTTCGCCTCTGTTGGCACAACGCAGATGTCCACATATCAGAAATGAACAGACTAGTATCACTTTCAGCATGTACTCAAGTAGTAGTGGTGCCATTCTGTAACTTTAACACAAGCATGAAACCTGTTACCTACTTCACAATGTTGAGTCAATCACTGAAGTAAAGCTATGGGGTAGCCGCTCAGACCTGGAGAAGACAACGGACTTCACCTGATGACAGGTATGACAATATAACATGACTACAGATGCTGAATGTGGAAGCAGAAGAATCACTGGACTTTTTTAATACAAATTGTTAGTGAACTCTAACCTTGGCTACCAGGTCAGCAGACAAATGACTTAGGCACTTCACTCCCGTGGCTCTCTTGTTATACATTTATAATGTCAACTTGATATTTTTATAGGGATTATTTTCTTATCATTTTTTTACAATTTTGAATATTACTGACTTATACTTTGATGTAACAACTCTTTGATATAGTTTGATAAGTTGGGGTATACAGTACAATATATGCCAGTTGTTGCATTGTGTTCTAGACTTTATTTCTTGACATGCCTAAATTATAATGATTGCCTAATTATGATTGGCACAGTAGCGGGCTCACCTCGCAAATTTAACTTGTTAGACTAGGTGGTTCGAATGCCGACCATCCTCATTATACTGGTGATAAGATTGGGTGTATTAGTGTGCCTTAAAATTCAGCAGTTGTTGAATAGCAATGTCCTTTACAGGATACACTTTAATTATTTATTAATTATAATGTTAATAATGAGCTTCCTATGCAATAATAGTTATAATTATTCCTTGACAGATATGCACATTACTCATTAAATATTCACTATATCTATAATATATCAAATGAATTTATTTGTCTGAGAGGAAAAAATCAAACTTCCTGGTCGACAGGAAACACTGTTGTCAATTGTTGTAACAATATGTTTAGACAGACAATACACCATGAATTTTCAAAGATTACCCTGCAGATAAGAGTTGGGTATGAAAGAAGAGGTGGCAGAAGACAATCTTGTCTTAATAACATCAAGAAATTATCAGGTCATGATTGTTCCATACTCATCTGTGCTGAGGATAAAAATATTTAGTGGGCTATTTGGGCAGATGACTCAAATATGACACCCCTATGACCTTAATGAATTTTATTGTTGTTATTGTTATTATTATTATAATATATCTTGCTAGCTGTCAGGGTGCAAGGGTTAATGGATATTCAGATAGTCCAAACTTCCCTGAGCTTGGTTGTAGTTTAAGTTCAGGTACGGTTATGCTGTTTTACCTAGCATCGACAATGTTACTGAAATGTAAAAGTGAAACCTAAAAATTCAACAATGATTTAAAAGCAATGTCCTATGCAGAATATGATTCAATTATTTAAATATATTTATATATTACAGTATAATATTTGTCAAGATTAGGTCATAAATTCCCCCCTTGTTAAAACTGCATGCTACCAACTTTCTGTTTTTCCAGACCATAGTATTATTGTTGTGCTATAAGAGAGAGAGTATAAACTACAATCCCTGATTATGATGGATGTGGCTATCAGGAGCAATATGAGATACTGTCTTCCAATGTATGTGCATGGAATCTCAAGATCACTTGTGCCATCATCTCAGTTGTGTGCCTTCTTAAACATGCAACCAATGAACTATCTGCTATCACTTTCTTCTATGTTGTTATACCAATGAACTTGATTTATGACATTCGATTCTCATGGTTCCATACAAATGCCTGTATCATGCATATCTCATTTTCATACATGTTTGTATTGATGTAGAGGTTGGCCCCAAGATCTTTTCCCCAACCTTGTGGCAACATATGCAATTCAGGATGTAACGATCAAT
This sequence comes from Meghimatium bilineatum, assembly GCA_034231615.1. NCBI lineage: Eukaryota > Metazoa > Mollusca > Gastropoda > Stylommatophora > Philomycidae > Meghimatium > Meghimatium bilineatum. The sequence continues at coordinate 25,693,042 of CM067304.1, read as the reverse complement.
CCAGCGTATTTTTTCTTGTTTCTGTATTGAGTTTCTAGGCAGTATTTACAAACAGTAGGCTGCAATTGTTTTATGAATAGTCCAGACACACAACTACCTGCAGTGGAAATTGAACCTGGTAGTTTAGCTGTATGAGACAAACTTCACACCTCTCAACTTTAGCTGTCTGAGACAAGCTCCACACCTCTCAGCTTTTGCAGCAGTCCAAGATTAGCTCCACACCTTGTAGCTTTAGCTGTCTGAGACAAGCTCTACACCACTCAGTTTTAGTTGTCTGAGACAAGCTCCACACCTCTCAACTTTAGCTGTCTGAGACAAGCTCTACACCACTCAGTTTTAGTTGTCTGAGACAAGCTCTACACCACTCAGTTTTAGTTGTCTGAGACAAGCTCTACACCTCTCAACTTTAGTTGTCTGAGACAAGCTCTACACCTCTCAACTTTAGTTGTCTGAGACAAGCTCCACACCTCTCAACTTTAGTTGTCTGAGACAAGCTCCACACCTCTCAACTTTAGTTGTCTGAGACAAGCTCCACACCTCTCAACTTTAGTTGTCTGAGACAAGCTCCACACCTCTCAACTTTAGTTGTCTGAGACAAGCTCCACACCTCTCAACTTTAGTTGTCTGAGACAAGCTCCACACCTCTCAACTTTAGTTGTCTGAGACAAGCTCCACACCTCTCAACTTTAGCTGTCTGAGACAAGCTCTACACCTCTCAACTTTAGTTGTCTGAGACAAGCTCCACACCTCTCAACTTTAGCTGTCTGAGACAAGCTCCACACCTCTCAACTTTAGTTGTCTGAGACAAGCTCTACACCTCTCAACTTTAGTTGTCTGAGACAAGCTCTACACCTCTCAACTTTAGTTGTCTGAGACAAGCTCTACACCTCTCAACTTTAGCTGTCTGAGACAAGCTCTACACCTCTCAACTTTAGCTGTCTGAGACAAGCTCTACACCTCTCAACTTTAGCTGTCTGAGACAAGCTCTACACCTCTCAACTTTAGTTGTCTGAGACAAGCTCTACACCTCTCAACTTTAGCTGTCTGAGACAAGCTCCACACCTCTCAACTTTAGTTGTCTGAGACAAGCTCCACACCTCTCAACTTTAGCTGTCTGAGACAAGCTCTACACCTCTCAACTTTAGCTGTCTGAGACAAGCTCTACACCTCTCAACTTTAGCTGTCTGAGACAAGCTCTACACCTCTCAACTTTAGTTGTCTGAGACAAGCTCTACACCTCTCAACTTTAGCTGTCTGAGACAAGCTCCACACCTCTCAACTTTAGTTGTCTGAGACAAGCTCTACACCTCTCAACTTTAGCTGTCTGAGACAAGCTCTACACCACTCAGTTTTAGTTGTCTGAGACAAGCTCTACACCACTCAGTTTTAGTTGTCTGAGACAAGCTCCACACCTCTCAGTTTTAGTTGTCTGAGACAAGCTCTACACCACTCAGTTTTAGCTGTCTGAGACAAGCTCTACACCTCTCAACTTTAGTTGTCTGAGACAAGCTCTACACCTCTCAACTTTAGTTGTCTGAGACAAGCTCTACACCTCTCAACTTTAGTTGTCTGAGACAAGCTCTACACCTCTCAACTTTAGTTGTCTGAGACAAGCTCTACACCTCTCAACTTTAGTTGTCTGAGACAAGCTCTACACCTCTCAACTTTAGCTGTCTGAGACAAGCTCTACACCACTCAGTTTTAGTTGTCTGAGACAAGCTCTACACCACTCAGTTTTAGTTGTCTGAGACAAGCTCCACACCTCTCAGTTTTAGTTGTCTGAGACAAGCTCTACACCTCTCAACTTTAGTTGTCTGAGACAAGCTCCACACCTCTCAACTTTAGTTGTCTGAGACAAGCTCTACACCTCTCAACTTTAGTTGTCTGAGACAAGCTCTACACCTCTCAACTTTAGTTGTCTGAGACAAGCTCTACACCTCTCAACTTTAGCTGTCTGAGACAAGCTCTACACCTCTCAACTTTAGCTGTCTGAGACAAGCTCTACACCTCTCAACTTTAGCTGTCTGAGACAAGCTCTACACCACTCAGTTTTAGTTGTCTGAGACAAGCTCCACACCTCTCAGTTTTAGTTGTCTGAGACAAGCTCTACACCACTCAGTTTTAGCTGTCTGAGACAAGCTCTACACCTCTCAACTTTAGTTGTCTGAGACAAGCTCTACACCTCTCAACTTTAGTTGTCTGAGACAAGCTCTACACCTCTCAACTTTAGTTGTCTGAGACAAGCTCTACACCTCTCAACTTTAGTTGTCTGAGACAAGCTCTACACCTCTCAACTTTAGCTGTCTGAGACAAGCTCTACACCACTCAGTTTTAGTTGTCTGAGACAAGCTCTACACCACTCAGTTTTAGTTGTCTGAGACAAGCTCCACACCTCTCAGTTTTAGTTGTCTGAGACAAGCTCTACACCTCTCAACTTTAGTTGTCTGAGACAAGCTCCACACCTCTCAACTTTAGTTGTCTGAGACAAGCTCTACACCTCTCAACTTTAGTTGTCTGAGACAAGCTCTACACCTCTCAACTTTAGTTGTCTGAGACAAGCTCTACACCTCTCAACTTTAGCTGTCTGAGACAAGCTCTACACCTCTCAACTTTAGTTGTCTGAGACAAGCTCTACACCTCTCAACTTTAGCTGTCTGAGACAAGCTCCACACCTCTCAGTTTTAGTTGTCTGAGACAAGCTCTACACCTCTCAACTTTAGTTGTCTGAGACAAGCTCTACACCTCTCAACTTTAGCTGTCTGAGACAAGCTCTACACCACTCAGTTTTAGTTGTCTGAGACAAGCTCTACACCTCTCAACTTTAGTTGTCTGAGACAAGCTCTACACCTCTCAACTTTAGTTGTCTGAGACAAGCTCTACACCTCTCAACTTTAGTTGTCTGAGACAAGCTCTACACCACTCAGTTTTAGTTGTCTGAGACAAGCTCTACACCACTCAGTTTTAGTTGTCTGAGACAAGCTCTACACCACTCAGTTTTAGTTGTCTGAGACAAGCTCTACACCTCTCAACTTTAGTTGTCTGAGACAAGCTCTACACCTCTCAACTTTAGCTGTCTGAGACAAGCTCTACACCTCTCAACTTTAGTTGTCTGAGACAAGCTCCACACCTCTCAACTTTAGTTGTCTGAGACAAGCTCCACATATCTTAGCTTTAGCTGTCTGAGACAAGCTCTACACCACTCAGTTTTAGTTGTCTGAGACAAGCTCTACACCTCTCAACTTTAGTTGTCTGAGACAAGCTCCACACCTCTCAACTTTAGTTGTCTGAGACAAGCTCCACACCTCTCAGTTTTAGTTGTCTGAGACAAGCTCCACACCTCTCAGTTTTAGTTGTCTGAGACAAGCTCCACACCTCTCAGTTTTAGTTGTCTGAGACAAGCTCCACACCTCTCAGTTTTAGTTGTCTGAGACAAGCTCTACACCTCTCAACTTTAGTTGTCTGAGACAAGCTCTACACCACTCAGTTTTAGCTGTCTGAGACAAGCTCCACACCTCTCAGTTTTAGTTGTCTGAGACAAGCTCCACACCTCTCAGTTTTAGTTGTCTGAGACAAGCTCCACACCTCTCAACTTTAGTTGTCTGAGACAAGCTCTACACCACTCAGTTTTAGCTGTCTGAGACAAGCTCTACACCACTCAGTTTTAGTTGTCTGAGACAAGCTCTACACCACTCAGTTTTAGTTGTCTGAGACAAGCTCCACACCTCTCAACTTTAGCTGTCTGAGACAAGCTCTACACCTCTCAACTTTAGTTGTCTGAGACAAGCTCTACACCTCTCAACTTTAGCTGTCTGAGACAAGCTCCACACCTCTCAACTTTAGTTGTCTGAGACAAGCTCTACACCTCTCAACTTTAGCTGTCTGAGACAAGCTCCACACCTCTCAACTTTAGCTGTCTGAGACAAGCTCTACACCTCTCAACTTTAGTTGTCTGAGACAAGCTCCACACCTCTCAGTTTTAGTTGTCTGAGACAAGCTCTACACCACTCAGTTTTAGTTGTCTGAGACAAGCTCTACACCTCTCAACTTTAGTTGTCTGAGACAAGCTCCACACCTCTCAGTTTTAGTTGTCTGAGACAAGCTCCACACCTCTCAGTTTTAGTTGTCTGAGACAAGCTCTACACCTCTCAACTTTAGTTGTCTGAGACAAGCTCTACACCACTCAGTTTTAGCTGTCTGAGACAAGCTCTACACCACTCAGTTTTAGTTGTCTGAGACAAGCTCTACACCACTCAGTTTTAGTTGTCTGAGACAAGCTCCACACCTCTCAACTTTAGCTGTCTGAGACAAGCTCTACACCTCTCAACTTTAGTTGTCTGAGACAAGCTCTACACCTCTCAACTTTAGCTGTCTGAGACAAGCTCCACACCTCTCAACTTTAGTTGTCTGAGACAAGCTCTACACCTCTCAACTTTAGCTGTCTGAGACAAGCTCCACACCTCTCAACTTTAGCTGTCTGAGACAAGCTCTACACCTCTCAACTTTAGTTGTCTGAGACAAGCTCTACACCTCTCAACTTTAGCTGTCTGAGACAAGCTCTACACCTCTCAACTTTAGCTGTCTGAGACAAGCTCTACACCTCTCAACTTTAGTTGTCTGAGACAAGCTCTACACCTCTCAACTTTAGCTGTCTGAGACAAGCTCCACACCTCTCAACTTTAGCTGTCTGAGACAAGCTCTACACCTCTCAACTTTAGCTGTCTGAGACAAGCTCCACACCTCTCAACTTTAGCTGTCTGAGACAAGCTCTACACCTCTCAACTTTAGTTGTCTGAGACAAGCTCTACACCTCTCAACTTTAGCTGTCTGAGACAAGCTCCACACCTCTCAACTTTAGCTGTCTGAGACAAGCTCTACACCACTCAGTTTTAGTTGTCTGAGACAAGCTCCACATATCTTAGCTTTAGCTGTCCGAGACAAGCTCCACACCACTCAGTTTTAGTTGTCTGAGACAAGCTCCACACCTCTCAACTTTAGCTGTCTGAGACAAGCTCTACACCACTCAGTTTTAGTTGTCTGAGACAAGCTCCACACCTCTCAACTTTAGCTGTCTGAGACAAGCTCTACACCACTCAGTTTTAGCTGTCTGAGACAAGCTCCACACCTCTCAACTTTAGCTGTCTGAGACAAGCTCCACACCTCTCAACTTTAGCTGTCTGAGACAAGCTCCACACCTCTCAACTTTAGCTGTCTGAGACAAGCTCTACACCACTCAGTTTTAGTTGTCTGAGACAAGCTCTACACCACTCAGTTTTAGCTGTCTGAGACAAGCTCCACACCTCTCAACTTTAGCTGTCTGAGACAAGCTCCACACCTCTCAACTTTAGCTGTCTGAGACAAGCTCCACACCTCTCAACTTTAGCTGTCTGAGACAAGCTCTACACCACTCAGTTTTAGTTGTCTGAGACAAGCTCCACACCTCTCAACTTTAGCTGTCTGAGACAAGCTCCACACCTCTCAACTTTAGCTGTCTGAGACAAGCTCTACACCTCTCAACTTTAGTTGTCTGAGACAAGCTCTACACCTCTCAACTTTAGCTGTCTGAGACAAGCTCCACACCTCTCAACTTTAGCTGTCTGAGACAAGCTCTACACCACTCAGTTTTAGTTGTCTGAGACAAGCTCCACATATCTTAGCTTTAGCTGTCCGAGACAAGCTCCACACCACTCAGTTTTAGTTGTCTGAGACAAGCTCCACACCTCTCAACTTTAGCTGTCTGAGACAAGCTCTACACCACTCAGTTTTAGTTGTCTGAGACAAGCTCCACACCTCTCAACTTTAGCTGTCTGAGACAAGCTCTACACCACTCAGTTTTAGCTGTCTGAGACAAGCTCTACACCTCTCAACTTTAGTTGTCTGAGACAAGCTCCACACCTCTCAACTTTAGTTGTCTGAGACAAGCTCTACACCTCTCAACTTTAGTTGTCTGAGACAAGCTCTACACCTCTCAACTTTAGTTGTCTGAGACAAGCTCTACACCTCTCAACTTTAGCTGTCTGAGACAAGCTCTACACCTCTCAACTTTAGCTGTCTGAGACAAGCTCTACACCACTCAGTTTTAGCTGTCTGAGACAAGCTCCACATATCTTAGCTTTAGCTGTCCGAGACAAGTTCCACACCTCTCAGCTTTTGCAGCAGTCCAAGATAAGCTCCTCAGCTTTAGCTGTCTGAGACAATTCAATAATCTTATTGCATATTGTTATAACTATGTTAGAATGATGTAAGCTCTTGAATTCTTGGTCATCCAGCTGGCATGGTAAGATCAATGCTGGTGTTAAAAGCTTTCATCAGAGTTGAATACTGCAGGTATATCAGAAGATACAAAAATAAAATGAGAGATCATACTGTTTTGTCTCATCTCAAAATCTATTACACCATGAACTCTCACGGTGCTCCCTGCAACAGATGAACATCATCAAATGTTAGTTTCATGTGTTGATTTACATTTTATAGGAATGTTTTGGACATAATGAATGTATATAGGTTCTGTGTGAAAAATTATGTTTCATAATCTATCATTTACTGTACATTCCTGGATAATTTTGTGCTTGATGTAACATTGTTATTTTTAATTTCGCCCACAATCATTTCCACCATATTGTGTGATTTGTTTATTATTGTTGTTGCTTATATTATTTTTACTGTCATAGTTAGGATTGTCACTGTCATAGTTAGGATTGCAAAATTGATGATGCTATTCTTGAAGTTCTTTCTCAGAATTTAAAAAATTGATCATCGATATGTTGTGGTGCCCAAAAATGAACAAAGAATAGTAGTATTGTGACCTGAGGAAATGAGGTAAACGTCATGCTGAAACTAGATGTGTCAGACTTAAATGCAAAGATATCACAACCAAGCTGACAAAATGAATTCTGTTCTTTGGACTACATCCTGTAAACCAGCAGGAGTTTGAGAACCACAGAAGAGAAAGGGGACAATAATAATTTGAAAGCAATGTCCGACGTGTGGATAGTGGAGAAATGTAGCTGCTCAACAGCGGAGAGTACCGGTAGTTAGAAAGTCACGGGTAGACCAAAAACCATCTACAGTTGTCATCCTATGTCTAAACTGTCGAAGGACATTTGCGGGCAGAATAAAGCTTATTAGCCATCAGCGATCTCATAGTCAAGGATGTAACTCTCATCATCATCAAGTGCCGTCTCTGCAAGGGATCTCCAACATCCCCTGTCTCTTGTCTTGGTGGTGCATGCTGCTATACTGTAACCTGTCCATTGTGTGATGTTACTCTCCCACTTGTATCTCTGCCCACCTCTTGCTCGATTCCCTTTGATTTTACCTTCAAGTAAGGTCTTCAATAAGGTGTCATGTTTTTTAATGTGTCCAAAATATTTTATTTGTCAGATCTTTATTGTTCTTAGTACCTAGTTCTTTCTTCATATCAAGTGTCTTTAGCACCTCTTTGTTTGTTTTCTTCTCTTTCCATGATGTTCTCCATATTCTTTATATATACTCACATCTCAAAGGCATCAATTCTGTCTTCTAATTGTTTATTTAGTGTCCATGTTTCTGATCCATGCATTAATATAGAATAGATGTAGCATTTTATAATTCTCATTTTTAACTTGTTAGTAATTTGTTTAGATGTTACTATTTTCCTCATGTCATTGAAGGTACTTTTAGCCATTCCTATTCTCCTTTTAACTTCTGTTTCACATCTGCTGTCATTTGTGACTGTGTCCAAGATATTGATAATGTTTACTTGTTGTAGTTTCTCTCCATATATGTTTATGTTTAGCTCTTGTTCTTCTGTGTATTCTGGTGTATGCTGCTTTTTATGGTTTTTGGTTTTTTGGATGCTTTATATCCAGTCCATATTCATTACTTGATCTATTAGTCTTTGTAGTTCATGTTCATTTTCTGCTAAAAGAACAGTGTCATCTGCATATCTAAGGTTGTTTATTATTTTCCCATTGATCTTGAGTCCTGGCATTTCTTCTATATTTTAAAAGATATTCTCTGTGTAGATATTAAATAGGCTTGGTGATAAAATGTATCCTTGTCTTACCCCTTAACTCTAACTGAATTTCAAAAGTAAATGTAACAAATGATCATCATTATCATATGATGGACGAACAACAAGAGTTAGAACCTTGTTCTAGATGTTGTTTCCGACACCATGAATGACTGCAGAGTCATTGTTTGCAGTATATAATAAATCTTATATGGGATCTACATATTTCTATTATGTTACTAGTTCTAGATGTTAGTAGTTCTAGATGTTACTAGTTCTAGATGTTACTAGTTCTAGATGTTAACTAGTTATATATGTTACTAGTTCTAGATGTTAGTAGTTCTAGATGTTACTAGTTCTAGATGTTAGTAGTTCTAGATGTTACTAGTTCTAGATGTTAGTAGTTCTAGATATTAGTAGTTCTAGATGTTACTAGTTCTAGATGTTAGTAGTTCTAGATGTTACTAGTTCTAGATGTTACTAGTTCTAGATGTTACTAGTTCTAGATGTTAGTAGTTCTAGATGTTAACTAGTTCTAGATGTTACTAGTTCTAGATGTTACTAGTTCTAGATGTTAGTAGTTCTAGATGTTACTAGTTCTAGATGTTACTAGTTCTAGATGTTACTAGTTCTAGGTATTACTAGTTCTAGATGTTAACTAGTTCTAGATGGCGTTTCCAACATCATGAATGACTGAAAAAGCATGCATTATTCATGACAAATAAGAAATATTCTATAGTATCTATATTCTAGTATTAAATTTCTAGTTGCAGACAATTCTAATATCTTATTTGTTTGTTAAAAAGGGTGTGAAATCCTCTTGAAGAGGCACCACCCTTTCAACCTAAGACAAGTCTATGTTTGTCACATCAGACCCTGTTTCATTTATCTTTTTGTGATCATATGACCTGGACAAGTTCTGATACTGAATTGTTTGTTATTCACAACATAATAACATTATTTTTTTGCATCGAAAATATCAGAACTGACTCCTGTTGCACTGACTTTTAAGTCAGTCAGTTCCTCTTTTGCCAAGTTTGGCACATAGGGTGGATATTATAGTTCTCCATGCCTGTCGGTCAGTTGCTAGGGATTGCAGGTCTTGTGCATTTATGCCTGTTGATTTTAATTCATTCATAAATGTTCTTCTGAGTGTTATTTTTGGCCTTCCGTTTTCTTTTCCTGTCTGGTGTTCACATGAAGGCTTGTCATGGAATTCTGTCTTCCTTCATTCTAAGTACGTGGCCGATGTATATCCAGTGGCGTTTTCTGATGATGTTCGTTGCGTATTCTTTGTTTTGTCTCCTCGCTTAGTATGTCGTTTGATGTGAAGTCTTTCAAATTAGTATTTGTGATTTTTCTGAGGCATCTATTCTCGAAGGCAACTAACTTCTTATCCATTATTGCGGTAGATTTCCAACTTTCACATCCATATGTCAATGATGGAATCACACTTGCATTGAATAGTCGCAGTTTGATGTGTTTACTTGCAATCTTCGATCTCCAGATGTTTGAGAGTTTGTTAAAGGCGTTGGAGGTGAGATCGATTCGAGTCTTAATTTCTGAGTTGGGATCCCCATCTGCTGTTATCTTGCTTCCCAAATATACGAAATTTGAAATGTCTAGTATATTATCATCTAGTTTAATTGATTCTGTCAGGCCAGTAAAGTTCATGATTTTCGTTTTATGTGTGTTTATTTGAAGGACTATCTGTTGTGCAAAAAATTGGAGTCTTTCTGTTTATTTCTTGGAAAAAACAGACTCAAGAAATCTGATACATTTTTTGATTAAGTGCTAAAGGTGCAAGTGGTTATATTTAATTAAGAATGGTAGCAAACATGCATAAGGTAGTTCTTAAAATGAATAATATAAACTTCTGAAGTAGAGAAATTACAATAACATTGTCCGTACTGATCTCATTGTATGGTGCACATACTTTTTAATCAAAGTTCAGTGATGTCATGAAAGCTGTGTAAAACTACTGGCATACATAATATTAACAAGTTGGAATGTGGGCACGTCTTGAATCTAATACAGAATAAATATAATTGGGGATTTTGTAAAGTATTGTGTGGTAGAGAAATTTATTTTAAACGGATGTGCTATAGAAGGATTCTACTATCAGCAAATATGCTTCTTCTTTTCTTTTTTTTCTTTGTTAATGGATTATAATGTGTAAATAAAATTTGTGCTCTGTAAGGTGTCCTTTTCAGTTTTTGTTTGATTTATTTGAAATTTTTGGGGAATTTTTGTAGTTTCCTGTTTTAAAAAAAAATCAGGTTGAATCTTATGATTTTTCTTCTTTCACCCTCCCCCCCCCCCCCCACCCAATTTCAATGTGTCTCTTCATGGAAGATCAGAACATGACAAATGTATACAGTCCATATACACAACATCCATCACCGCCCAGGGTCATGAGGATACTGCATTGGATGCATCAACACACAGAGTCCTCCAGCGATGCAGATCTTGACCTGTCCAGTCTTTAATGTTGTCTGTCATGATTTCTTTCTTTGTCTTCCTTTGCTTCTTCCACAGTCAACTGCTCCCTCCAAGATCATTTTGACAGGTGTCATGTCAGCTTATGTGTCTAAACCATGTTAGTTCTTTTGAACATTTTGATCTTCACTCTAACACTGATGTTGCTTTTCCTATTATATTTAGTCTTAATATAGCCACTAAGACTTTATCTTTACATATGTCAACTCCCTATACTTGACAGTACATTTTTGCACGTTCTGATGCTGCATCCCTGTAAAATAAATCATAAATTTTGCATGGAAGTCATTTTCCTTTTTGGTGAGTGGTTTTTGCAGTTTATATTTTAATGGAAACACTGCTTTATATGATTTTTATTTTAGTTGCAGCACTGCTTTATGCATTTTTATTTGCTATTTTAATTTTAGTTGCAATACTGCTTTTAAACACAATTTATTATTCTCTGGGATTGTTAACTGGATTTCGAAGTCTCCACTTAACAGGATTTTAATTTGTTCACATTCATAGGCATGTGTATATGTATCTTTATGTAGGCCTATACATGGTATATTTTGTGCTATGTAGGTTTTGTGTGTGTCGTAGTGTAAAATATTTAGACTCGAGTTCTGGGCATTGTTTCTGACACAGCAAATTGCTTTCAAAGCACACATTATCAATGGCATATAGGCCTAAGAAATATTGATCCTATTCCAGTTATCGGGTCTACATTTCATACTTTTAATAAATCTCCGCCAATCCATATTTTTTTAGTAATTGCTACCGCTGTATTCCTAGTTATACAATGGCTGCCATAACTGGGTTCCAATCAATAATTTTACTCTGATCGATAAGATCATTATTACCTTTGCAAAAGGAGTGTTCCCAGAAGCAAAAAGAGACATGGGGAACATAACTTACTATTGTCATTGTAAGGGCATGACTGTTAACCATCACAATTGTGCATTAAAATTGAGTAATTTCTGCCTGCCACCCGCTGCATTCTCTTTTTGCCCTTACGTGAATTATTTATGGAGGGTATTTGGAAAATGTAATAATTTGTTTGTTTTTAAAGCTGTGTGTATAATTTGTGTGTGTGAAAATAAAGGAATGGTTACTGAATGTAATGGTGTAATCTTGGTTGGTGTATGTATGATATATGAGATAAATTGTGAACAAACATTATTGACTAGGCCTAGAATTTCAGTGAAAATTTCCGATAATTCAATCTGGGATAGAATGCCGCTTACTGGGCATAGATTACTCCTCCACTAAACACTAGAGGTTACACAAAAAAATCCTCAAAAATTGTTGTAATTTTGAAAAAATTTGAAGGATTATATCGGCGGTTGTACACAATCACAACTGATCTATAACGGGTTCTATTTAGTTGAACACTAGCGGAAATGGATGCTAACTATGTCTATTTTCATTTCCTAGGTTAACCAGGTGAATAACATAATGTTTGTTTGCAACTGCAATATTTTTGTTCGAAGATGTATGGAGGTACAAAAAAGAATTTTGCACTGGCTGGTTAAGAATAAACACTGAGTTAGTGTTTAGCACCAGGGAAATAATCAGAAACATGAATAAGACTGTGTTGTCTTCCTTTTTAGGAACATTTAGTTCGTTTCACATTTCGTTTATAATGTAGGCCCAACAACTGGGATAGGACCAAAATATTATATTAGATGTGTAGGGTTGCCAGCTGGTTTAAACCTTTTTATTGCCAAATTTTTGGTATAAAATGTCAAAATTCCTAGTTTTATACAAATCCCTTCTTTAATCTTCTTACCCTTTATTATCACCTTTGCTCCTCTCTTTCTAGCATACTAAATGTGTAATATTCATTTCTTATTGTTTGTTTTTGTCCTGATAAGGGCTTTTTAGTCAAAACCTCATCTGTATTTGTTGATATATGTTGTGTACTTTAATATTGGCAACCCGTATTACATAGCTCCTTTGGTTTCTTACCTTTTGTATAAACTTGTATTATCTCACTCCAATGATCAACATTCATTCACTGCATAATAACAGTTACATAATACTGATAATGTAATTTTAGTTATTCTAATGTTATTTTTGAGAGTCTGAGCTTTCTCTAAACAGAAACAATTACCGGTAGGTTACTTGAACATTTTGTGCATAGTAAAATTGTACTATTTACTTTTTACTGTGTAAGAATAGAGTTTACGGTTGAATTATTATCCTTGCTATTATTTTGTGCCTTATGCTTTATGAAAGCTTATATTTTCATTCTGATTGCTGTATTATGGCGCCCTACTGCAACAAAGTTTCCACTTTCACATCTTGAAAAAAAGGGTAATCAATTACCTCTGTGAAATACACACTCTTTATTCTACATTTACAAATGAGTAATATCAACTGCAAGGTCGTAGATGTGACTTTTTTAAGATGTAAGATCATTAAAAAATACTATTTTCTTAAGATAGGGTGGGTTTGAACACACATCCTTGGTTTTGAAAGATAGTATCTATGATTCAATTAATATTTATGAAAGACCATGCCACAAATATCCTTTAACTAAATTTAAACAAGAAAATATCTAAAACAAGATCTATTGCCAAAACTGGACAAATCAAAAATGTCATAGCCAGTGACCTTTAAAAATAGCCAATATGCAATTCTGAGATGTGCATGTTTGATGATATTACTATCTCTAGATGTTTCTAATATCGAAAATGACTGCAGAATTACCCTTTATTATGAGAATAGAAATAGAGGCAGTTACAGTGCCATGGGACCAACCACCAACACCTACACTGATTCTATCAGACTCTCAGAGTATCCTGCGCAAGATAAGAAAATATATGATATGAAAGGAGTGTGTACCACCTGAAAACCATATTTGATGCCTTTCCATCAAAAGTCCAAAACATTATTTTCACAGACTCTATATCCGCTCTTCAAGCACTATAATGTGATGGACATTGTATGCCTGAGCTGGTTGAAATATATCATCATGCCATGTGATATATATGCTATGTCTTCATACATCTTATGAAGTCAGCATTGTTTATGCAGTAAATTTCTGGCCACTCAAACACACATGGTAATGACAAGGCAGACAGACTAGCAAAGAAGGGAGTACAACAAGAACAGCGATATACACAAACAACCATGCACACAGTTAAAATGATGTTGAAATCTGTGAACAAAGAAAATTGAATGAACAGATTGGCCATGAGAATTACTGGGAGGGAAATCTATAAATATATGACCAGCCCAAATCCTAAAGACAACATCAACTTCCTGAGAAGGAAAGACCAGAGTATCATCTTCTGACTGCACACACAACATGTACAGGTTAACAATCACCTGAACAGAATACAACCACAACACACTCCAGGGTGCTGGCTGTGCACTCATCCATATGAAACTGTTGACCACCACCTTTTTGAATGTCCAGCGCTGGATATCAGGACATCAGGAAAATGCTTCTCCCTCTGGGACCAGATAAATGGAACACATTATATGGAACAAAACAACAGCTTACAAACACGTGCATATATCACACAATGACATTGGGTCAAAAGGCATGAGCCCATGGACTGCTGGATCAACAACCAACCGAAAGAAGTGTGACATTCTTCTCAGTTTAGTTTAGTTTTCTGAATCAACCGTGATACATTCTGGCCAAACCCATAGGTGCTGTGTCTCTGCATAATGAAGAGTATGCAGACTTTTGGTTCCTGTAGCTTGCTAGTTACACACACTTGGGCGCCCCCTAAATGGTTCTATTCTGCTCCCCCCAGGGGTAAAGTTGTAGTGGATGACAAAGTGATGAGAAGAGACTGGGCTGAGTTAATTAGAACAGTCATAGATACACCACAAAATGATGAAGAGAATGCTGAAAAAGACAATGTACATGCTCAGAAAATAATAGAAATGAGAGTGAGCACAGGGGAGGAAGTGTGTCTTCACTGGAAATGCCAGAAGAACCAACAACTGACTGTAACACTGAGCTTAAATAGTTTTAGGTTTGCAGATGAAATGACAAGCAAAGAATTTTATGGGAATACCCCTTGTACAGTGATGCTGATCCCTAATAAATAATGAAAACATTGCACAATTTTCAACATTCCGAGATAGAAACCTGTACAAAAGAGTCTAGTGTGGCACATGACCGATAGATTGGAGCATTGGTCTCACACCTGTTAGGTCCAGGGTTTGACTCCAACGATAGAGACTGGGATTTTTCCTGTCGAAGGGTAAATGAAAATACTTGCCCTGTATATTATGTGATGATAGCAAGGGCATACAGCCTTTATCACACATGCCACTCACAAACTCCCTGCAACTACCGGTACATAACAGGAAAAAATATAATATGTACTCACTGCACAGAACTGACAACCAACAGGCAAAGCTTTGAACAGGGTAATGAAGTTTTGCTAATCACTGGAAACACAAACAAATTGCTACCGAAAGACTTTTACTAAGACTCATCATCAGGTGCCATACCGGCTGGCATAGGCGATCATGGCTCTCCACAGCTCTCTATATCCAGCATTATGTATCAAGATCATTGTTGTGTCCCTGCCATGCCAGATTGTCAAACTGTAATATTTTCTCATGTCGCCTCTGTCTTTGTTGCCTTCAAATTTGCCTGTTGTGACTATGTTCTCAAAGCTCCCTGTCTCATGAAGTGGCAAAAAAATAAGATTGTCTTTTTCTTATATTATTGATTAAGGTCCGTTTCACATTTGACTCTTTCTACACCTCCACATTAGTTTTTCTGGCAGTCCATGGTATTCTTTTGTAGAACCACATCTCTATTGCCTCTAATTTCCCACTTTCCTGTTTATTTATTGTCCAAGACTCGCATCCATATGTTAGTATAGGAGTTGTATAGACTGCAGAACTCTCTTTCTCACCTCTAATGACAAGGTCATATTGCACAATATATTTTTCATTTTTATGAATGTTGTTTTTGCCTGCTCTATTCTGCTTCTTATTTCTGTTGAACTTCTTCCATCCGCAGTAATCATTGTAGCTAAATATGTGAATTGGTGGACCTGTTTTACCACTAAATAATTTACTTTGGTCTTGCAAGGTGTGGTAGTTTTTTTCTTTGAAATAAATATTACTTCTGTTTTATTTATATTTAGGAAGAGGCCTTTCTGTGACTACTACATTAATTAAACCTTGAAGGTCTTCCTGACTTTTAGCAATTAAAACAATGTCAACCACATATCTCAAATTATTTATGTTATGCCCTCCCACTGATATTCCTGAGATATCAACTATTGCACACATTACCGGTATGTTTTCATTGTATAAAGGGAACACGTCTGGTGAAAGTACATATCCCTGTCTAACTCCTTGTTTTATTTGTTGAAAAGGGCCAAATTGATTTCCTACTCTTATTGCTGCTGTTTGTTGCTAGTATATGTTCTTGATGATTCTTAAATCCTTATTGTTAATGTTCAAATTCTCAAACACGTGTATTCTTCTGCATTCATTCTCAAACTCCTGCACAGTAGTAGTCTGGAGATTGGAATGCGTTGTGTCATGGTTTACAGCATTTCTGTGATATCTGCGCATTTCCGCCTAACACATCCGACTTCAGCATGGCTTTGGGTCACTGACCCTTTATGGGATAGCACAATGAACTCCGTCCCATAACTCCTTAGTCGTCTTTTATGACATGCATGTAAGGTAAACAGTATTGCTATTATTTGCTCCCCTCTCGGGCCTGACAACACATGGGTTAAGCATCTGTATAACTTCACTATGTTTAACTTTATCAAATGCTTTTGTGTAGTCTATAAAACAGAGGTACCAAGACTACATATAAAACAAAAAAAGACAAACAAGAACGGCACTATTGCCATTGATATGGCCGAGTAGCTTGTAATTTTTTGTTGTATATGTAGTCTTGATTAAAGGCCTTTTGGTCAAAATATTAATTTGTGTATGTTATTATATGTTTTCAGTGATTAGTAAAACTTAATTACCCTGTTCCAAGCTTTGCCTAATGCAAAAAATGCAATATTTACATACAGAGGACACACAAAGTTATTTTTAATAACTTACAAACATAAAAAAAACCTTATGGGGCAGAAAACCTTATGGAGACGTTTTTCTGAGGTGTTTCAGAACTGCACATTTCTACCAAACCTACTGTTGTTTAAACAACTATATGGTGCTTCTTCTTTCGTTCACTTGAAACATGTCTATATCTGTAATTCTGTCTCCTTAATAAAACTCACTGTCTTTTGTAGTTCATACAGTGTCCCATAGAGCTTTGATTCCAGTGTTGTTTCCTCTGGCCAATATGTCTGCCTCAGTATTTCATGCTCAGAACACTCTTGAAGTATATGTTTGGCACTCTGACATATGTGGTGCTAATTATCAAGACCACCAAACTGTCAGACTAACCCTACTGGTCAGTCTCTTGGATGATTTAATGGTTTCCAAATTACATTCTGTGGAACTGCATGTTCATGTAATGTCCAATTCAATTTATCAATGTTTACCGTGGGTCAGTTATTTATTATCTAAGCAACAACATTGTTATTTCTTGTCTGTGTTTCAGTCATTGTTTCCTGCAGTCTTTGAACAACCATCTATTCTCTGTGGTCTGCTATGTGACCTTAGATGTATAATAGTTTTGATCATATAAAAGAATAATGGTTGTCTTGCACAGCCGTAGTTGGTACATTTTAATAAATACTAATAAAGAAAGGCTATTGGAGTCACTAGACTCAACAAAATGCGCAGTGAGAACATCAGAAAGATAATAGGTATAACATGCATCGAATACACAGAGAAACAACAAATAAAGTGTTTTGGACATCTTATGAAGATGAACAATCAACTTCCCACAAGAGCTTATAGCAAGATGAAATCAGGATACAGAGCCAAAGGCAGATCTAGGATAGGATACCATCTAGGACCTAGGATAGACCATCCTGAACAAACATGACTACACCTCAACGAGAGCAACACACCTGGCTCTAGAACACAGACTGCATCTCCTTCACAAACCCACTTGCTCAATGGCAAGTGTGAAGGCTGCGAGAACACCACCACCTGGGGATAAAAAATCGACAATAGGCCCATACACACAATTTTAGCAACAGCATTTATCTAGGTCTGATTATTACCACACTTAAGACAAGAAGAAAAGTATCTTTTTACTTCCAAGCTAATGCTTTCTCATGTCTGTGTGCTGAGCGTAATTGTAATTTCAAAATTATGTATATTTTTTATAGGAACTTTATATAGCCATAAAATGTTGCGTTTCTTTTTATAAGAACTTTTACATACATTTATATACACAAGATTGTGTGTGCGTCACTACCAAACTCTGTGCACCATGGGATAAAAATGTAAATGATGTGCATGCTAGCACACATTAGTGTGAACAGTGGTGGTGAATGCTATGTTAAATCAGTCTTTATTACCACAGTCTATAAAATGCTTCCTATAATACCTAACAGGAAAGCATGCAGTAACAATAGTTTTGTTATATTGTTAGTACATCAGTTGTGTCTATTTTTTTCATAACTCTAATACCACTGAAATGACATTTGTAACAGTTTATCTTTCTAGTTATTTTGGCAATATACTTTATGTGTTTGTGTATTCATTATGTGCCATATTCTGTTAATATTTTTGTGGTAGGATATGATGAAAAAGGGAGTGGAATATTGTTTTACTGTCGCTCGTGGCAGAATGGTTAGAACACTGGTCTCATAATTGCAATGGAACTGGTTCATATCTCAATACGGGCTGCATTTTATTCTGTATGAGATCAAAGGAGAAATCCGTCCCATACTCTTTGTGTTGACAGCTAGAGAAAAGCTGTCTTTGCTACCATGGCCTATACAATTATCATTACCTATACTTAGCAGGAAAGTTTGCAGTGATGAAAAATAATATTCCAGGGTAAGAGTGATCTTGTCTGTGGACATGCAGGTATGGGGGAGATTAATAAGCTAACAAGCTGACTTTGCCACCATAACATATGGTCAACCTATGAACCTAGCAAACATACTCAATGCTGCTCATGAATCTTCATGATCTGAGGATTTTGTCATTCATGAGCTTGTGTCAATATCGAGAATGCACATATCAGGAGTGAGGATCAGCGTGACCCAAAGAGAACATGTAACAGAAAAGGTTTCAAAAAGAACACTAAACCAACACGAAACATCAACCATTATATTCTGAGAGATTTACTGAAGCAGAGATCTGAGCATCTATGGACATATCTAATGTGTGAAAACAATAATTAACATATTTATATATTCAAGGGAGATATGAAGACCATCATTCTTGTTTTGTGTGATTGACCCTGGTCTATGACAATGGAGATGGATTGGGCACACTCTCAGAAAACCATTAGAAGATACAGCTAGAAAGTCAATGATATGTAACCTGCAGAGAAAAGGAAATAAGGGAGAAACACATGGAGAAAAGTGACCATGAAGTACTTTGATAGAGATGGGAATCACATGGGATGAGCTGAGAACATGTTCAATGGATAGAGACAAATATAAAATCCTTAACCATGGCCTATGCACTCAAGGATGTGAATACAGCTTGAATAATTGGTCTATGACAGGAGTTCTCAACCTTTTCAGGCTGTGAGCATTGCTGACATGTAACTGTTATACTCACTAACATGTTTTAACTTGCATGTCTTTATGGGAGCATCAAGGTTCTTGCGAGCACTGGGTTGAGAATGCCTGGTCTATGACTATGTTCAAAAGAAGAAATATCATTATACATAACCAGGTACTTTCCCTCAATCCTTCAACAATGAACAACATTTACTGATTACTTCCCTTTAGTACTCTCGAGAAATTTACAACTTGGGGTGAAGAAGTATAAACACTATGTGAAGGAGATACAGTGGAATCTATCTATAGCGCATCATTTATAGCAAATTTTCCCTTATAACAATACTCTTCAAAATCCCCTATTTATCTGTATATAGCTAATTTCTATTATTACATACATATTTTGTTGGTCAAAGCCAAGTTGTTATAATGGGATTCCACTGTATATGGAAACTTGTTGGTGTCAGTAAAGGGAGGTAACTGTTACATTTTCTGCTTTGTGGAGGGATTGAGTACAAGTATCCATGACATGACCCTGAGCAGTGGTACCTCATGTGTTGGTGAACTGGCTTTCTGTTTTGGTGATCCAAGGTTCAATTTCCAGTTTAACTGTAAATATTTAAAAATCACTTTAAGTTGACACAGCCTTAAAAAAATGGGTACCGAATCCTCTGGGAAAGTAAAGGTGGAAGGCTTGATGCTGACCAAATATTTCCTAGGTATGCCACTGGTGATGAAAAAACCCAGACCTTGCACTATATTCTCCAATACTCAATTGCATAGAAAAGAGAAAACGTTACTTTATCCATGACTGAAAGTTGAGATTTTTTCCCCCATGTTATATGACATTTATAGTGCATAGACTGTGGTTGAATGCAGGTTTCAAAGTTGTATACAAAATTGATTTATGATTATAAACAGATTTATCTAGTCGTCCACATATATATATGCTATAATTATGCAAAAATATCATTGGCAATAAATATATTGTATAACTTATGTGCTTCTGTGTTGCAGTAGAATCCCTCTATAGCGCATCCTTTTATAACAAATTTCCTGGACCAAGTTGTTATAAAGAGTTTTGTCTGCATTATTTTTGCTATCTGTATTTGTCTACCACATGTTTTCTCCTTGATCCTGCCAATAGCTTCCTATTTCACAATTTGTCAGTGGCCTATCTTCACCCTTTCTGATCAGGATTTACCGATTATTTTTTTCCATCTTCCATCACATATGTACTGTTCAAGATCCAACTTGACAATACACAGAAAATTTAGGTCAGTGCAGAAGAACACAAAGGGAGTTGGGGGTTGTCTTTATACATGGGAAATGTTCACCAGCTGTGAAGTACATCCTCCAAAGATGGGTTTACATTAGGTTACCCAAGATAAATACCAGATTAGAAAATGTATGTAAATGTTTCCTGGTGCACAAGATTCTCACAGCGATGTGGTTAGAAATTTGATAAACAAGTTCCCTGGTGCACAAGATTCTCACAGCGATGTGGTTAGAAATTTGATAAACAAGTTCCCTGGTGCACAAGATTCTCACAGCGATGTGGTTAGAAATTTGATAAACAAGTTCCCTGGTGCACAAGATTCTCACAGCGATGTGGTTAGAAATTTGATAAACAAGTTCCCTGGTGCACAAGATTCTCACAGCGATGTGGTTAGAAATTTGATAAACAAGTTCCCTGGTGCACAAGATTCTCACAGCGATGTGGTTAGAAATTTGATAAACAAGTTCCCTGATGCACAAGATTCTCACAGCGATGTGGTTAGAAATTTGATAAACAAGTTCCCTGATGCACAAGATTCTCACAGCGATGTGGTTAGAAATTTGATAAACAAGTTCCCTGATGCACAAGATTCTCACAGCGATGTGGTTAGAAATTTGATAAACAAGTTCCCTGATGCACAAGATTCTCACAGCGATGTGGTTAGAAATTTGATAAACAAGTTCCCTGATGCACAAGATTCTCACAGCGATGTGGTTAGAAATTTGATAAACAAGTTCCCTGATGCACAAGATTCTCACAGCGATGTGGTTAGAAATTTGATAAACAAGTTCCCTGATGCACAAGTTTCTCACAGCGATGTAGTTAGAAATTTGATAAACAAGTTGCCTGATACAAAAGTTCTTCAATGGTTATCAAATTAATAAAAAAGTTCCTTGATACTTTTAGAGGGCAATGTGTATACTGATCTGAACATCCTTTGATTTGTGAAGAAACGTATCGTCTTTGTCGATATAATACAAAACAGAATTATTCAGAACCCATTTAAGGCTGTACAATATGCCTAGAGGTCAACGGTGGACATTTTCAACATCTGCTATAGAAATAACTTTGTTTTGCTACAAGCCACTTGACCTAGTGCATGATTGACATGAGCAATAGTATTTTGTCATAATGCTGTAGCTTAAATACCATCATGTTTATCCACAATCAAGCAATATGGGGGGGGGGGGGGTCCCTGATATTTATTTTGTAGATATTTCATGCATTTTAGTCTGATTTCTATTTCTTGGTGACCTTTTTTTTGGAAAAACCATTAGAGAGATTTACCCTCTTTTTTGGTAAAACTACCGGGTATTAGAGAGATTTACCCATTTTTATTGGGAAAAACTATTAGAGAGATTTACCCATTTTTATTGGGAAAAACTATTAGAGAGATTTACCCACATTTCTTTTTTTTTTGCTTACTTCATATCTAGTGCTAGATGTCATGTTCAGATTTCCTATGGTGGGGACACTCAAATCCCCCCCCCCGCACCTTCTGCGTCCATATTTCATGTGACGTAATCTCAACATTAATGTTAATAATTACACAAATACTTGCACACTTATTTTATACCAACTCTGTGTTACTAATGGGGCCCTTGACAAAGAAACTAACGAAAAAGATTAACATGCGAAATTAGATATTTGAAAACTATAAATGTCACCAGAGGAGACTGACAGAGAAACGAAAATATCAGAAAAGAAATAAAGACTATCCCAAGTCAAGACTGTATCGAGATACAGTAATCCATGTAATTTGGCCACGTCTTGAGAATGTAATCAATGCAACTAGACTTCGTGCATACAACAGCAAAGATAGGGCTACAAGGCATGAGGAAGACCAAGAACTAGATTTGTGGAGACAATCAAAGAAACCTTAAAGAAATACAGGCTGATGATGGCCAATGCAATCAAAATGTCTAAAAACAAACGACTCCAACCCCCTCCCCACGACGCACAATGGTACAAGTGGAAATGACAATAGATTGCACAAAATGGAGACTTTATAGACACCTTGTACTAAATAACATGCTCCAACTTCCTAAGGAAAAGGTGATTTGGGGGGGGGGGATTGATGGTTGATTGAATATTCCTTATCTACTGGTCTGAATACGGAGTGCACATTGCTCAGAGAGTATGTAAATTGGTAAGAAGTAGGAAACAGCATGAAGGATGAATGTTAGTTAGTTGGTTAGTAGTCGGATCATCATCACTGCAAACTGGACACATCCATATTTGCTCCGATCTCTCCTTGAGTGTATTTTTCCTCTTATACGCCTCATTATTATGTGCAGTAGAAGCTTGGTCATCTGACTCCTAAGACTAATTGATCTGTGATTTTCGCAATCTACTGCACCAGGTTTCTTTGATGGAGCTATAAAAATTGATTGTAGCAAATCAGATGGAATATAGCCACTGTTTTAGATGTCATTTTAACATTTTGGTGATTCTCCTTCTTCTTCTTTTGTTCACTTGAAACATGTCTATATCTGTAATTCTGTCTCCTAAATAAAACTCACTATCTTTTGCAGTTCATACAGTGTCCCATAGAGCTTTGATTCCAGTGTTTCCTCTGGCCAATATGTCTGCCTCAGCATTTCATCCTCAGAACACTCTTGAAGTATATATTTGGCACTCTGTGCTGCCTGTCCACATGTACACATGGCAGTGTTGCCAATCTTGAACTTTGTATACATGTGACTACAGAGTCTGTTGTGTCCTATTCTGAGATGTAGAATTATAACTTGTTCTGATCTGTTCATAATGTGATAATCATCTTGTGTTGGTGTTTGTGGCTTTCTTATTGACTTGATCATCTGTTTTTTCTGATGGTAGGTGATTGGTATATCTGGTTGGTCTTCGGCAGCACCTTCCTTAGCCAGTTGGTCTGCTTTTTCATTTCCTGGTATTCCACAGTGAGAGGGTATCCACTGCATGGTTACCCTATACTGGTAAGTCAATTCACTAATTATATTTTTCAAGTCTGTTAGTTTTACAGACTGGAGAGCTTGAAGCACTGACCTTGCATCTGTCAGGAATACCACAGGCTGTAGGTCAGAGTTGGAGTTAAGCAGTTCTTTAGCTGCCACACTAATTGCCTGAATTTCTGCATCATAATTATTTCAGAATTTCCCTGTCGGTGTTCTGATTGTATCTCTAGGCTTGTGTGGATATTCTATATATACACCTGCACCTCCATTCATCACCGCATTCTGTGCTGACCCATCTGTGTATACTCTGACCCATATATCTTTTGGATATTCCTTATCCAGGAAACTGAGGGTGACTGTCCTTTGCTGTACACTATTCTGTTCGTCCTCGCTTAGTATTCCTTTCACATGGGTCTGAATGTATATTGGCATTCATGCCTTTCACTCCACAGGGTTTGTTCTGGTACAGACCTTAAGGGGCTGTCAACTTCAGGTAGGTCTGTAAGTTGTCTGCGGAGTCATTTAGCTTGATGGATAAAGCTGCTTCTTTTCAGTCACCCCATTGCTAGATTTTGGAATCTTTCCTTCATTGGATGACTTGGCATACACTGAAACTTTTCTGCCTGAATTAGTACTTTTGTGTCTCTGCGTTCACCAAGTGTTTGCATTCTTCCCATTTTCTGCATCTCTGCTATGGGTGTTGATTTCATTGCTCCTAACATTATTCTAAGTGCCTGGTTTTGCACTTTATCTAGATCTTGTAATGTGGTGTTTGATGCAGGACACCACGCAGCTGAACCATTTTCCAGGTGTGGTCTTATGCCTTGCTGGTAAACTTTACTGAGTATATTTCCACTGGCTCTCCATGTGGTTCCACTGGAGATTTCTCAGGATAGCTAACTTCCTCCTGGCTTTTGTTGTTGCTTTGTTTATGTGCTGCTTCCATGTCAGCTTATTATCAAAAGTAACTCCGAGGTATGTGGGTTGTTTGTCTTCTTTTAAGAGCTCTCCATCTATTTTGATATGACCAGCTTTTTGTTTTGGTGAGAGGGTAAAGAGTGTAGTGCTGCACTTATCTGTGTTAATGCTGACACACCATCTATTTGCCAATAAGGTTAGGGCATCGATAGCTCTTTGTATTTGTTTAGTGGCCACTGTCGCATGTTCTTCCATGCCCCTGATCACCAGGTCGTCAGCGTACATTGTCACTTTGATCCTGTGTGGTAGTTCAGCAACTAGGTCATTGATGTAAACCAAGAAAAGTGGGTGACAGGACTCCTCCCTGACGCAGTAGGACTTTCTTGCTCTTGCGACCATCTAATTGTACCCTGGCTCTTCTATTATGCAGATATACTTTTACCCATTTGTACATTCTTGAGCTAACCCTGCAATTTTGCAATTTCTTTAAGAGCCCTTCTTTCCAGACCTTATCAAATGCTTTCCTGAGGTATATCCATGCTGTTAGTACCAGTTTCTTATCTTGGAAGGCATTCTCAATCTCTAGGGAGAGGTAGGTTGCCTGATCTTCAGTAGAGTAGCACTGTCTGAAACCTGCTTGCTGTGATACCAGCAGGTTTTCACTTTCAAGGTACCACGGATCCTAAGATTGATAATGCGTTCCATTGTGTTGCATAGACAGCTTGTGAGGCTGATGGACCTGTAATTGGAGACTGTGTTGCCATATTTTCCTGATTTGAGGAGTGGTATTATTATTGCTTCTCTACACACCTGTGGTACATTACCTGTGGACCAGCTTGTGTTATAGATCTGCAGTAGCTTTTCTCTTGATGCAATTCCCAGGTTTCTAATCATTTCATTTGACACTTCATCAGCTTCAGGGGACTTTTTCATTTTCAATTTGTAATTGCATGCTCCAGTTCTTTCATTGTGATTGGTGCCTCCAATGACTTCAGGTATAGGTTCGCTGTGTCCAATGTTTTGCTGGTTCTCTCGAACCTCCTGTTGTTTGTCTGGGCTGACTTTGACGTTATTGTCTTCTGCAAAGGAATCTGCAAAGTAATCAGCTGCATGTTTACCTGTTAAAATGTTTCTATCTTTATAAAGTGTGATCCTGGTATTTGTCCCTGTACCTTCATCATTTAGTTGTTTTACAAGTTTCCATAATTTTCTAGCATCTCTTTCTAGGTTCAGCGACTCTGTTTTTCTTTCCAGCTGCACCGTCTGGCTTGTAACTTGGCTCTTTGAAATTTAGCCTTTGTTTGCTGATATTTGTTGCGATATTTTTGGCTTGGTCTGTTCTCAGCCTGCTGTCTAGATGTTTCCATCTCATTGTGCAGCTTTTCCAGTTCATCATTCCAGTAGGGTTTGTAGTTTTTGCGTGTTCCCCTGGGTATGGTTTTGCTAGCAGCTTGTAGTATACATCTATTAAATTCACTCACTATTGATGTTTTTGTCCAAGTTCATGTCCTTAGCTAGAACACTGGTTAAATGCTGGTACATTTTCCAGTCTGCCCTCTTATAGTTCCACCTAGTGAGCGTGCTGCTGTCCTTGGTAAATTCATTGTGGATTTCCAGAAATACTGGTCTGTGGTCGCTACCCCCAAGCTGCTTTCCAACCACACGTGTGATGTTCCATTCCAAGCCTGGTGAGTGGAATGCCAGGTCTGGTGTAGAGGTGGTGTGCCATGCTCTCGAGTAGAAGGTTGGTGAGTCTGCTGGCTGGTTAATAAGGATGAGGTTATTTTCATCCTGCCAGCTCTCAAGTTTGAGGGTAGGAGAATTTACGGATTTGTCCTTGCGCTTGTGGATTGCCTGCAGTGTTCTTTCTTTTTCAAATTTCGTAATGCTAGCAGTGATCTGGGTGTGCCAGGCTGAACGATCAAGTGCTGTAGTCTCCCAGGAGCTAGGATCGATGCTGCAGTGCTTGAGAGAGCTTTTTAGGAGATCATTGAAGCCCTTTTTCTGCCCTCCACTTGAACGTGTACCTTCGCACAGCTCCCCATAGAATAATCTCTGTGTAAGGCGCTTGTTTGGCATACGGACGATGTGGCCAGTCCAGCGGAGGTGGGACCTAGTTAGCATTGCATGTATGCTTTGCATACGGGACTTCTGAAGAATTTCTGTATCTGGCACACGATCCTGCCAACGTACTCCCATGAGGTTTCATAGGCACCGAAGATGAGTTTAGTTGTCGAGAGTGTCTCGCATAGACAGTCCAGGATGACGCAGCATAAAGCAGTGTTGGTAGAACCACTGCTCGGTACACGTCCAACTTAGTTGTCAGACTGAGACCACGCCTGATGCAGACGTCGGAACGAAGGCTCCCGAATGCTGCACTTACACGAGCAATACGCAGGGCAACATCCTAATCAATTGTAAATATATATAGCGGTTCTCAAGCGCGAGACGGGTGCTGTCGTCGGAGAAGCACGCTTTAATGGCTGTCACCTGAATATCCTGGGCGCCCCGATGGCCTGTGCCAATGATGTGGTCGTCAACATGATAAACCAAATGATGTTTTATGCTGTGGTGTAGGTTTTCGCAGAATCGGTCAGCACGCCTCCTACCCGTCTCACTTATGTACGTCATGGTGCAGCGCTTGCAGGTAATGGCATAGATGACGTTACGGGATACACACGACAAACTCTCCTCAATGGTGAAGGTGGCCTTGGGGAATGTGACGGACAGGGTCTGGGAAACATACGGACAGGTGTAGCATCTACAGCGTTCGCAGCTGATAGTTCCAGAAATATTGGGACGTCAGGCCTAAGATGACTCTGGACTAATAGATCCCTGAGGTTTTTGTCCTGTCTGTGCGCAACCAGAGGGGGGTCGCAGAACACTTCACGTGTCTCAGGATCCGACTGGAGAAGAGGAAGGTGGGAGTAGTACATGCCGAACATCAGCGCTATGCGGGTGGAAAGCGAGAACAAGTATGACCCTATCAGAGGTTAAAGACCTCCGAGTGTTAGAGGGGGTATCCTGGCGGACAGGCTTCACATCCGAGATGTTCGTAATAACTGGATTGCCCTGTATTTGTTTTCGTTGACTCCTGGATACTGGTTTCTAATCAAGAAGATTCAAAATTGTTTCCCTTTGAGGTGAATCTTTTATACATAGAAGAATAAGAAGGTGATCTGAATAGACTTAGAATTTGAAATGACAGTATTTATAGAAAGTCATTGTTAGTCGATAGTCGAATAATTGTGCGTTTATATTATTAATATATGTAAAACTTATTATTTAATTCTTTATTTAATTGGTTAAATTGTAACTGATGCAGATAGTCCTGTTGTAATCTAGTTTTCTTTGTCAGCAAGCACAAAAATGGCGTCGCCTTCATCTATAAACACACCGGGTACTCCTAGTAGTGTCACAAAGACGTATGGAGAAAAACCGAAGTCATTCAGAATCGAAGAAGATGGCGAAGCTTTCTATATTGGATCAGAGGTTAGAAATAAATGTTAACAGTGTTTTTGTTGTTTCTGCATCTCGTTTAAATAGCTGCCTTAGGCCGACCCACTTCTGCCGAGGAGTCCCATCATTTAAAAAAAATGTATTCCAACTATTCATTCAGACTTCCACTTGCAATGTTTGTGAGTGTGTTACTGTGTAAGTGTATGTATGATCATGATGTAGTATGTATTATATATTGTATAATAGTATATTATGCAAAATATATTTGTTAATTTGCCATCTCTTTATTTCACTCAGGACACAGTATGGATTTTTTCGAATACCTTTTTCAGCGTTCATCCTCAAACTCTGATTCAGCGACTGGATCTCTCCTTGTAGGAAAATCGAAAATATGTACTCACTGCGCAAAACTGAAATCCGGCAGGTCATTACCTCGTTTGAAGCTTTAGCTTTACCTATCACTCCTTGTAGCAGGACAAGCACAAAGATTAACCTTTAGCAAGCCATATTAAAAAATACGAAATGTCTCCCTGCCACCGGATTCTTTTTTGAGAATTTGCGTTATTGATGGTGACTGTTTTGAAAATGTGATAATTTTTTGGCTGTTATAGATATTTAAATAATATTTGCACATATAAATAAAGAATTGAATTCTGCATATATTGGTGTAATTTCTGTAATTATGTGTGTGTGTGATACCAGACGTATGAGAAAGTGGTAAAGACGTTTTTCACACAAAAATATATATTTTATAACAAATAAAGAGGAAAAAATTAGTAAAAAAATAATTTACCTTACTTATCGAATTGCTTGTCAACACTGCACACACTACACACGTAAATCGGTTGTATTTATGTTCTTTCATTGCGAAATTATCAAAATATTGCCGGGGAAACTGTATAAAACATTTAGATTTGCAGTAAAATCGCTCTTTGAGCTTAGGCCTAGAGTCATTTTTGGTGCAACTTCAACATATTCGATATCACACATCTACAAGTCCCCAAGTCAACATGGCATTCTGTATATTCGCTGCTGTGAAACTAAATAACCTAATAATTCATGATTCAAGCCAGGATTCAATGTTATTTTATTCAAAATACGATGAAAGAAAGGTCTATACAACCGATCCACCATCATGGCATCGTACCGGTGTGCAGATGTGGTCAGATTAATTGCTCTTGAACGTGTAACTTCTAGCTAGCCATTTTCAACAACGATCATTTCGGATGTGGGATATACCAGCTTCGATTGCGCATGTCCCCAGCTATGTGCACGGGCTGTGGTACATGTAAATCTCACAATATCTCGTCGGATGGGGTGTGATGCCAACGGCACGCACCGCCATTTTTTGTTTTTGTCGACCGGTGTTAATATAGGCGCGGTGAAGGTTAAAATAAGTCCAGACATCCCGAGAGAATGGTCTGAATGCTGAATGGCATGCGTTGTTGCTGTTTATGCATCAATGGCCAGACACATTCGTCTTCAGCTGTTACTGCATCTAAGATCTGGTTTGCTTATCTGAGTATCTCTACTCTGTTGTGTCTATGAAATGAACTCATCGGTCATACTATTATATTATACTGTTGTGTTTTTTACAATATAAATTGAATTTAAATATAGGCCTACACACTAGGCTTAGGCCCAGAATGGAAAAAACTCTACAATATTTCTAATTTTCTGCTGTAGTCCTCTACATATGAGGGCTGTTAAAAAAATCAGACCTTATTGTTAAAAAAACAACAACCAATGATCATTTGATCATCAGTAGGTTGAAACTTGAATATCCCCTTTTATTCTTTTTGGGACTACATACACTTCTTTCTTGGAAGCTATGAAAACCTCATTCAGAATTGAGTGCAGAACATAGTCCACATTTCGATTGGAAATAATCGAGGTCGGTGTCCATTTACTTTTCTTTTAGGACGACCATTATAATCACTTTTGCTGCTTTTACTACACTTATCAAACACATAAATGTATCCTTTGTGAAAGTGCATGAGCCCATGGACCATTTAATTGGCAACGATCCGCTGTGAAGCTAGTAAGCTCGGTAGAAACATTGGAGAGGTGGCCAATGCAGTCGTTACGAAGTAGGCAGATGTTATTAGAAATATAAAGATTTGGTCAGTCACCATAAAAATAAAAACACAATGAGTACACTGAGAAGGAAACACAGCGCTAGAGGGCAGCGGCATGTGCAAAGAGAACAGAGAACATTTTGAAGAAATCGAAACTAAAGCATTATTTGCTCGAGACAAGCTTCTAGTTACCGGTGATCCCAGCTTGGGTCCAATTCTAATGTCGAGTTTTTCCTATACCGGAATCATGCTGGCAGAGATAAAAGTTTCAGTACCCGATGGGCACAGACATAACAGTCCAAGGTGATAAGCACTGTTCAGCAGCTCTAGAACAAAATGCTAGTCCCTGATGCTCCTAAATATGTGTTCGGACTTGGAGGAGTGTTTCACGACGTTGATTTCGATACTTCGGCTAAGGGGGGGGGGGACGAATGAGTCCGAGCTCAACTATTCCATCGAATTCTTCCTAAACTGAAACCAGGCTCGAGGATGAGAAAAGCTTTGGTACCCAATGGACACGGGCTCAATACATCTAATTACATGAGACAAGTTCACTGGCGGTGGAACACCTCATGCAAGATAGATGTGAAGGACAAACCATCTCGATGTAGAGTCAGTACACATTCGCTGCCTGGCGACAGATAGGAAGGCTGTCACAGGCTAGTTAGCCCACCTGAAATGTCAAGGCATGCCGAAATTTGAAGTGCTGGGCCTTCAAGGTGCATAACGGTGGCACAACGTAACTATGCTCCTGGCGGAAAGCACACAAATATCCGTGCTGATTACAATGGAGTGAATGCAAAACAAACTAAAATTTGAACTAAATTATAGTAGAAGCACTGATTTAATCAACAATATTTGTTCTGTCTGTGTTTATTGTCTGCAAAAAAGGCCATCCATGAAAATGACATTTGCAAAGCATCCTAAACCCTGAAAATAGATAGTCCAGCTAAGAGTGTTTTGATGTCACTTACTGCAACTGTTCATCATTACAATTCAAATTTGCATACCATGCACCAAATAGTCAAATATGATGTTTCTTTTTAAATTGTTTCTGTGTGTTTATCTTCTCATCAGGTTGGAAATTATTTGCGCATGTTCCGAGGATCTCTGTACAAAAGATATCCATCAATGTGGAGACGTTTGATTACATTGGAGGAACGGAAGAAGCTGGCAAATATGGGTAATGAGATATATATATATATATATGTAATGGATATTGTTGTATAGTTTGTTGGGTGGTATAGTGCAACGGTTCTTAACCTTTTCAGATGGTGAGCATCGCCCTCATCTAATAGAATGAAAGTGAATGTGAAAATTCGCCATATAGCCTTCTTCATTATACCGTACACACTCTCTCCCCTGTTCCTTTCTCCCATAATTGTTAATAATATTATTTGTTTCAGTTTATACAACAAAGTTTGAATTGTAAAGGTAACTCATGATTGCGAGGACTTTTAACATAGCATGAGCGCCACATGTGATTACGAGAGCACCAGTTTGAGAACATCTGGTATAGTGGATGTTTGGGAACTCAAGAGATAAAATGCTGACTTCCTAGTCAAGTGATAAAAGGTTTGATTTGCAGTTAAATTGGGGGAAAAAATCTTTTAGAACATCAGCAAATTCTATTTCGCCAATGCCTTAGGAAATGGGCACCAGATCTTCAAACTCTGTCAGTCCATTTGACAACACAGCTTTGCTACAGTAGAGTGTTTATTAGCTCTGCCAATCATTATGTGTTAAAAAGATAATTTTCAAAAATGTATTACTAGACATGAAACTGAGATAATATGTTCCATGAGTATTTTTTGTCATTGTAATGTTTATTATATGATTTAAATTAGCAAGATTTGTGGAATTGAAGGTTGAACTATTAAAACTAAAAATTCTCAATCTTGAGAATGCAGATTCAAATCCCAGTAAGGTTGATGGTGACCTTCTGTTACTTAACATTTTGTCAAGAAGGAGGCTAGTGTAAAAGTTATATGTGGACCATGAAGCCTTCAAATAACATCCCAAATGCTGATATTACCGATTGTTGGTATGCAAGAGTAGTACATGCATGGCAGATCTGATGTCAAGGTTGCATGTGCCTTTTGTCTGCGTTGCTGATCTTCCATCTTCTTCTTCACTGTTCCCTAAGATGCTTCACTGGCTCTCCTGTGTAATCTCCTTGCCATACGATCATCCACTAATTCATCCCATTAAATTTAATGAGTTTTATAGTAGAATTTAAAAACCCAACCTGCATACTATATGATGGTTGGTTGCTGATCCAGCGGTCCATGGGCTCATGCCCTTTGACCCAATGCTATTAAATGGCATTATATTGTTGGGAAGTCTGTGGATTTTCGGCCCACCCCGGCCCAGAGCCAGAGAATAACTATCACACCTCCAGGACGGTAAGTTTCGACCTATGCACTGCTCCAGGCCACTGCAGCCAAAATAGTGTTCACTGTGCTCATTCCCCGCCACCAATTGACTACTGGTTATGACGAACTTCTCTATTGCTCCAGGCATGCAACCAAATGTTCACGTCAAAAGGATTGTCACGTCCTGAGTCACTGTGCCTCTATGATGGGTCTCAGCCATAGGAAAAAACAGTGCTGTCAGTTTCCTCCTCCCATATACTGCACAGTACATCTCTGGCTCCTTCCCAACCACAGAGGGTGCATACATATATTAAAGTAAACATGAAATACATTTCAACAACAAAATAGCATAATAAGCACAATTGTATAGATGATGTGCCATGAAGCTTCTATAAAAAGATAACCTGAATATAACAGCATTTCATCTACTAAGGTTTTCTGTTGCATGGATGGTTTGTCTAGTGGGCCATTGGTGAGACCCACAGATGCAACAACATGCGTAATACTGTATGATAGACATGAAGAATTTAACTTGCCTTATTAACCTAAAATCTCCAAGGGAAATCACATCCTTGATTAAGCTATGCAAAAGTTGTTTTTTGCTAATCAGTAGTGTGTCATTTGATTATTCAGGTTATGGCCACCATTCGCTTGCCACCAACATCACGTTACTGAAAGCAAGCGAGGTAGATGAAATCATCAGTGGTTATGATGAAAAATACAAAGCTGCATCGCTGAGCTCAGATACATCTTTCATCATGTAAGTTCTTCTGTTGGCAGTCTGTTCTAGTTGGTTTAATTACTATACTCTAGTGTGTTTTATTACTATTAAAAAGCAATGTTATTCATTGCTTTTAATAGGTTGATTATTTGGATGTATTTGAAAAGATTGTTTTGTTAAAGAGGAAGTTAGTTTTTAACATTTTAATTTGTGCTTGTTTCATACCATGAAAAAAATCTGCTCTGAGAAAACACAATTTTCAATGTTAAAGTTTTATGCTCTAATGTAGTGGACTACCTTTCTCATGGCATTGTACTATACAATTGCACAACTATAATCACATCCTACAACCACACAACTATAACCCCACGCTACAATCGCAACTATAACCTAACCACACACTACAACCACACAACTATAGCCAAACTCAGATCGAAAGACTGGATAGAATCCAGAATGCAGCAATGCATATCATACTCGGATGCACATGAGACACATCGACAAGAGCTATGCGATACCTACTTGACTGCCCAACAGCAAAGCATAGATTACAGTATTGCAGTGCACGGGCGTACCTTCAAATATATGCAGATAAGGAGCACCCGTTGCATTCTGAAATACAGAAAGTTAAAGGCAGCAGACTCGAGAGAGTGAGGGAGGTCGTGGATGGGACGTGCTGAGGATTTCATACAAAGCGTGTGCAGGATTTTGCAGTAGGTGCAGAATGGATAGGTCTACCCACAGATTTCGAAACTTGTTTGAGAGTAGTAATATCACTATGGAATGCAGAGAATGGTGTCCCACAGCTGTGGAGAAAGAAGTGCAGGCTTTAATCAGTGAGAATACCAAAGGGGGGGATGTGATTATATACACTGATGGATCTGTCTGTAATTAGGCATGTTCACAGTGCTTGGGCCTTTACAGCTCAGTGCGCAGGTAAAATGATCAAGGAGGAAAGTGTTGCCTTTGTGGTCACTACGATTAGTATGACCATGGAGAGTAGAGCGGTAACCAAGGCATTTTAGTGGCTACGCACACAGAAGGTAACTCAGGTCTGCATCGTGAGTGACTCTATGAGTATGATTAAGAAGGTACAAGTGGGTCTCGTTCGAAAACAGTGGATTGAGGCATTGAGAAAGGCGAGCTTGAAAGTGGTTACATTTATTTTCGTGCCGGGACATATGGGCGTTCGAGGCAATGAAAGAGCGAATGAACTGGCATCGTGCGCGATTTGGCAATGGATCGAACAGACGTTTTGAACTCCTTAAGAGAGATAACA
Source organism: Meghimatium bilineatum (assembly GCA_034231615.1). Classification (NCBI taxonomy): domain Eukaryota; kingdom Metazoa; phylum Mollusca; class Gastropoda; order Stylommatophora; family Philomycidae; genus Meghimatium; species Meghimatium bilineatum. The sequence goes on along the minus strand of CM067304.1, from coordinate 25,658,941 downwards.
CGCGAGAGTGAGAGTAATGTGGATGATGATTCCTTTTCAGTTGCTAGGATTAAAGATCAGGGTTTGAAATGCAGTGTTGCTAGAGGTGAACATTTTGGAGGGTGCAGAAGAATGATGGTCAACCAGCATAGAACCGGTACTGTCAGCAGAAGTGTAATGGCGGATACACTCAAGGAGAGATTGGAGCAACTATGGACGTGTCCAGTTTGCAGTGATGATGATCCGACGACTAACTAACTAACTATAACCACACCCTACAACCACACAACTATAATCACACCCAACAGCCACAAATTCACACCCCATTTCCACAAATTCACACCCTACAACCACAAATTCACACCCTACAACCATAAATTCACACCCTATAATTTGGAATTGGAAAAAGTTATGGAAAAAAAATAATGCCAAAAGCACCACCAATCTGGAGCTGAAAGTCAAACTTTGTTTACTGGCATAGAGACCGAGATGACCTTTTGTGTCTGTACAATATGGTCAGGTAGCAGGCCAGTTTTAAATTTCAATTGCACTATGAGGCCCTCAAATTGGTTAAATTGCTGAGACATTTCACACATAATCTGCTTGTTCGGGCAGGTTTTATGGAGAAAATGTCTAGCTTATTTCCAATTCTTTCTTAACCCTGTTGATTGCCAAGGAAAAGGCTGTATTATGGATTAATACATCATTGACTGCCTTAGGTTTTCCCCCTCCATATTTTCTATAGGGTTTTACATCCCTTCGCCTGAGATACTCCGATGTAAACCCCCTAGTAGTAGTGATTTTCTGTAGGGCTCTAATCCCTTAGTCCAAGGCACTCATGTGCTAACCCATAAGGCAGTGGGTAAATAAGTATTACAAATGGCAAAACATGTATTGATAATGATATTTTCGTAGATGATAGGTTGTCAGTCTATCCCGCAACTTTCCTTAGTTGCCTTCTCTGGCATCATTCAATTAAATTCCATGCCAAGTGGCATAGGCTATTATGTTTCTCCACAACTTTCTGTCTCTTGTGTTGTTAATAAATTCAGTTGGTGACATCTTTTTGTGCCACAGGGACAACCCATCCAGAAATTTCTCTCTGTCTCACACAGGTAGCTCTGTCTCTTCTCCCATTGAACTTTCCGGTAGTTACTAATTGTTTAAGTTGTCCTAATTGTCCTAATACTCAAACTCGCAAATGCATTGATACTACTCCATTGCATAGAATCTCATCTTTTAAAATGCTGATTTGGCCTGTGCTATCCTGCTCTTTATGTCATTGGAGCACTGGCCATCTGATTTTAAAATGGTACCAAGATATTTGACTATCCATTTGATTTAATTTTACATCATTGATATTAATACTGCAACTTGGAGGTGTGTATTTCTTTGAAATAACCATTACTTCTGTTTTCTTGTTTAGATTAAGCCTTTGTTTCGCTTTCTTGTACTACTGTGTCTAACAAGGCTTGGAGTTCTTGTTTGTTCCCTTCAATGAGAACTGTATCGTCAGCATATCTCAGATTATTCAGATTGTAAACTCCAACTTCTATTCTTGGCATCTTACTATCTTTCACATAATATCCTCTGTATTCAAGGAGAAAAGATCTGGTGACATTACACATGCTTGTCTGACAGCCATCTCTATCTATTGGAATTCTCATACATTGCTGTTAACCCTAATCGCAGCTGTTTTTTTCCAATATGTATCATTATATCTTTCCAGTCAACATTGAGTTTTCTAACATTTTTATCATTTCTGAATGCTTCACCTTGTCAAATGCTTTACTATAATCTATGAAGCACAAGTACAGGTAATTTTGTACTTTTATTCTTCTCTCCAGCAATGTTCACATTATATATATATATGGCATTTCTTGTGTCTTTTACTTCCACAAATCCACATTACTTTTCTGAAATTTCTGGTGTTATTTTTTCTTTTATTCATCTCATTACACAAAGTAAGATCTTGGTCATACAGCTCATAAGGCTGATTGTTCGGTGGTCTTCATATTTTACTGCACCAGGTTTCTTTGGTAGGGCTATGAATATAAATCATATAGAAAATCGCCACTGTTATAGGTGTAATTTAGCATTCTGGTGTTGGTGATTATTTCTATACTGTACTCCCCCAGCACTTCTAATTCTTCCTTTGTAATATTATCTGGTTCGGGAGATTTATTGTTTTTCAAGTATTGTATAGCTTCTTTCACCTGCAGTTAATATGCAGGGACTTTTGTTGTTGTAATGTATGTCTGTTCTATTTCTACTATCTTTGTAAAGTTCCTTAATGTGTTCTTTCCATTTGTGCATGATTTTCTTTTCTTTTATGTCTCTGCTTTGACTTCAGACACCAATAATTGTGAACTTACCTTGTACCTGTTAATTCATTTATTTGTTTGTGCATATCCCTTGTATTTCTGTGATGATATTTTTCTATTTCACAGGACTTTGCATTAAACTATTCATTTTTAGTCTTGTTGCATTTATGTTTAATTTCTTTATCTTGTTGTATTCTATATTGTTTGCCTTCAGCGTTGTTCTTTGTTCCATCAACTTTGAGATATCTTCTGTTATCAATCTCTCTTTGCAAGATGTTTCTTAGGTGGTAGGATCTCTGCAGATATTTGCTGTATAGATTCTTTTAATATGATCCACTGTTTGTCAATTGTTTCTATTTTCTCTATGGCATTGTACCTATTTTGTATTGTTACATTGTACTGTTCTTTTAAATCTCTGTTCTGTGTTCATAGATTTACCATCTGGGGTATTATTTTTCCTTCTCTAGCATAGAGGTTGATAAACTTGGTATTCCCACTGGGTTGTAAGCAACAATATCATAGTTTCTAAATAGACCATGCATAGAACACATTTCAGAAAGATCATATCTATAGTCATTACTGTTTCAGACAGAACACAAAGAGTAAACGAGGGAACAGCTGGGTGCCTACCATACCAAGTAGTTCCCATCATCTTGATGCAGTTCCTTGTTCTACGCACATTAACCGCAACAGATTGGCTAAGACCAAGATCAGGACGTTCCCACTATGGTAACTATTTCTAGTATTGCAAAAATTATATTCATTTGGAGACTGTAGTAAAACTATAGACCATATTTTTTGCTTGTATTCATTAAGTATTGTATCCATTGACATTATTTTTCTGTGATTAAAAACTTTTCACTGTGATAACACTTTCTATGAGGAAAAGTCAATAAATAAGTCACATATGCATGGATAAAATAGAATATGGACATGAAAACTGTATAATTTTATATTGACATTTGGTGCTTTTTTTCTCCATATAATTATATTGTCATTGTTGCTTTATTTCAGCACATAATTTCCACCAACATTGATGTTCTTATACCTTCAATTTATCAGTGTGGCAAAACCTGTAGAATAATCTTTATAGGGACCAAACCCGAAATAAAGGAATGATGAAAACGGATGTGCTGGACCTCGGACGTCCAGATCACAAAGTGGCCAACCAGGTTGCAAATAACCACAGTTCTACTGTGGAACTTGCAGCACAACGTACTTCACGCTCCCCGGCGGAAATCACACGATAATTTTGTTGTGGTTACTTGAGAGCGAACGCTGAAGAAGAAGAAGAAGTCAGTTCTTTCTGTACCTGTTGTGATCACACTTTCCAAAATTTAAGTTGGTCATGCATTATCCGATTGCTTCCCTGTCTACCATTATTTGCCTGTCAAATGTAATCATTTTTCTCAACTCGTTTCACAGCTGTTTCTGTCGCAATGTGATAGGTTAACCAGGTCGCACTTCAACAATTGATGCACATCTTATGGAAATTATTTCTCAGTTATGGACCTTGCACTGGCGGGGTTTCAGGACACTCAAAAGTTCACAGGAATCGGAGTGGACCAACTGGCCACAGAAGGCTCAACCAAATTGCAAGTAAACAAAACAACTACTGTAAAATGGCTGGTTGAACTATTGGACTACAGGGGCAACGGACCGTGTCATGTATTCTCAAATAAACGGACCTTGTCACTGGATGGGAAGAAAAGTTCAGAACACAATTATTCAGCTCAGAATAGGAATTATTGCTGTAATTACTATCTGCACAGAATAAACCTAGCACCTTAATCATCAACATTTATACCACTAAAGAAACCCAAGGCTGTGGATTGTACAAAATACAGAACAATCATTTTGATGAGCCACATAACCAAAACACAACTCAAGATAGTATATGAAAGAATTAAAAAAACAAGATAGACATTGAAGTAGTGAACAATTTGGTTTCAGGAAAAATAAAGGAATCAGAAAAGCTATACTTAGTATTCAACTATTAGTGGATAAATATATAGGCGTTCAAAAAAGTTATCAACATTTACTTCATAGACTACAGCAAAGCCTTCAATATAGTCCAACATGACTGCTGAAGTTGGATGTGTTTGGCCATCAGTGCAAATAAAATGATGAGAATGCATTTCTATGTGGTCTACATCTTGCTGGAAATTTAGTGGAACCATTGTTCTGTTACAAGAGAGATCTAGTGGGAGTTTGAGAATGAATGAAAAAAAAAAGAACAAGGGAGAGGGGGGTGAGTGCATTTCATTTTGTTGCAGAAATGAAAATTGAAAAAAAAAAATTTAAACAAATATTTCTTGACTCATTGAGTTTGTTTTGCAAACTATTGATTAGATGTGTTCATATTATGGTAGTTTGTTTTCTAAACTGTAAAACTTATTACTGTGTGTTATAGTGTATACCTATTTGTTCCAAGTTTAGAAAATAATTTGTGCTAATTGTGTTTCTCATTTAAATGTGTGTTGTGTGTGTTTATTCTAAGGGCACTTTGTATTTGTGCCAGACAAGTAGAACATTTTGTGTGAGTTTGTTCTGGGTATCGGGAACTTTATATTTGTGCCAGACAAGTAGAGCATTCTGTGTGTTTGTAAACACTAATATATTTGTGTTTTGACACAACAGTTTTGATGACACAGAGCCAGCAGTTGTTCATGAGAATGCCAACCAGAGGGAGGATCTAGTTCCAATCAGACTTGATATGGAGATAGAAGGACAAAAACTCAGAGACTGTTTCACGTGGAATAAAAATGGTATAAAAAGCTGTTTTAAGAACATTTCTAGTATCGTCTTCCACTCTGTTAGTTGATTATTTATTTATATCTATGTCACTATCTTATAGAAGGTAATCATGACCTAGTTGTGTCCATTGTGTTTTGAAAACAAAATATTTTACTTGTATTTTCTCTATTTTTAAATATCTCTATATTTTCATGTATTTTTTTATGTATTTTCTCTATTTTTAAATACCGGTATCTCTATATTTTTATGTATTTTCTGTATTTTTAAACATCTCTATATTTTCATGTATTTTGTATGTAAATTCTCTTTATTTTTCTTTATTTTTAATGCAAATTTTCTTTATTTTTCCTGTATTTTTAATATAAAGTTTCTTTATTTTTTATGTACAAATGTATGTATTTTTCATCATATGTTGCATATTGAAATAAAACCTGCCCAAGTTGGTTTATTATATGATGATAAAATTAAAATAATCTCTTTTGCTGTGAGCAGGTAGCTCTTGACAGCCCATAAACTTTCCGATAAAAGTACAGGTTCTTCTCTACCAGATCTTAGTTGGTTTATTACAAGATTATGAAAGCTACATCAGCAGGTGTGTTATAATTAAGTAAAGCAATTATTAGGGAACATGTATACACCTGGAGTCATCAGAAGAAGTCACTATAGGCATTTAAACTATTTGCTCATTGAACCATTTGGTCACCTCTTTTATGAAATCTTCATTGGAGTGGAGTCATTGTCCCGTAGAGATTTCTTCCTGTTATTGTCTTAGAGATTTCTTGAAGGGTGCAAACAAATGAAAGTAACATGATGATATATCAGGACTGAAAGCTGGATGCGGCAGAACTTCCCATATTTTTTTGTGATGATTCCTGTACAACTTCTGCAAAATGCAGCTAAGCATTGTCATGCCCAGGCATAATGTGTATGCAGAATGTCACTACGTGGCAGCATGCTGTGTCATTTATTCTTGATGGCAGTATGCAGTTTGTCTAGCGTGTTCTTGTAGCTGATTGCATTGATGTTCACACCAGGCTCCATCAACAAGAGTCCTTGGTCAAAATCTTGGTACCCGCTGATCCAGGTTGTTGTTACTGCATGCTGGCTGCTTTGCTGCATGACTCAAAGTGGTGAGACTGCGATTCATCACCTACCACTATTTGCAAAAGAAATGCATCATGCTCTATTTGGTAACGCAGCAAATGGTTCAAACTCCACTCCATTTGTCCTACCTTATGATGTTCAATCAATAACCGTGGTACCCACTGAGAACACACCTTCTGATCCAGAAAATTCATCAGCTAGCAAATGGCGATGGTTTGGGTTGACCGTCTCATCCCATAAAGGATTTAAGAGACTCCAAATCCATGTTGAATTCGGATGTGTCCAACGAAAGATGCTAATATCATAGCTAAGTTATAAACTATGACAATATATTCATCTGTCTACATTCTACTAATCTGCAGGATTTTGAGAATCAAAAAGGTAAGAATCTATATGTATTTACAAATTAAATAATATATGGGTTTAGTTTGATGCGCCATCTTTATCCCACAGAGATGCAGATCAGCCCAGAGCAGTTTGGTGAAATTCTCTGCGATGACCTGGATCTGAACCCAATTAATTTTATACCTGCTATTGCTGGAGCAATAAGACAACAAATAGAGAATACAACAGCACATGAGGGCACAGAGGAACAGCGAGATCAGAGAGTCATCATCAAAGTAAGACAATCATAGTCTTCAGCAATCAATTTAATTATAACAATCAATATTTAATAGAGCCTACAATGCAAATGACCTAACTGAACTACTCTATGCTGACGATCAGTGCCTACTCCACAAGGAAGAGCTGCAAGATCTCATAAACCTACTCTTTGAAAACTACCTCAACTACAACATGAAGATCAATACAGAAAAAAAGAAGTAATATCTATAGGCCGAGAACTCAAATACGATCAATCAATCAATCATGTGCCGTGCCGAATGGCGTAGGCGATCATGTTTCTCCACGACTCTCTGTCTCTTGTATTGTCAATAAGCTCGGTTGGTGAGATTCTACCGTGCCACAATACAAGTCCATCTAGTAACTTTTCTCTTTGTCGTCCCCTATCTCTTCTCCAAAGATAATCTTGGGAGTATTTCTACAGATGATGGAAGAAGGGGAAAGAGTTTGAGAAACTATGTAAATTATGAACTTACAACAATTTTGAAACACAAATCTATCCTGATCATACCAACATTGTGTTATCAATGTCAGACATGGACACTAACACAAGAACACTGTGTGTGAAATGACATGTCTAACAAAAGCAGAAAACAGAACAAGAAATCATGTCAGCAATGAAGAGATTACAAGAACTGTTGGAACATGCGGTCATATATATAGAAAAACAGACTGAAATGGTTCGCTACTTAACTCTTAGTGGGCCAGGGGCAAAAGCAGTTTTACCCGCCTGTTTTTCAGCATGAATTTTTATCTGTGACTGATATCATCAATTGTATTATTAATCATTTAATTATACTTCCTATAATATGTATTATATACGTAAATGTTCGGCATCCATTAACGTATTAATTATATCAGAACTGTCCATTGATATACCTGTGCTCGCCACAGTATCAGCTTGCTCATTACTCACAACACCTGCATGCGCGGGCATGAGTATAAAAGTAATATTTCTGGTCATAGATTGTGTCAACAACTCCTCCACCAACATAAGGCGGACGACTTCCACTTCCAATTTGCGAAGCATGTTCATTCACCTGAACAACATTATTGATGAAAGTCCCAAAACATCATCAAGCAATGGCCATTATTCATAATCTCTGATGGGGAATGAGCCTGTGATTTTTTTTCCCTGTATCAACAAGTGGAGCTTGTACCATTGACATTCTCTTGGAAAGTTTTCTAATTCAGAGAGAAGTTTGTGATTAATTTTTTGTAACCATACATGCATTTTGAAGAAGTAGATGTTTGAAGAAGTAGTAAATGTTTGAAGAAGAAATAAATGTTTGAAGAAGTAGATGCATCATTTTTCTTTCTTTCAGTTAAATATTCATGTGGGCAACATTTCTTTAGTGGATCAGTTTGAATGGGATATGTCAGAACCTCAGAACAGTCCAGAAGAGTTTGCAACAAAGTTGTGTGCTGAACTAGGTAAGTGTATCAAATTTGGATACGTTTTTATGTTAACTAGATAACTCTGTCTACCACATTTGGACAAGGTTTTATGTTGAGCTAGGTAAGTCTGTGTACCAAATTGGATAATTTTTTATGCCGAACTAGGTAAGTCTGTGTACCAAATTGGATAAGTTTTTATGAGGATCTTGGTTATGACTGTACCAGTTCAACTGACATTTTTTTAAATCACAAACTTCTTGGTTACCCTTTAGCACTCTGTAAAACAAAACAAAAAAATCACCCCCCCCCCCCCCCCCCCCCCCTCTGCCACTGGATTATTTTTTGGAAATTTGTGTTATTGTTGAAAACGCAATAACGTTTTTTGTTGTTCATTCATTCATTTTCCTTTTGTGCTGAAGTTAGCGCATAGGGCAGAGGTCAGATCTCTTCAATTCTGTCTGTTCAAAGCTATTCTGAGCAGTTCTTGAATAGTATGGATATTGATTATTTTATTTTTGTTGTTAGAGATATTTAAATAAAATTTGCACATATAAATAAAGAATTGAATTCTGCATATATTGGTGTAATTTGTGTACGTATGTGTGTGCGTGTGAAAAAGTGGTAAAGACGTTTATCACAACAAATATATACAAATTATAACAAAGTGAAAAAATTTATTAAAAACTTACCTTTGTTGTTGAATTGTTTCAACACTGTACACTGTAAATCACACACAATACTGTAGTATTTATGTTCTTTCATTGCTAAATTATCAAATAATGCTGGGGGAACTGATTAAAACATGTAGATTTTCATTAAAAATCATCCTTAGAAGTTAGACCTAGTCATCTTTGGTGCCACTTCAACAGATTTGATATCAAACCTACAAGTTCCAAACCAACGTGGCATTCTGTATATTCACTGCTGTGAAAACTAAATAACCCAAGAATTCATTATTCATCAGAATTCATTATTAATTCAAAATACGATGAAACAAAGGTCGATAAACCGATTCACCTTCATGTGATCATACCATTGTGCAGATGTGGTCAGATACTATATAATTTTTGATTGCTACGGGTTCTATTGGATTGCAACTTCAAAATGGACAAGGGCGGACGTAGAAATATGCCGGCTTCAATTAGGTTGTGCCACGTACTATACATACCACTTGACAACGGATGATCATAGTTGCTACTCGCATTTTTGAAGGTTACAGTTAGTGCTTGTAGTTGCCACTCGAGTGCTAAACGTTAACTCACAGCCTAAGGGAATAGGTACCAGATCTTCATAGAAAGTAAAGGTCACATCATTCACATGTTTGCTATAGGTCAATGAAAAATATGGACATAACAACATATTTCTCAATATAATATAACATTGAATTGTGTGACCTCAATGTGGTGTGGAATAAAGAAACTTGGAACTATACCACCAAATTGGCAATATTTTCATGATGAACTGACAATTGATAATAGTTGAATTTGCTCATAGTTCAAAAGTCGATCATCCACATTGTATTGTGGATGTGATTGCATGTGTTAGTAGACCCTACATTCTATTGTGGATGTAATAGTGGAATCTTAAAAACTCTATTCAGGATATGCATCAATATTTTACTGCCAGTATTTTATGAAACCAATATTACCCTAATAGCCCCACCATGAAAATGATGGATTACAGAAATAACAGTCAATGAAAACAAACATATATGAAGCACACACAAAAAAAAGTCATCTCTAGAGATGACCACAGTAGTCTGACCACTACACTTTGTGATTGTCCACTCTGTAAACGTCCAATGATGATGTTCTGTATTGAGATAAACTATACTTGCGCATTGAATTTTAAATTGAATTTATTCGATGACAGTCAATAGGCATTCAATAATATGGTCATAGAGTTTAGTGTTCGTTAAGTTTCATGGGATTTTCATGCACCTATCACAAGTTATTGCTCAACATATATGAATGTTATTTTGGTTCTTTCATGACCGTACAATTAATGAAATACAATTTAGGTAACCACGAGAAGTTAATGACCAGGTAGACACAGTCGATAGGTTGTATGATGTCCAATCAGCACATATCTTTTATAAAAGTAAATCTAATAAAGTTGCTTTTCTTTTTTGAACAGTGCATATATATGTGTATATATATTTATATAAGGAGGTGACGAAGTTGAGGGTTCAATATTAGGCCATGAAATCTTGTTTGTGAGTGTAATTTTTTGGAGGAGTTTGAGAACATTAACTTGAACTATGAACTTTTTTTAGAGGGACAGAGTCAGTTCTGTACTCTTTTTGAGATGACAAAAAAGAAAGAAGGTATTTTATTGTCTGTTGTCTTTTCCCAGGTGGTTTGTTATCAATTCTTGTCGTTAAACATAGGGGGTGATTGGAGGCTTGTGTTCCACAGCCGAATGTGTTGCCTCGTCTGTGCTATGACCATGTTTGTTCAAGATGTCTCTGACATTTTTCTTCCATGGTCTTCCTCAGGCTTTGTACCCTGATCTCATTTGGTTATATGCCTTCACTGGTAACTTGCTGTGATGCATTCTCATACTGTGGTCAAACCACTTGATCTGCTGGCTTTCTATGTATTCTGTACAAGGTGTTATGCCTATTCTTTCTCTGATGTCTTCATTTCATAATCTGTCGAGCCTGGTGACCCCTGCAGCTTTCCTCAAGCATTTCATCTCACATGTCACTATCTTTAATGTGAAGATGAGAGAGACCAGGTTTGGCACTTGGTAACACAGTGTTGGTAGAAATATACTGTAAATCATGTCTTTTAACTTTCATCTCGATCTTGGGATGAAAAAGTAGTGGTGCCAGTTGGTATGTTACTGTATTTGCCTTTTGACATCTTGTCTCATAATTTTCTGTGAAATTAAAATTAATGCCGAGATATTTGAACTCTGATACTTGTTTTACTCCTATGTTGTCTATCTGTATGCTTAGTGGACTGCATATGTTCATAGTTTCCGTCTTTTGTGTATTATCTTCATGTTGCAGGTAGTTGATATGTTTTCACAGTTTAAAGAAGGTGTACTGGCAACAAAGAAAGGAGATACTATTCAGATAAAGATGATGTCCAGGATTATAATTATGACCACGGCCACTTGACTGAGATCTGTTGTTGTCTAACACACTGCCATACAGATAGAATTTATTATTTTGTATACTAGTGACAATGTTGTCTTCATACTCAAGAAATGGTTGGCCGACAGCACAGTATTTCATCAGAAGATAGACAAAATACCAATCTTCTCTCGTGGCATAAACCACACCCCACCCCCACTAAAGAAAGTCCTCTATATACACTATGATAATAGTAAAAATCATCTGTATACATTACAAGAGTGAAAGTCTTCTGTATACACTATGTCTATTGTCTTTCCCCAGGTAGTTTGTGATCCACTCTTGCCGTTAAGCGTAGTGGTGATTGGAGCTCGAGCTTGCGTTTTAAAGCCAGATGTGCAGCCTCGACTGTGCTATGACTGTGTCTTTTCAGGATGTCCCTGACGTATACACTATGACAAGTGTAAAAGTCATCTGTATACACTAGGACAAGGTTGAAAGTAATCTGTATACACTAGGACAAGGGTAAAATCTTAATCACTTACTCTAGTCATCATACACAGCAAGTCGATGGATAAGGGATTGCGAGAGGATCAACAACTTTCCTCCCTTGGCACAATGGTTTTCCTCCCCCTAAAAAGTAACAAAAATCTCATGCAAAGAGATTTCCCTATAAAAAGATAAAATTGCCTATTTTGGTAAAATAACACTCCCATACCAAAGATGTAGCTATGACACTTATTTAATGTTGAATTTTAAAATTGAATTGTAGGTCTTGGTGGAGAGTTTGTTACTGCCATTGCATACAGCATCAGAGGACAGCTTAGTTGGCATCAGAGAACGTATGCTTTTAGGTAAAGTATTGTCTGGAAAACTGTTGTATGTTAACAGCTGGAATATGTGCTTGTTTCTGGTACAAAACATGGTTTATATTTATGATACATTCTGTATAGAGAATTGGACCAATACCGGATCAAGGGTCCATGTATATACTGCCAATTAGTGGGATGTGAAATGAACATACAAATATTTCACAGTCAATATCAGTGTCTTTGCTTCAGACACATTTGCGCGCTCAATGAAATGTCATTTGCATATCTTGTTGCCAGAATTTAAAATGGCTAATAGTAGCTAGGGGCAAAGGCCGACCAAGACGCGGTTTGACAAAAGACATTCAAGAATGCCTGCGCATGTCACTGGAAGATGCAGGGCAACTTGCTCAAGACCGCGGAGAATTCAAGAGATCCATAGGAAAGACTACGTTCTGGAAAGAATATGTCACTTGATGATGATGAATATTAGCTATGCGAGAAGATTAAATCTTGCAACGATTTAATGGTGTTTATATTTTCAAGATGAGCTACTGCTAGAATTTAGGAGAGAGTGGGTGTTAGGGCTAATTTTAATGCAAACCCTTTCTGATTTAATAAACTCGAGCTAACTACATTGAAAAAGAGACAATGATTTTTGCTTACTGTTTATGTATTACCTCCCATGGGAATATTTAACAATTATTTGGCAGTTTTACGTATATAAATATGCCAAGACAATAAGGTGGGGGGGGGGGGTGGTTATATTTAATTGGAGTGTCATATGAGTGTAAAGCCCACGTTTGACTTTCTCTTGGAGAATAGACTCATCAATTTCAACAATCTTGCCTTCTCTTTGAGAATAGACTCATCAATTTCAACAATCTTGCCTTCTTCTCTGATGCGACATTCTGGTAGTTGCGATATGCTGTGCATGCACAAATCACGAAGAAATGCATTCCACTCTACCACTGTGCTTTTATTCATCTCTAGTTTGCACCACTCTACCACTGTGCTTTTATTCATCTCTAGTTTGCACCACTCTACCACTGTGCTTTTATTCATCTCTAGTTTACACCACTCCGCAGAAGTTATCTTTGCGACAGCTTTGAAAATTGAAGGCAAGTGCCTACCTTCACATTTATTCATTGATGATTTGCAACGTTGCATTTCCAGTAAATTAAGTGTAAACAGGAAATGCTACATGGACCCTTGATCCCATATTCTGATTTTTCATTATATACAGGCTTTTGAAAACAGATGAATATTGCACATCCATTATTATACAGCATATAAAGCCAACATATAGCGTCAAACATAAATGCTCTTGCAAGTCAACAAGGACATCTCATGGCAGTAGTGAAATGTTGCTAATTTGTGTGATGTGGACATTAACAGATATTATTCCTATTTAAAAATAAAGTATTAATTTACAATTAAAGACTGGACAAGATTAACATTCTCTACACAAGGAACAGATAGGCACGGCTGCATTTTTGTGTTGTTTTCTCAGAGTAGCCTCCTACAATCATGAGATGTTATAAGTTTGAGTCTTCAGCCATCAGTTATAGGCTGAAGACTCATCCTTGAAAAGTGATGGTGTTTGAATCAGTTATAGGCTGAGTGAGACTCATCCTTCAAAAGTGATGGTGTTTGAATCAGTTATAGGCTGAGTGAGACTCATCCTTCAAAAGTGATGGTGTTTGACCATCCTCATGATTTTCATTGGCTGTTGCCACAAAATATGTGCAAAGTGTTAAATGAAAATCACTAAGTCAAATCTCATCACCTTTGTAGGACGAGTCAATTACTGTATGTGAGGTAATTGGTTTAAAGTAATGCTCATTAACTGGTTGATTTTGTAAATTCCATGGTTTATATTGTCCTGATATTATTATATTTTAACAGTGAGGCCCCATTGCCAGTAGTTGAAGTTGCATTTCGTAATCAGAATGAGGCAGATCAGTGGTGCCCATTCCTAGAAACTTTGACAGATGCTGAGATGGAGAAAAAGATCAGGGATCAAGATAGAAATACCAGGTACAAAATACTGATGAATGTTGATTACTGTGGTCAGTACACTTGTAAAAAGTTTTCTATATTGCACATCACCCATAACACAAGGAATTCTGGGAGGTAGGTGCTTGAAACGGTAAATAGAACTCATTAAGTGCCATCTCCACATTGAAGGCACTGTAATGAACCTCCAACATCATTTGTCTCTTGCCTTGATGGTGCAAGAGCCAAGACTATTTTGTCCACCACATTGATTCCTTCCCCATCTGCTTGATTCTTACCCGAGGTCCCTGAACTTTAACCTTCAAGTAAAGTCTTCAACAAAGTATGCATGTTTAAAATAATGTTTAGTCCGAATGTTTTACTGGTTGATTGTAAATTTCTGAAAATTGTCACATTTAAAACTCATTGTACCCCCCAAAAATGTTGTGCTGGTGGGAAAGACTTGGCTCAAAGTGTGGCAGCGAAAGTGTTAACAGTACTTGATAGTGTTACTAGAAGCTGTTTTATCTTTGCACATAGTTCTCCCTATTCTTCTAGCTGTCCATGTTTCACAACCATGCATTAACACTTTGCTGGCTTCCACTATCTTGAAAATGGTACAACATTCAAATCACAATAAACAGCTTTGAAATTTGCAATGTTTCAGAATGCATATTTAATCTGCCTGAAGGAATTTAAACGTGCCAGATTTTTCAACAGCTAAATGAAATTTGTTATCAATCAATAAACCCGTAACCCTTCAGGGTCGTAGGGGTACCACATTGGATGCCTCAGCACACAGTCCTCCAGTGAATTCTATCCTCAGCGATGCAGATGAGTGTGGAAATATCTTGCCGTGTCCATGCCTTTATTTTCCCTCTGCTTCTTCCATGGACAGTTCCCTGCAGTATTGTTTTTGACAAGGAATCGTGCCTGCATACATGTCCGAACCATGCTAGTTTTTGTTGTTTCACTATTGAAAGCAATGGCTCCTGAACACATCTCTACTTTATTTCTTACGTACACATTGGTCTTATTGCATTTCCAGCAAATTAAGTGTAAACAGGAAATGCTACATGGACCCTTGATCCCTATAGGAAATTCGTAGAATTCATCTGTAGCATTTGTACTCGAAAGCATGTAATCTTCTCTCTATGTCCGCAGTGAGTGCCCAACTCTCACAATACAACAGAACAGAAAGCACCAGTGACTTATAATACAGTTTGATTTTCACTCCAACACTGATGTTGCTTTTCCAAATCACAATTAGCCTTGACAAGGATGCTAAAGCCATCTCCAGCCTTACTTTTAGTTCTGCTTTGCATTTACCATCACTGCATATACTGGATCCGAGGTATTTGAAGGTATTCACCACCTCAAGCTTATGTCCATTCGTCACGATATTAGTCTGGTTTTCTGTGTCTCTTCTGTTTTACCAAGATTTTGCTCTTATCTGTATTGATTTCCATTCCGTACTTGTTGGTAACTTTTTCCATCTGCTGTTAACTCTTGCAATGATTGTTCTGACCCAGCTATAAGATCAATATCATCAGCGAAACGCATGTTGCAAATAGGGCGACCTCGGATCGATATAGACGTGTTGTAATCATGTAATGTCTCTTGTATGATGTGCTCTCTAAGTATATGTTGAAAAGTACTGGGGACATTATGCATCCCTGTTGAACTCCATTTGTTTTGAAGAACTCTCCAATTGTATTTGTTATGTCAGCACATCAAACAAAGAATTCGCCCATACATTTTATTTTGTGAGTATAGCTATCTTGGGATGATGTATTCTGGATGATCTATTTTTAATACTATCACTATGGCTGCCGCCCTATTACTGAGGTATCGTAACATATTTGATTATCTTTCAAATATGTTGTCTCGATTTCCAGGAATTACAACCAATTAGCTCTTACTATTAAATAGGGTGGCATCTCAGAGCTTTATTTCATACCCAGAAAACTCTCAACGTATGCAGTGTTTCGAGAGTTCTATAGAGGGAGTAAATTCAAAATTTGTCAATGACATATAATGGAAACTTAGCGGCCATTAAACTTGATCAGTAAAAATGTCTACGCTGTTTATGATTTTAAAATGTGTACAGATATGGCAGTTTTTCCCTGCTACTTGATGTTCATTATGTTGTGAAGACAAACAATATTCAGTCCTCTTTCATGAAATGAGTAATGATACGCATATACTCACACAATATATGCTTATTAAAATTCCAGAGCATATGTGCTTATTTTTTAATATAATTTTTTTCAAACTTTCAGACGAATGCGCAGGTTGGCAAATACTGCACCCACATGGTAATGAGCATTGAAACCAGCTCTGGATTACTAGCAAGACTTGAATAATCAGGTTGGAGATCAATATTCATAGGATGACTGGTCTCCCTACTAGTTTAATTAGACAAAGTTACAGGTGCATATTGAACTGAGTTCACACCCTTTTCATTTGAGGTCTAACAAAAATTGGCAGGTTAATATTCCAGGTAGTTCTGTAAACAAATGTATGATGCAGCAGTCACAACCTATCATTTTTCTGTCTGCGTGGATCAGATAATCGTTTGGGCTGATGCAAACCCATATGTTAAATCACTCTTGAGGTGGTACTTGAGCCCCCTTGTTTAGGTCTGCATTTCTGGATTTTGTGCTCGGACTGATTAATTCTGTGTGCTGCACCTTCTGACGATGTATGTGAGCAGTTTCGATGGAACATTGGTCACAACTGTGTAATCTTAGTATTATCATACAGGTAAACATTTCAGCTTCCAACAGGTGACAAAGAAGAACTCATGAATTGTGATTGACATGAACATTATGACTTTTGATATTACATATGTCAGCAGTCTGTGAGCAGCAAGAATCAAGTGTTATTAATTAAACTTGTTCTCAAGTACATTTTTATTTGGTCATGTGTGGAAGTTCTGTGAAATAAAAGGTATGAATATTCACTATTTGTCTTTGATTCTTTGGTGAGACTGACATACCTATGGGTAGAGGTTTGGTAAATTCTAGAAAACTGCTATCACATTACAGATTAATATCTTTCCTTTCAGTTTCCCTGTGAAACATAGGGCTGTTGCTCTCCCAACAGTTTCTGTGCTGTATTCTTCAGCTGTGCTCACGAGGTCCCAATTAATTTGGTCTCTTACTCTATTGTTCATCTCCAGATTCCTTTGTATTATAACTCTCTCTCATCCCTCAGGTTGGTTACAAAATGGACACACTTTACTATAAAAATAATGTCTACTTGATTTTCAAGGTTTTGGGAGAGTTGAAAAATTGTGTTTTTGATTCCACAGAATTATGATCAATATAGCTGTTGTATCCTTGTGTGCAACGGGAAGGTTTCTCTAAAGCTTTGATAAAGATAATAAAGCTGCAAAGAAACGGAATTGGGGAAAACATGAGCAAGTGGAATAGGAAAGCAAGAGTCACCATGGAAGGATACAACAGCAAAAAAGTTCTAAAACATGGAGTTCCTCAAGGCTCAGTATTGTCTCTTCTCTGTTTCTTGTCTTCATAAATGATATAATTTGTGAATTGCCACAAGGTGTAAGAGCTGCAATGTACGCTGATGACTTGGTTGTGTGTAGAAGAACATCTAAAGATTGCCAACAAAAAAATACAAAAGGCAGCAAACATAGCAGCATGAGCAGATAATGGATGGTAAAGATAAATGCTGAAAAGTCTTCAACAACACTCTTCACACTCTCAAATAAGGACAAAGCAGGAGAGATAAAACTCGGAAATGTACATATCCAAACAGAAGACGAGCCGGTGTACTTGGGCACTACACTAGATAAGAGAATGACATGGAGGCCTCACATTGAGAAAATAGAAGCAAATGCCTTCCTGAGGAAATTGGCAGGAACAAACTGTGGGGGCCAATGAGGCAACTTTGAAGAAGGTATATACTGGTGCAATTAGACCAGTACTAGAATATGGATCAACAGCATGGACTTCAGCAGCCAACTCCCATCTACAAGCCCTGAACAAGGTACAAAATCAAGCACTTCGCCTTATCACAGGTGCCATGAAGACCTCTCCCATAAATGAAATGGAAAAAATTACAGGCATCACCCCCTTATACAGGCGAGACACTAAGACCACGGTACATGCAGAAAAGTACAAGAGCATGCCAGCACATCCAATGAGGACCAGTTTTATACACTGATCCAAAAAACTAAACAGAAAATATAAGGAAGAACTACCAGATATAACTAGAGATATCACCAACACTTTTTCCAGTTCCGTGGGAGCAATACCCAAATCTCACTATCAGAACCACCATAAACAACTACCACACTATGATAGAACTGAATATTCTCCAAAAGAAAACAGTAGTATGCAACATGATTGAAGATATGTACCCCAGAGAAACATGGATACAAGTATATACCGACGGATCAGCAACCAGGGCAGTGAAGAATGGAGGTGCTGGCGTGTACATAAAATATCCGGAAAAAGAAAATGAATCCACATGTTCACCAACTGGAATATTCGGCTCCAACTACTCTGCAGAAATACAGGCTTTAAACATGGCTGCAGAAATAATTAAAATCACAAGCCAATGCCAGCAGGTGGTATTTCTTACTGATGCTATGTCTGTCCTACAAGCCCTTGACAGCAATAAGCTGCCAGACCTGAAGAAAGCCATGAGAGAAGTGAGCATCCAAAGAAGGGTAGTACTACAGTGGTTACCATCCCACTGTGGCATACCAGGAAATGAAGAGGCAGACAGACTGGCAAAGGATAGAGCAACACAGGAACAAAAAGACCAAGAATTCACCTACCAAGAAAAGAAGACCCTCATCAAAGCCATCAGGAAAGTCGACCACCCATAAGACAATTACCACTATCTCGACAGAGCAGAGCAGGTTATTATCTTCTGCCTCAGAACAGGACACAACAGATTAAATAGCCACTTAAATAGGCTAAGATTGGTCCATCACCACTGTGTCCTTGTGGGCAGGCAGCACAGACCACTAAACATATCCTGCAATACACTAAACCAGTTAAGGGAAGAACACTGGCCTACAGAGATGGATATCAACAGAAAGATGTATGGGAGCACTGAGGAGCTTTCAAATACAGCAGCATTTATTAGGAAAACAGGACTTGCTGTGTAGATATGTCAAACTGTGAACGAGAAGAAGTGATTGTCAGTGTTTTGAGAAACAGCCTAGTCGGGGAGAATGTGTGTTTTGTTGGATATTTTGTAACTGTTCATAATATTAACTTCATGGACCCACCGAAAGGGTATCATGGATCCCAGGTTAAGTACTATTAAGGAAAATTCAGGCAGCAAAGACAAAAATTTTCTGATTTAAGAGTGCTCAGGTCCATGAGCTCTGGAAACACCAACTTGGAGCTCCAACGAACAAACAAGTTTTTTTGGCACTATACCAGACATAAAAAGCTGGATCCTATTTCTTCAGTGTTCATTCTCAAACTCCCACTGCATCTCTCTTGTAGCTGGACGATGGTCCTGCTAGATATACAGCAGGATGTAGTCCAGAGGACAGAAATGTGTTGCCGTTTTATTTGCGTCAATGGCCTGACACATCCATCTTCGCCGGGAAAAAGCTGGATTCAACCTAGAGTATATTTGTGAACATAAGTCAATCCATTTATAAGCAAAGGATGTAACTTTAATGTGCAGACATTATCAGATAGCAACAGCCTTCCCAATGAAGAGCCATTCTAATGAATTTATAGTTTTACCCACTAAGTTATAATTCTGGTATGGTGGTATCTGATTCAAGTAGCATTGCTCTGTATAATACGGTAGATCCTACCATGTATATACGAATACAGCACAAGTAGTCTAAGCTTCCAATTTGTAAATTTGTATTACCATTGCAATTTTATTAATGTTTTATAAGAATGATGCCTGGACAGAATGCTGCTTGTTTTAAGTTGTTATTGTTTTTAACTGAGAAATCCAACAATTTGATTGATGCCCATTGCTTCATTGTGGACGAAAAGCAAGTACGAGAATAAAGGGGAAAAAATGTGTCTGATGCAAAGGACAAAGAAAGCATCATGTGGCCGTACAGCCTCATTTCCCGCTGGAAGAGAAATTGTCAGAATGGGTAATGGAGTTGAGGCAGAACAAATTATAACTGGCACTAATACCCTGGTCAGGTCGCTATTTATATTAAAATATCCTGCATTTCTGTCACAAAAATCTGTAGACTTTCTGTAGTGTTTCTTAAATGGGATAGTGCAATTGTATTATTTAGACATCACTTGTGTCTATGAACCTGCACTAAGCTCGCACAGAAGTTAACAAATGAGCTAGAAACAACAAATTTGTTTCATATTTCACTATTAACCTGTGGAAGAGATTCACTTTTATCTATCACAAACAGGAAATATGGATGAGACCCCTGTCTGCTTTGATTTGCCTTCAAATCACACAGTGGAACAAAAAGGCACAAAGATGCCATAAAATTTGAATTGAAATTGTGAAAAACAAAAAAGTTTGATGTTATGATTGGAAACTAGCTTCACAGCACATGGGGCATTCCCATAAGTGCTCCGCCCTGTTTCAGCAGTCATCTCAGTGTATGTAGACTAGAGTGATTATAGCCAAGATATTCAAAGTATGTATTCTCCAGTCTCTATGATTATATGTGTAGCATTCCAACCAGCAGAATATTACTTAATGATATCCAACTCCTCTCCAAAACTTGGCTTTTCAGCAAGCAGAAAAAAAACAGCAGTTATTCTAGGCCAATTTGGACTGGAAGTCATGGTTGAGGACAGACATGTTTGCAGGGTTTTTTGTGCTCATGTTTCCAGTGTGGCACCCCTACTACCCTAAAGGGTTATAGGTCTTATATTTATTATTATGGTTATGTAGCTGTAGATTACTAACAAATTCTAGCAATACATGGATGGTCCAAAAAATGCACAAAGATGCCATAAAATTGGAATTGAAATTGTGAAATACAAGAAAGTTGTGATAATTCCATACATATTTACTGTCAACCCATCACCTTTGACATAAGAAATCAAGAGAAACATTCTACATCATACATCATCACATAATACACATTTGTCATCCATGCTTTTGTCAAACACTCTTAATGAAAGTAAAAAATGAAAGTCACAAGAAAAAAAACCAGAAAAATATTGTACTGTTTGAACAAATTAAATCTAGCTATATATATATATATATATATATATATATATATATATATATATAGTACCGCCAACTAGGTTTACGCAGAAACATGTTACTGCCATACTTGACCAATCTTACAGTCCATGTCTATAGTTTTTATATGTGTACTGAAACTTTATAAAATAGTTTGGTTTATATATGTGTGCATATTCACAGTGAATTCAACAATAGATTTAATAATATATATTCTAGGAATATTCTGAAATAAATAGATAAAGCTACAGAAATTGGCCTGGGATAGTTCATCATTTCACTTTATCCACATCACTTAAGTACTCTGTCTTGATACATACAATGTACTATACCTGTAACACCATAACTTGGGGGTGGTTGTGTGTGTGTGTGTTAAACAATTAGTGATGCCAACATTTAGATCTAGCAAAAATGTCAATTTTTATTGAACTATTTTTAATATGTATATTGCCAAATAATAAAATCTATTCCATAATATCAGATTTGATGTTATATGTATTCATAATTCACACTACTGATGAGGTGCAAAGGTTACAGCATTGCTCTCGGCGGACCCAGGGTTAACAGATAACCAAGATCCCAAAAGTACCTCCTCATGGTGCACCCTGGAAACAGAAGTATGCTGCTACTGGCAAATTTTTTTGGGATTGTGAAGGCTGCAGATGGAATGAGAATTAACTGCAAAAGACAAGCAGTATCTCTGACATCTCTAAGCCAACATATACAAAGTCACGGTCGATACACAGCGAAGTCCGGCTCGTGCATTGGAAGAGCGAACAATGCAATTGTCTTGAAATGGGCAGATATTACGACGTAGATAACAATAATAGAATCTAAAAGATAACATTCTAAAGCACAATGAGTGCAGCACAGTGCCAGCGCGATGTTAAAATGGAAAATATTAAATGGAAATCTGAAATAAAGTGCTGTTCAGCTCGAGAACGTATTTCGAGTCTCCGGTGTTCTTAATAGACCAGACCTAACTCTACTATTGATGCTTTTCTATACCAGAATCATGTTCACGGAGATATTTTTTTGTTCAGCTCGAGAACAAGCTTCCAGACAGCGGTGCTCCTAAAAAATGTGTAGACTCAGATTTGGACTTCATGATGTCGGTGAATGACACCTCGACTAAGAGGGCAAACGAACCCGGGCCCAACTCTACCATCGATGCTTTCCTATACCAAATCATGCTTGCAGGGATAAAAGATTTCTGTATCTGATGGGCACAGGCACAATACACCTAATTATGTGACACAAGTTCACTGACAGAAGTATGCGTGATAGGCGTAGTCGACACAGCCTAAATCCCTAACTACCATCTCCAAGGAGACTGCCACCAAAGGACATGTTCTGACCAGAAAAGTACAATTGCACAGTGGGTGATAAACTGTCACGGTGCAGAGTCGATACACATTCGCCGCACCTGGAGACAGATAGGAAGGCTGTCACAGGCTAGGGAAGCCCACTACCTGAATTTAAATTATATTAATAACGGAAGCAGATGTGCTGGGCATTTGATGTCCGGGCCTCAGATATGCTAGGCCAACCAAGGTTCAAATAACAGCTCTGCTGTGGAACTAGCAGCACAATGTACCACAAGCTCCTGACGGAATTCACACACACTTCTGTTGTGGTTATAAGTGAGCAAACTCATAAGAACACTACTGATTCTACTGAAAAATATAAGCAAATCAATGTTCTTGTGTGTATTTTATAATTAATCTTTTATATGGATATATTAGATACAATATGAAAATGCAAACTGAATCAGAAATTTGTGAATGCATTCATAACCATGTGCTGCAGGATTAGTCAAACATGGCGGTCAAATTTTAGAAGGCATTATCTAAAAATATAGGGAATGAAACCCAATAGCAGTACATCTGATGGCACATCTACTCATTGATATATATATATATATATATATATATATATATATATATATATATATATATATATATATATACTTCAATACACTACTAGAAGTAGTTACATTTCTAAATTGGTCCTGATCCAACATACAATCAGTTTTATTCTCACTGTTAATGCTGTATACTAATAAACATTCAAATGTACTCGAGCACCATAATTATTGATTGCTACATGTTCTCCATTCTATTTTCAGTTGAACTTTATTCTTATCCAATATATAACTATTGTATACAGCTGTGAACATGTCATTTAAACGCAGTGATGCCTCTTCACGTTCCAAGTCAAGATGTAGTTGATGAACTGAAGGACATCCCTATAATAACACTTTCATTATTAAAATGTTCTCATCTAAGCTTTAGTTCTAGATATTGTGCTGTTAGGTTAGAGCTGAAAGTGATTCCTGTTATTCTCGATGTGTTAACACAAAGATTCCAAGAAAGGCCAGTATTGCATACTGTGGAAATAAATATTGTAATGTAAATAACAATTGACATTATTGTGTTCATATACAAAAATGGTTCAAAATGCATAAAAAACATAAGAAATAATAAGGGATTAAATTCACATTGTAAGGAACTCCGCAAAATACACTTGGACAATACACTTGACACGTCACATTCAGCAGTTCACGGTAGACTACATGATTCTGTGACTGTTAAAAATTTCCTACCAACATCATCTGAATCATAAGTAGGTCCATTCTGACCATGAAGAAATTTGAAGGTCACAATTAACCATTCGTAGCTCAGAAACAACTGTTAGAAATGATCGGTAAACTGCTATGTATGCTGCCATCACCAGTAAAGTTTAGGGCAAATAATTGAAATCACTATGTAGAGATCGGGTGTAAAAGGATATTCTGTGAATAAATCTATAGTGGGCGCTTTTGATTGAGTAGGTTATAGTTAAAAGTCTGTGACTTCAACTGAAAAGTTGAGAACTAAAGGTACTCAGACATTGAATTATATCTGCTGCTACCGTAGACAGATTCATACGCTTGCTGCAGCCTTTCTGGACTTTAATAAGTCTCTGAATATTTGTTGTACCTCATTTTGAATAAAACAATTTCAAGATGTTAACTGTTATTGACCAGATCATCTTGATGCCAGTTTTTAATCTTCTCCTGAGAGTACAACTCTACATATTTCTAAATTAATCTATATTTATTTGTGAGAGTGAATCAGGTCATAGAACACATTTTAAATTGGGCCCTTCTCTACTATCAGTTGGTAACGTCTCTGATCAACTATGGATTGAGAATCCTCACCCTACCAGGATCAGCCTGGAATATGTGCAGAATGAACAGTCTTCAGGCACACTAAAAATACACCTGTTATAATCGGCATAAGTGTTTGCCACCATGAATAAATTGACAAATATTCGCTGGCGAATTCACACGTCCTTAGGGTTCTAAAGGTTAAGTGTGGTAGTAGTAGAATTGGAAGAATGCTTAATCAGCGAACCACAGGAACAAGCAGCATGAATACTCTTCGTCATATGCTAGGGAAGACTGATCACCAATGTGTTTGGAGTGCAATGATATCGGCTCATCATAACCATAATCCTGCATAGATCTAGATACTGCACACATCACAGGTGAAACACAGAACTCACAAACTGAACGTATGGTTATAGACAATAGGTTCCCATAATTAACTACAGTAACACAAACTACTGCAAGATAAAAGCTCACCTTAAATTTAGGGTAATCATTCATTAGAATGGTAACTATTCCTGCATATGGCAAAAATCTGTTGAAACAAAGATGACAAATTAATTACAGCTAAAAGTCAATGTTTTCTTTTATTGATACAATTCTCTCAAACACATGAACAATGTGGAAAGTTCATGCAGAGAAAACAATCTCTTCATTTGTAAATTTGCGGCATTTCATAATTCACTGGAATGTTGTCTGTAACTTGAAAGTGGTGCAAAAGAAAAGTGACCTGCCACATATACCATAAAAGAAAACTAAAGAAAAGTGGTGGTGGTGGGGGGAGAGAAGTGGTGGTGGTGGGGGGAGAGAATGTGGTGATTCATGCTGAAATCAGATGTATCAGGGTCGAAACAAACACACACACTCACATATATGCTCAAGAAAAATTAATCAAATAATGCAACAAATTCACCCACATCTCATAGAGATGAAATCTTCTCATTCTTGTTGCATGTCATTTGTTAGCATTAGTTCTCAAACTGCTACTGGATTTCTCTTGTAGCAAGCAGAACAGGTGCCCTACTAGGCTAACAGCAGGATGTAGTGCAGAGAATGATGATACACTGTGTCACAGTTTTATTTCTTGCATTGGCCAAACACATCCGACCTCAACAGAGGTATCAGTGTTTTACCAATTGAATTGTATAGTGGACATCCATAATCATATAGCTAGTAATTCAGACTGTGCTTGCCAACACAGAAAAATGACAGATTATTTCATGAACATTACTATATATTTTTGTTGCTGTCTACTTTGCTACTGACTTGACACAAAAAGTCCATTTTCTTCTGCCTAATAATCTCCATAGATTTTTTTAGAAAGATGCAGACCAGCGACCATTGCTACTTAGTGAGAACTGTCCAGGTGGTGGAGAATGTCAGATTTATCAACAATGGAATATAAACCAATTCTTGTGCATTCAATTAGTCTAGTTAGTCTGATAGAATCTAGAACCTAGTCCAATATTGGTCAGGTGTAGATTGGTTTATTTTAGGTCACTAAAGGTTTCATTTGCAATTACTGAGTTTCGAGAACAAATGTCTTTGTAGGATAACTAACACCCATTGGTGAATTCACATCGAATGATAAAATCAGAGAAGAGACATATCAAAATTTCATCACAGATGTTATCAGAAAATGCCGTTAGTCCTACATTGGGCATGTCTCATTCTTATCAACAGAATACACCACCAATCTCTTGAATGGATACCTACAGGCAAAAGAGCCAGGGGTAGACCAAAAGAAACACTCAGAAGAACAATACTTAGAGAAAGTAAAACAACCAATATTCATATTATTCAAGAACTGCACAGAATAGCTTTGAACAGACAGAATTGGAGAGTTCTGACCTCTGCCAAATGCGCTAACTTCAGCGCAAATGGAAAAATTAATGAATGAAAGGTTTCATGCAACTTGATTCGCAGAGATATGGATCATATTGTCGTTCTGTGAACAATGAGGTTGGGACAGTCCTGTAGTTTGTGCTGTGGTGTTTGTCTTGTTGCTTTGCATATGCACATAGCAGTCACTGATACCGATTCAGCATAAGTGTGCATTTATTTGCTGTGATCTATAGTTTCCATTTAGTTCTCTTCATTGAAGTTACATAGATTTATCTTCCCTGAAACTTTGAGGTATATGAGACTGAGGGAGGTTACCTCCCATTTTTACCAATTCATCTGCTTTTTCATTGCCAGGGATTCCATAGTGAGCTGGTATCATTTGTAGTACAGCGGAGTCCTGTTACAACGAATCTGGTTTTAACGAATTTCTCATTTTAACCACACTTTTCAAAATTCCCATTTTTAAAACTCTGTCTTAATAAAAAAAATCATCATAATATAATGAATGCATATAACTAAATTTTCCTGTATATGTTAGTTTGCAATCTTAATTTGCTTGTTGAATGAGGCACATAAAAATAGATGACTCAAGTTGTCAATAGCTGCGCAAAATACACTGGTGAGTCTGGTGACTGTATTTGCTGACACATTTCAAGGTTAACACATTTAAGAGAACAGTCATAATCTTTTATAAAAACACTGTACTAACTGTGTCAAGTGTTTCATTAAGTTTATGAACAACAATGCTTACAAGTAAAGTGCTGTTCTTCGTATTTTTCTTGATGTTATCTTCCCGCAAACACCACAAATCATATTATTATTATCTAACCGCCCCTGTAGCAACCAGGCCTGGACTTCTAGTTCAGGGTGCAGAGAATAGGGCCACTGTTTTTTTTTTCCAGGCATGTTATAGGAGATGACTAAGGGAAGTTGGAGGTTAGGCTTGACAACTGTTCACATATGCAAAAAAATTGTCTGCATGTCTTGTCTCAATTTCTTACTTTTGTCTTCTATGACATGATCCACATGGAAGAAATGCAGGCCAGTAGATATTACACCTCTGTCCTTCTGTGGCAGACTCCTAGGTGGCGGGGAATGCTTGGTGTGTCATTGCTGCAGATGGGGCAACAGATCTAAAAGAAAAATGATTAATTAGTTGACCCAGAAGTGTATGTCTCCTGGCAAGATGTGATGATCCTGGTGCACTACTGTACCGGAATACCTCCATTCAGGGAGAAACATACATCTGTAAAACCCCTAACACAACCAGACCTTTGAGACAAAAAACACTAATGTGTGTTACCTCAGTTGCTCAAATGTGATTTTGTTACTGAGCTGTAAAGGCTACTGAGTGTCAAGAGAAACCTTCTCAGAGCTAAATAAATTATATCATAATCATCATTATGACCTAACTGATCACATCCCTAATAGTTACGCAATGGATCCATTAGGCAGACAGACTAGCAAAGAAGGCACCACTACAAAAACAGATATACACACAGTTAAAAAGATGTTCAAATCTGTGAACAAAGAGACTTAGCTGAACAGATAGGCAATGGGAAACGGTGACAACGCATTTCCATTATCAGGACTACATTCTGCTGGAAATCTAGTATGGAATAAAGCAACAGCTGACAAACATATGCATTTATCACACAATGTTTTGGATCAAAGAGTGCGAGCTTGATCAGCAACCAATGAAATATAATAAGAATGGCACACTTACGCTTTAGCTCTTCCTACTACATCTTTCTTCTCTAGCCACAATTGTCCCTTCGCATACAATCCCCTGTCATCAACAGAATTATTGTCACCCTTGGTCAGAAATTTCACTGAACCATCTTCTCTGTTAAAAGAAACAAATGAAACACTTATTGGTAACACTCATACAAGTGAAATAAATATGCAACTTTAATCTGATTTGCCACGATCTTTAACCTTACAGTTCCCATAGGTGTCTGGAATTGCCCACGAATATACATTACTAGGGCCCCCCCGGAGTCTGCCGAGTCCCCAAGTATGGAACTTCACAAAGTTATATTCACATGACGTATAATTCCCACAATAAAATGACCAGGGCATTTGAGTGGGTATGCACACAGAAGGTAATGCAGGTCTGCATCATGAGTGACTCTATATGAGTATGATTAGGAAGGTACAAGGGGATCTTGTTCGCGAACAGTGGATTAAGAAAAGCGAGGCTCAAAGTGGTTACATTTATTTTTGTGCCAGGACATGTGGGTGTTCGAGACAATGAAAGAGCAGACGTTCCGAACTCCGTAAGAGATATAGCATGCGAGAGTGAGACTAGTGTGGATGATGATTCCTTTTCAATAGCCAGGATTAAAAATCAGGGTTTGAAATGCGGTTTGCTAGAAGTAAACATTTTGGAAGGCGCAGAAGAATGATGGTCAACCAGCATAGGACTGATACTGTCAGCAGAAGTGTAATGGCGGATACACTCAGGGAGAGATTGGAGCAAATATGGAAGTGTCCAGTTTGCAGTGATGATGATCCGACAACTAACTAACAAACAATTTCCACCACACGAAGCTAAGATTCATAACTTCCGCACAAGGCTCACATTTGTCAGCTAAATTGCTAGACAGAAGTTCTGTGCGGTTTTAGATCGCCCGTTTGCTGGAAATTCTTTTGTAGCGATGGACTCAATTTTGCAAGAGTTTTTTATGGATAGTGATTTAGATGAGGAGGAATTTTTAGGTTTTACGGACACAGATCTTGTTCTATTGCACAGTATGACTGGGGATGGAAATAGGCCTACTAGTTCTTTGTCAAACATGTCATCCGACATGCCTGAGGACAAAAATGTTGCTAGTGATCACAGACCTTCAGGTTATAGTCATGAATGGTTTTGCAACTTTTCAGAAGATGCGGGACCTGTAGGCCTAGTTGATAATGGTAGTTCAGAAGACGTGTTCTGTCTGTTTATAAAATGCTACTATCGATACGTGTCGAGTGAAACTAACCATTACGCTAAGCATCTTAGTGACGTGAAGGGACAGAACGCTGGCAATTCATCTTATGTGAAGTTGTGGAAGGAAGTCACAGCTGATGAGATAATTTGTTTCTGTCATGCTCTTGATGGGGATGACCAAATGTTCTAATAAATTGTATTGTCAAATGATGGTCTCCTTGAGATGGCTAGGTTCAAGAATGTCATGAGTAGGAACAGATTTTTTCACTCCTGCACCTTGTGAAAAACACAACTGCTGTTTCGCAAGGGCAACCTGGCCACAGCAAGGTGTTCAAGATCCACTCATTTACAGATGTACTTCTGCACTTTCCACAATAATTTTGTTCCCACCAATGAACTTATTGTGGATGAAACATGATAGCTTTCAAGGGTAGGACTAGTCTTATGCAGTACATGGCCAAGAAACCCTCAAAGTGGGGTATGAAGGCTTGGGCATTGGCTGAATCGAAGACTTGTTATCTCTGGAATTGGAAGCTGTACCTCGGGAAGGAGGACAACGTGGACCGTGCCAGGGGGTTGGCTCACAGTGTTGTGATTTTCTTGGTTGAAGCCTTGTATGGTAAGGGACATGTCTATATGGACAAATTCTTTTCATGTAGCTTGTCGATAACCAGACAGGTGCTTGTGGCACATTTAATTTGAATCGCAGAGGGGTGACCAATGCGATTAGATTTGAAAAGCCCACTGTTGGTAATCTGTCTATTACTGCTAGAGATGAAAAATTTTTCTAGATGTCATGATTTGACAGGAGGGCAGTAAATTTGATGAAAACTGCACACATATGCACAGACCTTCACTAAGAGGGCCCGATCCAAACAGCATACTGATCAAGTTCAGGTCGTGGATAATTCCTTCTCTCTACAGTCCTATATTTATCACATGGGAGGTGTAGATTGTGTTGACAAGCAGCTGACATATTATATATTAGCCGACAGAAGATGCAAGTGGTGGAACAACATTGTCTTTTACTTGTTGAAACCTTGCTTCATGAATTAACTAGTCCTATGGAGTTCTTGAGGGTTGCAAGTATAGGCCTTTTTTTTCCCCACAGTGGAAGAAGAAGAAGTAATCCACCAGATAGGCTTCTAGCTGGTGGACATCCTGTGGTTATCAATCCAAAACATTTGGCCACTGGCAAGCCTTCTAAACCTGATTGTGTGATCATTTCCAATCGGGAAAAGAAGCACCACCAGACCCAGTACATGTGCCCAGTGTCAGTTTGCTCTGTCCCTACCCCTGCTTTACTAGGTATCACTCCCTTGTTCAATTTAAACAATGCGGTGACTGCGCAGTTGAGATTAAGAGAAGAACAGCAATGGTGCTGGCAAAATTAAAACAGCTACAGAAACTATGGCAAGGTACTAACATAAGAACCAAGTTGTGTTTGCTATGAACATGTGTGTTTCCTGTGGTGACATGGATGTGATGCATGGGCACTCTGAACACCGTATTAAAGAAAAAGCTAGTTTTTATTTCCGGTCACATTAAGAGACATGACGACATGGAGAGTGTTACTGGAGGGGATGACACCCACAACAGGGGCAAAGACCTCCCAAGATGTTGTTGGACAAAAGACATTCAGAATGCCCAAGCATGTCACTAAAAGAAGCAGGACAACTTGCTCAAGGCCGTGAAGAATTCAAGAGATCCATAGGGAAGACTTCGTTCTGGAAATAATATTTCATCTGATGATCACAGGTGTTTTTCTGGCTTTGGCCATCTTAGCTTTTATGTCCTGTTCTATTTCTCCTGTTTTCTCAACCACACTACCCAAGTAAGTTAAACACACTTCCCCCAAATGGCATGATAAGTTATTTTCACAGAGCTCTCATGACTGGTGTTACAGTCAATCAATAATAAGGCACATTAAATAAATATCACGACTAAACTTGATGTTTAAGACAATTCTTACTTTTCATGTACTTTGAGCACCCTGTGTACAATTGGAATATCTCTACCTTCAATCTTGAACACCACAATTTCTCCTACTCTGATAGGCTCATCCTTGTAGTTGGTGAGCAACAGAAGGTCACCTCTATGAAATGCTGGCTCCATACTCCCACTGTTTAATATTCAACCAAAAAGAGCATATTGAGAGATTGTTGCATATAAAACTGTGGATAAAATAAGAAAATACAGAAATATTTTGCACATAAATTAGTAACATCTATGGGCAGTAATACTCAATTACAGAAGAGTTCCATCGATCATAATTCATGAGGCTCCAAACAATTTCAATATTCTAGTTGACATTTGTTTCCTACCCTGAATAGAAATTTTGCAAGTGTAACAAAATAAAGAACTTCAGTTTGCTGTTAACAAGGGAAACTAAATGTAATGGAATCAATAATAGAAAGGAACTGCAGTTTAAACAATATAATAATAAAATAGTTGAGTAGTCTGTGTAACAACTGGTTACAACAGAGATGAGATGTCTGAGAAAAGTCACAGGAGTGACAAGAAGACACAGAATTAGAAACAATGTCATAAGAGAAAGAGTGGGTGTCATATCAATTCTATAATACATACAAAACCAACAGATACAATGGTTTGGTCATCTGGAAAGAATGCCATGTGATTCATTAGTTTATAAAGCATATACGAAGAGAGGAGAAGCAGAAAGAAGAGCCAAGGGTAGACCTAGAGTACGCTGGATTGACAGCATCAAAGAGACATTACACGAACACCAAATAACATTATCTGAAGCTGCTAGAAAAGCGAGAACAAGAACATTGTATCTCCCTCGACACCCGTAAAGGGTAAAAGAGGAAGGAAAGAAGAACAAGTCTGTGTATAGGATAATACTATTAAACTAATGTTGAATTCTGACATTCATCGGTAATCACCTTTAACTGTGAGCATGAATCTCTTGACAGCTCATAGTCTTTCTGACAAAAAGCATAGGTCCTCCTCAGTTGAGTCACCAAGGTGACACTCAAATGCATAAGGTTTGCTGTCTCAGATGCATGGTTGTGTTAAGGGGGTTTATGGATGCATGTTCAGTCTCCGAAGAAGGCATTCCAGTCTGGCAGTATCCAAGGATCATCATGTCAGACCAAGAGTGCAGCATTTACATCTAGGTCAACTTGTTAATCATTATTCCATTAAATCTGTTGATCCATCTGCAGTGATAGCACACCCAGCATTCCCTGCCATCTTTGAGTCAACCACTAAAGGACAAAGGTGCAATATCCACTGTAGTTGCATTCTGAGACGCAACTAATATATCCAATCATATCACCAGTATAATGGAATGGTTCGCATTCAAACCACATAATCTGACATGTTTAAACCTAGTATTACAATGTATAAAGACTATAACAGTATTTGTACTGAAAAACTAGCAGATGATAATACACCCAATTAAATGAACAAAACATTGGCCATGAATAGAAGACAACTGGAAGTTAGTACAAAACAGTCTGATGGTAGTGACCTGAAGGTGGTCACACATTGGTGAATCAGAAATTTGTGTTCCCACCAATTTCTCTGAATATTCCAAAGTGTTGGTTACTAAACACAATAACAAAAAGAAAACTACGCCTGTTTGGTCATATAAAGAGACATAACTGTTTAGAAAGACAAATAATGGAGGGAAGAGTACCTGGGAAGAGGAGAAGGGGCAGACCAAGAAGACGATGGACTGACGACATTAAAGATAATATGAATACATCGCTAGAAAATGCAAGCCACATCGCCCAAGACAGAGAGAGGTTCAGAGAGTTCATTGGGAAGACAACGTTCTGGAAGGAATACGTCACATGACACCAATTTTTCATCTTCACAACATTCTCACACCTCTCGTATCACACATACACAAACAAAACTTACACAAATATATGCTGTATTCAATTCTTTTATTATGCTGTGTGTTGCTGAGGCCCGAGAGGGGAACAAAGAATAGCAACATTGTCTACCTTCGATGCATGTTGTAAGAGGCGACTAAGGAGGTTATGGGATGCAGATGGCTGTCCCATCCAATATAGGGTCAGTGACCCAAAGACACACTGAAGTCGGATGTCAGGCTGAAAGGCGCAG
Organism: Meghimatium bilineatum; assembly: GCA_034231615.1. NCBI lineage: Eukaryota > Metazoa > Mollusca > Gastropoda > Stylommatophora > Philomycidae > Meghimatium > Meghimatium bilineatum. Next base: position 25,625,658 of record CM067304.1, on the reverse strand, counting down.
ATATCGCAGCAATGCTGCAAACCATGACACAATGCATTTCGTTCCCCAGACTACATCTTGGTAATCAGCAAGAGTTTGAGAATGAAGGCAGAAGAATTCTTTATTTACATGTATCATGTGACATATTCCTTCCAGAACGTTGTCTTCCCAATGAATTCTCTGAACCTCTCTCTGACTTGGGCGATGCGGCTTGCATTTTCCAGTGATGTATCTTTATGATTCAGTCCACATATGTACAAAAATTATTTTAAAATATCGAGAAAAAAAAAAAATTATTGCATTGTCTAAACACCTACCAAAAATACAAATTCATACAAATAATTTGGTTGCAGGGGGAAAATTTACCGTAATTTTAATGCAGCATGCTAAAGGTTAATCTTTAGTGACATTCTTCCAAAGTCTATAAAATAAAGCTAATATATAAAACAGCAGCATCACCTGAGTACCACGACAATAGGACTCTCACTTCCTGTGATGACCATCAAACCTTTCCAAATCATTAAAGCTGATGAAACGATCATACCAAAGTTGAGCACTTGATAATACAACTGTCGATAAAAAAAATAATTTACCACAATTAAAACACAAGAGAATTCACATCATCATCAGGTACAGTGACAGGTATCAATCATGAATCTTTATAATTTTCTTTTCTAGTATCTTGTGCATCAAAATTGTTATTGATCCATGCAGCGATATTAAACTATGTAATATTTTCTCACACTGTCATCCCGAACTCTCTTGCCTTCAATCCTGCCCATTGTATTTATGTTCTCCAGACCTCCATGTCTCATAAAACAAAGATTGCTAATTTCGGATATTATTAGGGCACATCTTTCAACATGTTAGTTTTTCTAGCTGTTCACCACAATCTCAGCAATTTATAATAAATACAAAACAAATATAGCTATCAGTATCAATAATGTATATTAAAATAAGAAGTAAGATAGTTGCATGTCATGTAGGTTCTATAGGACATTGTTGAATTTTAACTGGACATCTCCGTAGCATAGTGGTTAAGCTATTTGTCTTGTGTTCAAGAGGTTGATTGGTACCGTTATTGGATTGAGGTGGAAAAGGTTCTGTATTGCTCTCATATAAACCCAGTGTTAGTAGATATTAAGATCCTAAAAGTACCTAAAAGATTGCTTTGAAGTTCAAATTAAACAATATGGCTAATGCTTTATGTCCGGGCAATCAATATAAGGTAATACTGCGGGAAACATAGCAACAATAGTACTTAGATAGAACACAAGTTTTTAGAAAGTTCCACTTGAATACGACGGACTATCACTAAAACTAAGGGGTTATGAGTAGTAAACAAGAATACATACAAATTACGATACACAAAACATTTTCAACGTTTGGAACTATCAGGTCTTTCTCAAGAATGCATAAAACAAACAGCAAAAAACAATGAAAACTAAAAACAATGTTAACACCACTGATACACTATTGACATGTAAACAATATGAAGTACATTAGTGACTATCGAAAGACTACATCATCTATAATGCAGTGGTAGTTGGGAACTATTTGCGACAGTTTATTAATTATGTCAACTCTTCTTCGCCAATTTTTTTACCACCTCCCTCCTTCTCAACAACTGTAAAGAATTCAGGATCTCCCCAAAAAAAAACAATGGCCAGAAAAGTACAATTATTAAGATTTTTTTCCTTCAAATACAAACATGTTAATTGATGAAGGGACTATAAAAACAGTATTATTGATGTAGACTTTTGTCAACAAACTCCCCCCCCCCCCCAAACAGTAAACTTTTCCAAATCCCCCCTCCAAATGACGTAATGCGTACCTGTCAACCTGTTGAGACCGAAAACCATAAAAAAAGTTATGAATACCGTAATTGAGCATGAAAAACCGTAAAATCATATACAATGGTGTGGGCGGCTCCATCCACGCAAAAAAAAAAAAAGGTCGTTTGGTTTTTTTTACGGGTAGTTTGCCTTTGTTCAATATAGACAGTCATAGTGTGGGAAAATTATAAAACACAAAGACTAGGCCTAAGTATCTCTATAAAGCGTTTGACTATAATTTCAACTATCTATGAATAGCGCACATCATGCATTTATGATCAGCGGAGATCGTACAACTTTGACCGACGGAGAATGTCCATCTATGAACGGCGGAGATCATGCATCTATGACCGGCAGAGATCGTGCAACTATGACCGGCAGTAATGATGCATCTATGATTGGCGGAGATCGAGCATTTATGACAGACGAAGAATGTGCACCTTTGAATAGCGGAGATTGTGCATCGGCTATCGGCGGAGGTCGTACGACTATGACCCGTGGAGATTGTGCAGCTCTAACCGGCAGGGATCGTGCATCTATGAATAGCGGAGATCGTGCATCTGTGAATAGCGGAGACTGTGTATCTATTATCGGCGGAGACCGTACAACTATGACTCGTGGAGATTGTGCCCCTGTGATTGGAAGGGAGTGTGCATCTATAGCATCGACGGCTTCATTTTCAGTCAGCGGCACCATTTTCTCATTTTCCGTTTGTAATTACTAAAAAGAAACAACGTGACAATAAAATATTTGTTTAAGATAAGTCTAAAGATCAGATTTAGGCCTACATAAACAAATAACATATTCTATTATTTAACTATAACTAGACCTACACTACCTAGGTCTAGGAAAACAAAAACTTATAATATAAATTAAACAATGTATATTATAGTAGGCCTAGAAACAAAATACATGTGTTACTAGTATTTGTGTACTGTAGATACACTGAGTAACACTGTCAATGCACGTGGACAAAAATTCCCTAAGTTTGGTATAAAGACAATGTCCTCAGCACAGAGAATAATTAAAGTACAATGTTAAAAGCATTGTTTGCAACAATACTTTGCCCCAAGACCACAACACAGCCATGTGGACAGGCAGCACAGAGTGCCAAACATATACTTCAAGAGTGTTCTGAGCATGAAATGCTGAGGCGGACATATTGGCCAGAGGAAACAACACTGGAATCAAAACTCTATGGGACACTGTATGAACTACAAAAGACAGTGAGTTTTATTAAGGAGACAGAATTACAGATATAGACATGTTTCAAGTGAACGAAAGAAGAAGAAGAAGAAGCCCCAAGACCAGATAAAATAAAACCCGCAAATGACACTATTGCGCACAAATCACTGTTGCCACTAAAATATATACTAAAATATCAGTGTCACCACTAAATTTAGTAAAAAAAACACCAAAACGTACAGAACTGCAGAAATTCACGTAAAAACCTGTAAATGCCGGTGTATGCCCGTAAAACCGTACAGCTTGGAAGAAACCGTAAAAATTACGGGAATTTATGGGCAGTTGACAGGTATGGTAATGGACAGTCCCTTATAATTAAATACCATAGAAATAGGCCTACTACCTACGCCTATAATAATTGCATCTAACTCTAAGGATTGAAGTACACTGTGACCTTTGCTCTAGTTTCGAGGTGTCTTCTAACCTTTGTGTTGTGATTGCCCTGAAGAGTGCTAGTATTGTTGTATGATTTAGTTTGGAATATAAGTAGTATTTAAAATTAATATTTATTTAAAACAATTACATTAGAGTTAGTATTCAGCCTGTGGTTTGGGGTTAAGGATTAGGATCAGTTTCTAGTGTTAATTCTAATCTCTTGTTAGAATTAAGGTAAATTATTATTAAGTACAATAGCGGGAAGATATAACTTAAGGGACATGCGCATTAGTATACATTAGCAGACGGAACGAACAATTATGGCGTCGCTTTGTTAAATGTGATCTTACTTTCGATATAAATTCATATATAGAGAAGAAAGCGTGTGAAGTCAAATGATATATTATTAATTGAAAACGCTTGCATTAGAGTAAGTGTTAAGGATTAGAATAAGTGTTTAGTATTTAGAATTAGGGTAAATTATTATTATATAGAATAGCGGGAATATTCATGGAGTTCATTTCTGTAATTAAAAAAGTGTATCCCGCAGAGAATGCTGACTAAGGTAAGTGTTTGGTTTTATTCACATTGTTACAGTTTCTCAACCCTACGGATAATTGATGTTTTAGGGAGATCTATGACGCCAGCTAGTTAAAAATGTAAACAGTGTGCTATTTATAGCACATTGGAGAACTATTCTGTACGTTTACCACTCAAAGTAAATCCCTATAACCAGCTTACAGACCTGGAGGCTAGTCTATGACATGTAGGTCTACAATAGGCACATTGACACATGATGTGTAGGCCCTAACTGAATTTGGGCCTACTTAACTTATGGTACATGTTAGGCAAATGTGGCCTCATCATGTGATATTATCTTTTTAATAGTAGGTTTGATTTCATTGAGCTTCCATGGTTCGGAGATAAGAATGTGAAGCGTCTGCTAGCGCTAATTCGATCTGTGCACAATGCAATAAGAGCTCCCCCCATAATGGTATTTCAGGAGAGGTCCATTCCACGCAGTTCGATGGATGCTGTACCTTTAGCAAAAGTTTGTTTCGTTAAATGTATATGGGATTACTTCCGTAAACAAATAGACCACATCCGCTTAACATGAGCTTAACTTACTACAAACAGCATTTATTTTAAATATGCACTCTATTTTATTTTTATAATATAAAAAAACAAACCTCAGCATTTTGATCATCTATATTCAGAGTAGGCTTATTCCATGAATTCATTTTCATGATCCCATCGATCCTATTTTTTATTCACTAGGGGCCTACACACACATTAAATGATGACATTACTGATTACTCTTACTTAGGCTTGCTAGTATTCTTCTTGATTCTTAATTGGAAACTGGCCTTACAGCATGTGGGGTATTCCCATAAGTGCTCCGCCCTCTGTTCCAGAGCCATCCGACCCGATGGTGTTTTGAGTCTAATGCAGCTGAAACAGACATCAACATCAGGGCACAACTCTGGCCCTGACAGGTTTCTTTGTTGTTCCGCCCACCCACACCGTGCCCACAACGTCGGCCTGCCGGAACAACATGGTAACTGCTATCGAAGGTTACAACTACATGATAGTATAGATGACGTGCCATGAAGCTTCTATAAGACGATAACCTCAATATAACGGCATGTCATCTACTAAGGTTTTCTTTAGCATGGATGATTTGTCTAGTGAGCCATTGGTGAAACCCACAGATGTAACCGCATGCGCTAATAGTTTAGGGTAAAAAAATATACATAGCACACTGTTTGCACTTTTAACTAGCAGACGTCACGGATTTCCGTACAACTTATGCACAAAGCACACCAACAGCTATGCATGTCGTCAGCTACTTACACAACACAAGACACATTCATCAAAGATGATATTTTACAATTTATCTTATTTTCCAATGATTGGCTCAATCCTAGTTTGATTCTCCACTGTGACCTTTGTTCTACTTCCGAGGTATGTCCTAACCTTTGCAGCGTGATTAGTAGAATTTGTATTTAAAATTAAGGCATATTAATTTCGTATTAGTATTTACATTAGGGATGGGGGTAAGGGTTAGGATCAGTTATAAATGAAAAATAAATTAGTTATCAAAATTATAATTATAAGTGTGCTGGATGTCGTTTGTGTCGGGAGATGTGACATCATGACAACCATTAGTTCAATAATTTCATTGGTGCTAAATGGAAATCCGTGACAACAGTGTGCTATTTATAGCACAACTGTGACTTAAACTAAGATTTAACCCCAATGATTTGCACTGTGTGCTCACTATTTCTGCAAGCTATGCACTGAGAGGGATGGACCAGCTAAGATCAAATTTTTCTTAATTCTAAACTAAATACTATTTGTAGTTATCCAAACCTTAACACAGTCAAAGATTAGGAAATACCTCGAAACTAGAGCAAAGGTCACAGTGGAGACTTATACTAGACTTGAGTCGTAGTTTAGTAGTACTTAACACTGGAAGACAATTGACGGAGTGTCCGGTAGGCCTAGCTAGTGACTAAATTTCAGCTCACAGCTGAGCCAACTTTGTTGTGTTTGAAAGACAAGATTAACACAAAAGTATAGTAGTTTGGAGAAAAAAATCCATTCCGTTGTTATGAGTACCGATGTTAGTATATAATATTAAATTCTATTTTTGTCCAACTAATTTATTACGCCTAAGCAAAAGTTAAAAGTGTTAATTAACAATGTTTTTAACTATTTTAAGTCCACGTCAGAAGTTATGAACGGAGCCATGCGTGCATCCTTAAATATTAAATATATTCCGTCTTGTGACTGAAGAAATATAATTATTATATAGTTGAATCTACTCACCTGTCTTTTATTCATGCGACGCACATCATCTAGAAAATCAAATAAACCCATGTTTATAGATTTTCTTTGTGAAATGCGAATTGTTTTCTTGCCTTTTGTTGAGCCTGATGAGAACTCTCGACACCGGTAAATCTCGCGAGAAATTTCAGACCTTTAGTAATCTCCTAAAATGTGTGAGTAGAGAAACTTCCCGGTTCGTTCTCAAACTCCTGCATATTAACTAGATATTCTGATGAAAGCGGATAAATCGGGCCATTGGCACAAATACAACGGTGACAAAATGCATTTCTATTCCCAGAACTACGTTCTTCTGGAAATCTAGGAGGACCGTTGTCCTGCTACAAATCCAGTGGGAGTTTGAGAATGAACGATGAAGAAGCTGGATGTTGTCGGAGAAAGGAATGTGTTGTTATGGTTTATAGCTTGGCTGCGATAACTGCATGTTTCGGCCGAACACATCCGACTTCACCATGGTTATGTTGGTTAAGTAAAATGTACCTCTATGGTGAAGTAAGGTGCTTTCAACCGAGGACCAGTTTGGTACTAGGCCTATGATTCCGGTCTGCGCATGTAGGCTTAAAATATATAAAATTTATAGCCTAAAACAATATTTTTTGTAGGCCTACATGTACAGACCGGATCTACTGAAAATGTTGGGTCTATACCTATATAAGTCAAGACTACAGCAAACCAGATGGTTTGGTCACGTCATGATAATGGAACCTGCTCAACCAGCCCTTCGTGCATATATCAGCAGAAGACCGATCTACGAGGGAGATGCTGACAAAGAAAATTCCGGATTAATAACATAAAAGAATGAAATTGGCTTTTTGCGCTGATGTCTCTAGTGATGCACCCCTACGACCCTGACGGGTTATGGGTCTTATTATTATTACAATACAGGGTACATTCAGCAACAATGACTGGATGCAGTGAAGAATTCCCATGTGCGTAAAGTGACTTTTATTTTTGTGCCGGGACATGGGTAGTCCGGGGTAATGTGAGAACATATATGTTGGCCACATACGCTGCTACTACGGCTGTTGGTGGAGCGATGGATCGGGCAGACATTTTGTACGTCTTACAGAAAAATACGCAAACAAATGACTGTATAAGGGACGATTATTCTTGTTCCATGGCCAGAATAACGGAGCTTGGTTTGAAATTTGGTGTTGCTAGAAAGGAGTGGTTTTGTGAGTGAGAAAGAATGGTCAATCAACGGCGTACTGGGATCATCAGTCAACATGTAATGGTGGATACACCAAAGGAGATATCTGAGCACCTATGGACGTTCGGAGTGCAGTGACGATGATCCAATGACTAAGTAACTAACATTATTATTATAATACAAAAGCTTTGTTATGCCTTTGTAAATCAAAGTAAACTTACTGAAATGAGCATTAAACTAATATGCTGTGCATTGAAGGAATAGGCAGATCAAGAAGATGATGGGCTAGAAGCATTGAAGAGTGTATGAACATGTCTATGGCCAATGCAGGCCTGCTTGCTCAGAACAGAGAGGAGTTCAGAGTATCCACAATGAAAAAAACATTCTGGAAAGAATGTGCCACTTGATATATATATAGAAGGAAATCTCCGATAGTCAAGAAATCAAACCTGTTGTTTAGTGTTCACGATGTTGTGGGCACAGAATCACCGGGCAAAGATCTTCTGCTTACATGTATGTATTCAGAGGTCTCTGTGGATTCATTTGAACTACATAATTATGTACTCTAGGTGATACTTTTAAGTCTGATGATGTTGAGAGCGAAGGAATCCATATGAGGAGATCCAAGTACCATGAAGTCACATGTTATAACTTCTTATTTTTCTAACTTCGGCACTCTCCACCATGTCAGATATCCAACAGTTTTATATGTCAGTTTTATACCAACACTGTGCTACCAATGTCAAACATGGTCTTTAACAGCTTCGCAGCAAAGAAAAATCGTCACATGTGAAATGAAGTGTCTGAGAAAAGCTGCAATGGTTACCAAACTAGATAAAATAAGAAATGAAGAAATTAGGAAAAGAGTTGGTATAAATATCATGTATCGAACATATTTAGAGACACCAAGTAAAATGGTTCGGTCATCTTATGAGAATGAAGCCAAACCAAATACCAATAATAGCATATAATACAAGAATATCCGGGCATAAGGCCAAAGGTAGACAAGAAAACGATGGATAGAAAACATCAAAATAGCCTTGAACAAACATGGACTAAATTCAATGTCGGCGACACATCTGCCTTGGAACGACAGCTTAAGCCCCCACCCCTACGCTTAACGGCAAGTGTGAATGTGATCAGCAATCATTCACCTGGGGAAAGACAATAGACAATAGTTTTGTTATTATTTATACCATGAAGTCACATGATGTTATAGCTTCGTATTTTTCTAACTTCCGCACTCTCCATCATGTCAGATACCCTTTTACTGTGACCGATTGGCAGTAGAAGACCTGTTGGCTAGACTTATCTTGTGACGGGGAAGACCACCTTTGTGTAAATAATGGCTACCATCATGATCTGACATGTGTTATACTGTGTGTTGATAAATCTTGGTTTGTTATGGCATCATTACGAAAGTATGTCTAATTTCTTCTAATGTTATGTTATGTTCCTCCAGGGCCATAGGCGGCGCATAGGGCAGAAACCATAGCTTTCCATTTCTGTCTTTGTGTTGCCAGGTCTTTCAATTGTTGCGTGTTGTTTAGGTTCATTGACATGCCTTCTCTATTAATGGTTCTTCGTAGAGTTTCTCTAGGTCTCCCTCTTCTTCTTACTTCAGGTGGCACCCAATATAGTGACTTCTGGAGAATTCTTAGGCTGTTCATTCTGAGAACATGGCCGATGTAAGTCCAACGCCTTTGTTTAATGAAGGAAGATATATAGGTTTGTTTGCTTTCCTCTCTTATAGTAGTGTTAGATTTAAAGTCACTCCATTTAACGTTCAGAATGGTACGTAGGCATTTGTTTTCAAAGGAGTCGAGTCTTTTATCTGTGGCTTTCCAACTTTCGCACCCATATGATAGAATAGGGATGATGTTGGAGTTAAACAACTTGAGTTTTGTGGTGTTTTATTAGTGTGTTTGACGTCCAGATGTTGCATAGTTTATTGAAAGCACCTGCTGCAAGGGCAATACGGTGTACAATTTCTTTTGATGAGTCTCCATCCAATGCTAGATTGGTGCCTAAATATGTAAAATTGTTGACTTTTAATAATGGAATATTTTGAATTTCTATGTTGTTGTTGGATCTCGTAAAATCTAGTATATGAGTTTTTGATGTGTTGATTTTCAACCCTATCTGATTTGAGTAGTGTTAGAGACTGTCAAGCTTAGATTGAGCATCTGTGTGGTTTGCGCTCACAAGGGCCAGGTCATCTGCGTAGTCAAGATCTTCGAGAACGGTATTATTAATCCATTTTTATTCCTGTCAGCTCATTTTCAGTGCTCTTTCTCATGACCCAATCAATAGCGACGCAGAAAAGTAATGGGAACATGATGCATCCCTGTTTAACGCCCGTAACAACTTGGAACCATTCTGACTTCTCAGTGTTTGTTTGAACACAGCAATGTGAGTTGGTGTAAAATGCCTTTATAACATTGATTATTTCTTCGAATATTGTCATTAATATATCATACAATGTTATATGAGAAAGGCAGCAGATATGCCTCTGTCTAAAGTGTTGTGTTTCTGGTTGCAAATCTATTGTGCAACCAAAGTTTATGTGACTGTATTTAAATTTCCCTCGTATATTGAACTTAGAGAAGATTAGTTAAATGCGTCTCACGAAAGGACTGGACACTGACTAAATCAAGTGTGGTATGTAGCAAGCATTTTCTGTCAACTGAACTTATTCATTCAGACAAATTCACAGACAAACATTGTGTTGAACATGTAATACCATGACAAATAATGAGTGTACAGGTAAAGCCTGATATGACTTTGCAAGTTTTTTCTCAGAATGAAAATATTGAAGACAAACATCTTAACTGAATTATAAATAACAAATTGTTGTTGTTCGTCCATCACAAGTGGTGATGACCATTTGTTATATCCACTTTTGGAAATTCAATTTTAGTTATGTCCTTGATTATGAGTTCTTAGATGGCTAATGAGCCCTATTCGAGCTGTAAATTTCCTTTGACAGTTCAGACATGGAATGACGACAGTAGATGGATCTTGGTCTATCCGTGACTTTCTAGCTGCTCTCCGCTGTTGAGCTGCTGCATTTTTCCTCTTTTCACAAGATGATGTGCTCTTATTGATTTTAGAACGCCATGTAGATCTATTTTGTGCAATTTCTTCCCATGTATCCTGGTCTATTTCAAATGTTTTCAGTGTCTTTAACGAGTCCTTGTAGCGCTTCTTTTAGCCATCTTGAGATCGTTTACCCTTCTCCAGCTCACCATAGAGAAGTATCTTTGACAGGCGATGGTCTGGCATATGTACCAAATGACCTGCGTCTGCATCAGGATAGTGTCAATGCCGAGGATACCAGATCTGTCAAGAACAGTGGTATCTGGAATCTTGTCTTGCTATCTGATGTTCATAATTTTTCTGAGACAAGTTGTGTGAAAGTGATTAAGTTTCCTCACATGACATCCATACACAGTCCATGTTTAACTAGCATATAACAACACTGGAAGTACCACTGCTCTGTAGACTTTGAGCTTAGTATGTAGGTTAATGCCATTTCTACGCCATTGCGTATGCAGTTGTGTCTGTGGGTCTCACCAATGGCTCACTAGACAAACCAACCATGCAACAGAAAACCTTAGTAGATGACATGTCTTTATATTGAGGTTATCTTCTTATAGAAGCTTCATGGCATGTCATCTATACAATCCCGTAGTCGTAATCTTCGATAACAGTTACCATGTTGTTCCGACAGGCCGACGTTGTGCTTGAACTAGTTATGGGCACGTCGTGGGTGGGCGGAACAACAAAGAAACCTGTCGCAAGGGTCAGAGTTGTGCCCTGATGTCGACGTCTGTTTCGGTGGCATTGGATTCAAAATACCATCAAGTCGAATGGCTGCTGGAACAGAGGGCGGAGCACTTATGGGAATGCCCCACATGCTGTGAGGCCTGTTTTCTAATCAAGAATCATTTCTACGCCACACATTTGTGTACAATCTGCCGAAAGTGCTGCTTGCCTTGGCGATCCTTGTATACACTTCATCATTAATGTTGGCATCTTGTGATAATGTACTACCTAGGTATGTGAATCTATTCACAACTATAAGTGCTACGCCATTTACCTTCATGCAGGGCTCGAAATAGAATTTGCCAGGTGCTGGTTGTAACATGACTTCTGTTTTCTCAGTGCTAATAGTAAGTCCAAAGTTGGTACAGGCTTCATCTATCATACTAACTTTGCATAGGCTCTGTCTATAATACTTTGTACAAGCAGTACCAAGCCTAGCACTGTTAATTAATCTAAATATCAACATTGGATATAGAATGTGGAATGAGAAACAAAAACTATAAATATTTCAAATTTGATCCAACATGTACATCAGGATTGAAGGCACCTTTAGATGGGACATCTTCAGCATTAGATTTTCTCAGTCAGATATAAACATCAGATATCATGATAGTTTAGATAATAATAATATCAATGCTGCAAGTACTATGCATTTGGTCAAGTATGTTGATAAGGAAGGCAACTGTGTGTATTGCAGTACACCAGCAAAGAGGCTCTGTGTTAAATATATATATGCTATAGACCCTACATGTGGTGACCAGCCTTATCTACATCCAAAAACATTTTTTTTTGGAATACCTCATGTGGATGTAAATATTAAAACCTTATAAAAATAGAAAAATTAACGTATAATTCTTCAGAATTGCTCACAAAATCAAGGAGAATCTCATAGCCACACAGGGTGTGTCCCTTGTGTAACCAAGGATGATCCGCATTGCTTCATTTTGGATTCTCTCCAGCCTCTCAATCTGTGTATGGCTGGCAGTGATGGTGGCGCCTGTGTATTCAATGACAGTAAGGACAGGAGACTCATAAAATTACGAGCTGTGATTGTTTAGTGTCAGCCACTGCCATCACTCTCAGAGCTGAATTTCCTTTGCGGACCTTAGTGATAACATGATCAAAGTGTTCTCAGAAGCACATACTACGATCAAATCGAATGCACATGTATTGTAAGATGAAGTCCTGATTACATTGTACCCTCTCATCTCCACCGTCAGTGTCACAGACTTTACGATGTGATTGTTAAGAGAGAACCATGTCACTGCAGCCTTCTCTCAGTTGATCAGTGCCCCTGAATCATCACACCAGGAAGCAATAAGGCAGAGCTCATTCTGCAGTGATCCGACAATTTCTGTTCTATTCCTTCCCTGTCTGTACATCTGGATGTCATCCGCAAAAGACAGTGTTCTACATCTTCCATCAAGCTGCTGCTGTGTGATTGCCACTGTGTAGACAATGAATAATACAGATTTATATAAAATAATATTCAATTTATTATAATACCATAATTATTGATTGCTACATGTTCTCCATTCTATTTTCAATTGAACTTTATTCTTATCCAATATATAACTATTGTATACAGCTGTGAACATGTCATTTAAACGCGGCGATGCCTCTTCACGTCCAAGTCAAGATGTAGTTGATGAACTGAAGGACATCCCTATAATAACACTTTCATTATTAAAATGTTCTCATCTAAGCTTTAGTTCTAGATATTGTGCTGATGTTAGGTTAGAGCTGAAAGTGATTCCTGTTATTCTCGATGTGTTAACACAAAGATTCCAAGAAAGGCCAGTATTGCATACTGTGGAAATAGATATTGTAATGTAAATAAAAATGAAAATTATTGTGACAATATGCAAAATGCATAGAGGATTGATTTCATTGCACTTGGATTTTCCTACATATGTACTATGACCCTCGTAACAAAGCAGCATGCTCCCTGCAAAAATATTACCAGCAGCATGTAACTCTGAAGTTAAAAGAGAATACTCAATCTTTATTAGTTGAGACAGTCTATGTGCTGTTTCTCCACACAGCTGCTCTGTGCCATTTCTCCACACAGCTGCTCTGTGCTGTTTCTCCACACAGCTGCTCTGTGCTGTTTCTCCACACAGCTGCTCTGTGCTGTTTCTCCACACAGCTGCTCTGTGCTGTTTCTCCACACAGCTGCTCTGTGCTGTTTATCCACACAGCTGCTCTGTGCTGTTTCTCCACACAGCTGCTAGTTAACTTTGACCATTGTGGATCATCCCAAAAATCTGACTTGAAACAGATTGTTTAAGGTACGGAAAATTAAAAGTGTCTGTGACTTCAAATGAAAAGTTGATAAGAACTAAAGACATTGAATTATATCTGCTGCTGTTGAAGACAGATTTATCTGCTTGCTGCAGCCTTTCTGGGCTTATCTGTCTCTGAATATTTGTCCTATCTCATTCTGCAACAAACAATTTCAAGATGTTAACTGTTAATGATTAGATAAACAGCACTCCATATTGATGCCAGTATTTAATCTTCTCCAGAGAGTACAGCTCTACATATTTCTTCGAGTAATCTATATTTATTTTTGAGATGGAACCAGGTCTCAGAACACCACATTTTAATTTGAGTCCTCTTTCATCAGTTGGTAATGTCTGTGATCGACTATGGATTGTGAATCCTCACACTATCATGATCACCTGGAGCATGTGCAGAATGAAGGGATGCGTATAGTCTTCGCTTGCACTGGAAATATACCTATTATAAAGATAAGATATATGCTCAGGATCTTATCACTTCAGGAAGAAAACAATCTGAAGGATAACTTAAACGAATTGCTATTTGCAGATTACCAAGCACTAGTAGCATCATCAGAAGAAGAATTACAAAGAGAAATAGACATGTTACTGCCAAAGACAGATGTGTCGGGCCATTGGCGCAAATAAAACGGCAACACAACGCATTTCCATTCTCTGAACTACATCCTTCTGGAAATATAATAGGACCATGGTCCTGCTACAAGAGATATCCAGTGGGAGTTTGAGAATGAACACTGAAGAAGAAGAAGAAATAGACATGTTACATCAAACATGCCAACCTTTAACATGAAGATAAACATAGAAAAGACCGAAGTAATGAAGATAGGAAGAACAGAAGAAACACCAATATATATATATTGGAAACAACAGACATAAACAAGTGACAGATTTAACATATCTAGGAAGCAATATAACAACAGACGGCAAGAGCAGTAAAGAAATACACAATAGATGTAGTAAAGCATACCAAGCCCTAGGGCAAATGACACCAATCTTCAGAAACAAAATGTAGATTTAAACATCAAAATAACGTTATTCAAAGCGATTTTTATGCCAACTCTGTGCTACCAATGCTAAACATGGACATGACAGCACAAGACAAACGTAAACTAGTGACAGCTGAAATAGCATGCTTACGCAGAATCCTAGGAATATCGTATGAGACAGGGTGAGAAATGAGGACATTAGACAAAGAACTGGCACCGCCCCAATCTTGGAGTATATTGAGAGCCAACAGATCAAATGGTTTGCACACATCAGCAGACTACCACCAGACAGCATACCACAGCAAGCTATGCTATACAGATACAGTGAAGGCAGACCTAGAGACCGACCTCGAAAACGATAGACCACCGAAATAAAAGAGGCAACAAATTCCACAATATACTCAGCACACACGAGGACACATCTCCAGAGAACTCTTCTACACCTGATGCTGAAAGGCAATAAAGGGTTAACCAAACAGATAGATTAGCGAATATATCTTATCACTATGTTCCTGTCAAACTCTAGACCATATGAAAGCATACATGTGTGTTGTCTCAGACCGGAAATACACACTGAACAATAAAATTGGTGATTGGCAAAAGAATTTAGTATGGCATGTCATGGATTGCTGAAAAGACAATAGGAGAGATAATCAGTCTTGAGCTTGCCAACAGAAAAATAGATCATAAATCAGACTATACTTAATATCTATAGTCCATTTTTGCAACAAGAAATATCTCAAAATTATTTAGTCCTGTTCTCAGTCGAAATATCTTGACTTGTTCAGTGTGTTGATGTTGTCTTGCTGACATATTTTTACCAACAAGAAAAGACTGGCCTAATTGATTTGGAGGGGAGGGGGGGCATGACAAGCTTCCACAAGATTATAATCAATCTTGGCAGGGAATGCAGAGATTGAGACATCATCATCAATACCATATCCACATCGAAGGTTGGCTGCAACAGACTTCCAACATCCTGCTTCATACCTTGGTAGTGCACTCTGCTAGACTGTAACCTGTCCATTGGGTGAAGTTTTTCTCTCACTTGTATGTCTATCTAACTCTTGCTCACATCCCCTCGACTTTACCCTCAAGTAAGGTCTTCAACAAGGTTATGTCAACATATCTTTTAATATGTCCAGAATACTTTATTTGTTTGATCTTTCTTTTCAATAGTTTTTCATATGAAGTATTGTTAGAACTTCTTTGTTTGCTTTCTTCTCTTTCCATGAAGTTCTCCCTATTCTTCTATATATCCACATTTTAAAGGCATCAATTCTGTCTTTTAGTTGTATGCTAATTGTCCATGTTTCTGAGCCATACATTAATATAGTAAAGATGTAGCAATTTATAATTCTCATTTATTAGATTGTTTGTAATTTCTTTTTTTGTGTGTGGGTCTACTGTCTATTTCCAGGTGGAGTTGTCGTAGCTTCCACACCGTTGAGCGTAGTGGTTTGTGAAGGAGATATAGTCTGCATTTCAGAGCCAGGTGTGTTGCTCTGGTTGAGGTGTAGTCATGTTTATTCAGGATGGTCTTGATGTTGTCTATCTTTTTCTAGGTCTGCCCTTGGCTCTGTATCCTGGCTCCATATTGTTATAAGCTCTTATGGAAAGTTGATCATTCATCTTCATAAGATGTCCAAACCATTTAATCTGTTGCTTCTCAATATATTTGATAAGTGTGATGTCTGTTATCTTTATGATGTTCAGTTGACTCCAATAGCCTTCCTTAGACATTTCATTTCGAAAGTTTCAATCTTTCTCTTATGTGTAGATGTCAAGTCTGGCATTGGTAGTATAGTTTTGGTATAAAGATGCTCTTAATCATGTTTCTTTTTTTTAGATTGTAATTTCTTTAGATGTCAATATTTCCTCATGTATTTTTAGCCATTCCTACTCTCCTTTTAACTTTTGTTTCACATCTACTATTATTTATAATTATATGTCAGAAATATTGGTAATGTTCTTCTTGTAGTGTCTTTTATGTTTAGCATCTGTTCGTCTAAAATTTTGCTGATTATCATGGTTTTTGTTTTTGGATGTTTGTATAACAAATATCCTAAATTTATACTAAACAATGAAATAAATGATCTACCGGGTACTTTTCGCAGACAACCAGAGCCTCATATACGAAAACGAAAAACCACTACAAAATCAAGTTAACTCACTATCTGCAATATGTAGATCAATACACAAAAGATAAACTATGAAAATATGCAGGACAGTGCCCTCTAAACATGCAGATAGACAACATAGGAGTAAAACAAGTAACAAAGTTCAAATATCTCTGTAGTATTTTTTACAGAAAATGGAAGCCTCGATAGAGAAATAGAGACGAGATGTCAAAAGTCAAATGCAGTAACATACAACTGTCACCACTTCTTCTTCATCCCCAAGATCGAGATGGAAGTTAAGAGACAAATGATCTACAGTATATTCCTACCAACACTGTGTTACCAGTGCCAAACCTGGTCTCTCTCTTCATATTATAGAAAGATAGTGACATGTGAGATGAAATGCTTGAGGAAAGCTGCAGGGGTCACCAGGCTCAATAGATTACGAAATGAAGATATCAGGTAAAGAATAGGTATAATACCTAGTACAGATTACATAGCAAGACAGTAGATCAAGTTGTTTGGCCACATTATGAGAATGCATCACGACAAGTTGCCCGTACAGGCATATAACCAAATGAGATCAGGGTACAAAGCCAGAGAAAGACCACGGGAAAGATGGATAGGAAACGTCAGGGACATCCTGAACAGAGACTTACTTACTTAAACGGCTGCCACCTGCATGGGTATCAACATTGACAGGGAGCAGACTATGAAATATCTAGGCATCGCTTTTGATAGAAGTCTATCTTTCACGAAACGTGGACAATGTCATTCAGAAAGCTAGGAAGGGTGTGAGTGCAGTCAAAATCATAGCATCTGTAGAGATGTAACGAACCCTTTTTCATAAGAGCTGTCCTAGGATGCACAAGAGATACACCTATTGCAGCCATGAAGTTTCTCCTAGACCTACCGAGCATCAAAGCAAGATATAAAAAATATCTGGTTAAAGAATACTTCAAGTTTGCCAATAATTATCATCACCTCTTACACCAATCTCTAGACAACACAAAAGAAAGGCGGATCAAGAGAGGAATCTCTTGGATGGCAGAAGATAGTCAACTCAGAGTTTGTGAGCTCGAGGAAGTGGGAAGAGGCTGTGAATGGGTAACATATGACAAAGATATAAAGTTATTGACAACAGCTGTGATACAGATGGGAAGAGGGTGCTGTTACTGGGCTGTCAACAGAACAGAAGGAATGATCCAAGAACTCATACTGCAGCACTCGAAGCCACACGATACAATAATTTACACAGATGGCTCAGTAACACAAGAAACAAACAGGTGTGGTTGGGGCCTACTAAAATGGCAATAAATTAGCTGGGAAGTCAGCTGTGTTCCCCACTACAACATAAAGTATGAGAATGGAAATAGAAGCGGTGACAGCAGATCTCACTTGGCTGGCGATGCAACCACCAACAGACTCAGTGATTGTATCTGACTCATTTCTGAGTATTCTGCAAGATAGAAAAGTGTATGATCAGAACTGAATAGGTCACTCTTCTCAACAACGTGCAGAGAATTACATGGATCTACTATCCAGGTTATGCTGGGGTCAGGGGAAACGAAAGAGCCGATGTGTTGGCTGGTAAAGTCTTGGTAAATGGCACTGAGATAAGAAGAGACAAGATTGATTGATTAGAGCAGTCATGGATACCCTACGAGAAGACGAGGAAGAGGTTGAACGA
Organism: Meghimatium bilineatum; assembly: GCA_034231615.1. Classification (NCBI taxonomy): domain Eukaryota; kingdom Metazoa; phylum Mollusca; class Gastropoda; order Stylommatophora; family Philomycidae; genus Meghimatium; species Meghimatium bilineatum. The sequence continues at coordinate 25,607,297 of CM067304.1, read as the reverse complement.
GACAATATATTGATTCATAGAATGGTAGAAATAGGAGAGACGAGACAATGGGAGAAAGTGCTCCTCTCTGGAAAGATCAGAAGAACTCGTAATCAGCAACTGACTGGAACACTGAACTTATACACTTTTAGATGGTTGACGGAACGACAAGCAGAGCATATATGGGAATACATCCAGTGCTGTGATGCTTGTTCCTAATCAAGAATCAAGATTAATAGCTGAGAACAACAGAGCATGTGGAAGAGCTACATCCGATATGAGGATGGAAGTTGAGGTGGTTACTGTAGCCCTCATGAGTCTCTGAAAACTACTTACTAAAGCTGTTATCCTATCAGACTTCCAGTCTATGCTTAGGAAAATTCAATAATGGCATGTGCTTGTTACGAGTGAATGACATCTATAACTGCGTGCAAACTCCAAATCGCATGGACCTACTGTCCGGGAAACATTGGTGTACACGGTAATGAGATTGCAGACAGACGTGCGTCCATAGCATCAATTGACGGAAGTTAATAAAGATTAAGAGTGATTGCTGAAACTGCTTCATGAGTACCTGCTTGATGTGGACATCTCTACTGATGACATATATAGGATGAGATTTGAAGAATTTGGTATTAAGTGTTTAGTAGTAAACTGGAAGCTTGCAGGGGGGAATGAGAAGAATGTGTGGTTCTATAATCACAAAGCATACCCCCAATATTTTGTTATTATAGCGGGATGTGAACAAAACAAGATTCAATGCACATGTTCATTGATAGAATATAATACTGCTAGATTTTAGGACCCTGGGAGGGGGGGGGGCCAGGGTTAGTTATAGTGTTTACAATTTATCTAATGCTAGTAACAAAAAAGTTGAGTCTCTCAGTGGCATTCCAAAACAAAAACTTTTACGGGTGCAAAATTCTTAAAAACTGTGTAGTAGGAGTTATGCTCTGCGATTACTGTTCTAAATGCTTAATCAGTGGGCCATGGGAACCATCAGCATAAATACCCTTCGTCATATGCTAGGGAAGACTGATCACCAATGTGTTTGGAGTGCAATGATATTGGCTCTTCATAACCATAATCCTGCATAGATCTAGATAATCACAGGTGAAACAAAGAACTCACAAACTTAACATATGATTATAAACAATGTGGTCTTATAATTAACTATAGTAACACAAACTACTGCAAGATAAAAGCTCACCTTAAATTTAGGGTAATCACTCACTAGAATGGTAACTATTCCTGCATATGGTAAACATCTGGAAACACCAAGATGACAAATTAATTACAGCTAAAAGTCAATGTTTTCTTCTGGTGAAACAATTCATCTGTCAAACACATGAACAGTGTGGAAAGTACATGCATGAAAAACAGTCTCTTTATTTGTATTCTTTCATTCAATATTGAGGTATTTCATAAATTACCCTGTATCTCGTAAATCACTGGAGTGTTGCCTTGAACCAAAAGGGGTGCAAAGAGAAGCAATACTTGGGCATACCACGCATGCCATAAAAGGTGACTAGGGAAAATGTGGGGGAGGGGGGACAGGCGGAGTTTGACTCTCCCAACATTGGTCAAAGTCGCCCAGAAATCATGCTGAGGGCAGATGTATTGGGCCAAAACACACACACATATGCTCAAGAAAAAGTAATGAAATAGTGCAGCAAATTCACCCTTCATCTCATGGAGATCAAATCTTATTTCTTGTTGTACCAGTATGTCCATTTCTAACATTAGTTCTCAAACTGCTACTGGATGTCTCTTCTCTTCGATTTGTACATTTTATTCCTGTGGCAGGAGATTGTTTGTTCATGGTAGGAGAACATCTGAGAACATGATGTATATACCACTCACAATTTTTGGTGGTTCTTAATGATTCCACACTCCAGATATTTTTGGTGGTTCTTAATGATTCCACACTCCAGATATTTTTGGTGGTTCTTAATGATTCCACACTTCAGATATTTTTGGTGGTTCTTAATGATTCCACACTCCAGATATTTTTGGTGGTTCTTAATGATTCCACACTCCAGATATTTTTGGTGGTTCTTAATGATTCCACACTCCAGATATTTTTGGTGGTTCTTAATGATTCCACACACCAGATATTTTTGTGATACTGCGCACAGTGAAATTCCCATCTTAGAGAATTTGTGTATAACAAAATCCCCAATTATTTGTATTCTATATTGTAGCCTATATACTTATCGTGGAGTGTTCAGAGAATCCATAAGGAAGACCATATTCTAAAAAATAATATGTCACATGAGAAAATGATATATATATATTGAAATTTTGTTATAACATAATTAGTTCATCTATTTGGACCTCCTATTAGTTGTACTGGAATTTGATTGTATATAACATGTGAAGTGATAGAACTACATGTTTTGTGGGCCAACAAAGCTCACAGAAGAATGAGAGAAGAATTGACTCTGAAATATATTGTGGTGCCCTATCAGTAACTGTTTTAATGACATATACAATTAGAACAGGCTATGGGGAAACTGTCCACAATGTTAATCAGTAAATGCACAGTCTCTGGACAAAATACATGGTTTTATATTGGTTTTTCACTTACTGATAAGACACCAAAATATACTTCAGAGTCAATTCTTCTGTCAGCTTTGTTGGTCCACAGAACATTTAGATTCACTTCACCTGTTTCACAGTCAAATTCCATTATAACTAATTGCTCAGGGTAGATGAACTAATTATATCACAACAGAATAAGTATGTACAATATAGAATAAAAATAAAAGGGGTAGAATGTCAGCAAATAATACAGCTATACAGTTTTCCATCAATGTGATATCTGATATTAAATAATAATGTCCAGATTTGTGTATGCATCATTCAAGCATAGTAGAAAACAGGATAGGTGCACATTCACACTCTTCCTGATCTGCATTTCAGACAAAAAAGATCACAGTTTAACATTTTTGAACTTTAGTCTGCATTTCTCATGAAGTTGCTGTACCAATTTAACCTTTACCCCTCTGCATTAAAATTGTGTTTGTTTTTCCTCTGCCCCTGCATTATTTTGTGAAACTACATGTTATTTATGAATAGAATTTGGAAAACACACTAACTTTGTTGTTTTTAGAGCTTTTTTGTATCACTGTTTTAAAAAAAAAAATGGAAATAAAGGAATGGTTACTGAATGTAAGCTGTGTTGGTGAATGTGTGATATGTAAAGAAATGGTGAAGATGAAACAAAAATATGTATGTTGACATAACTGATGACAAATTACGAGATTATTCTTGTTTGATATACTCTTTTTTGGATATAGGCCTAATGCGGCTAAATGCCTAGTCCTATTATATTTCTAATGTCATTTCATAATCAAACTAATGTGTTCATAATAGCATGTGTGAAAACAAAAGAATTAAGCAAATATTACAGATATTATCAGATAGCATTAATGATCCTTTAACTTAGAAAAGTTGCAATGCCAGAGATTATTGTAACCTGAAGAGGCACTATCAACTACAGCTATGATATTTTTTTTCTGTCAGAGAGACTCGAATAAGAACTGCTATCTCAATCCTAAGATATTTGGAGCTGAGAAACAATATTGTCATATGTAAAACCAAGAAATACTTTGTCATCAGAATCCTAAAAATATTCCCTTAAAAATGGCTGTCATTTCAAGTGATTTTGATGAATTTCAGACAATATTCACTTTCTTCTTCTTCTTCTTTCGTTCACTTGAAACATGTCTATATCTGTAATTCTGTCTCCTGAATAAAACTCCCAGTAATTGAGGTTGGGCCCTTTTGAGGTATAGGGCCCGGCACTGTCCCTGCCTGAATGTCCACAACAGGGCAGGCACCATAACTGTTTATAGATGCAGACATGTTTCCATTGTGTTTTGTGCATGGCATCCTGATTATCTGTGTGCCTTTTGCTGGATGCCTCCGTCTTCAGCACTCTGCTTACTTGGCCCGGACTATGGTCCTGCTCAAGTGGGACTGCCCGACCAGTCCAGCCCCTGATGGCTGAACTAAGCCCCCATCACCACTTCAAGGTGCTGGCCTCGATGGGGAGACAATATTCACTAAAACTCGTTTAGTTTACAATCTTGATTTCCTTGTTCAAAGAGATACATAGCAACGATGACTTAAATTGCAGACAGCTGCACAAAATACATTAAGTCTGGTGACTATAGTTGCTAGCAGCATGTTAACACATTTCAGAGGACAGCCACAATCTTTTATAGAACCTCTATACTAATTGTATCAAATGTCTTCATTAAGTTTATGAACAAAAGTGCTTATGAGTCAAGTGTTGTTCATGGTATTTTTCTTGAAGTTATTCAGCAAACACCACAAATCATTGAACGAAATTAATTTTTTAAAGATTTTGTGTGTTTTTAATTAGCAAGAAATAGTACTTCAAAATATATTTAAATTATAATATAATATATACATTTTTGAAACAGAAATGGACGGAGAATGTCATTATCACAAGTTTATTTTGAAGAAATTACTTGTATTATTAAAAAATTAATTTTAAAAATAAAATATAGGTCTAATGTATAAATTAACAATAAAAAAATTTTTGACATGAAATAAAAACTCGCCAAATTTTCAAAACAATAACTTCCGCTGAAACTGTATCAGTTTTCAAGATAATCTATTTATGAACACAAAAACCTTATATAATATCTAGGTATAGTACTTCAATTATGTTTGTAGTCATAACCTTCGATAGCAGTTACCATGTTGTTCCGACAGGCCAACGTTTTGCTTGAAATAGTTATGGGCACGGCGTGGGTGGGCGGAACAACAAAGAAACCTGTCACAAGGGCCAGAGTTGTGCCTTGATGTCGACGTCTGTTTCAGCGGCATTAGACTCGAAACACCATCAATTCGGATGGCTGCTTGGACAGAGGGTGGAGCGCTTATGGGAATGCCCCACATGCTGTGAGACCAGTTTCTAATCAAGAATCAAGAATGTTTGTTATTCACAAAATATTGGATCAGGTTCTCTTGAGATTTCAAGGTAGGTTTAAAACTTCGATCATTTTTTTAATAGAAAATGTTGTTCTAACACAAATAAATATTTTTAAATCTTCAAAATGAGGCTTAGGCGGTATGTTGCCAGTAATTTCCAAGTTGGATTTCAATAATTAATGTGACCAAAGTAAATAAAATAGTTATACTTCAATAAAACATAAGTGAGCTTGAATATATATATATATACCGGGTATATATAAAATATAAGGAAAAATGGTGTCATCACAAATTTTCAAAATTTATCAATTTTTTACAGAATTGTTATAAAAACACATCAAAATAATGCCAGAAGTAATGTGGAAATATTACACTTTCGATCAGAACAATCCTTATGTTGACATAAATACAGAAAATGGTTAAATAAAACAAAAATGTCTGTATCACTTTATCAACTTTACATATTTTGTAATAATACCATCGGATTAAATCTTTTCTCCAACGTAGCGAAGGAGTCACTGACTTCCCAGTTGGATGGTCAATTCCCATTGTAAATGGAAATATATTAAAAATATATTGGTCAATGAAAAAATACAAGAGTAACTGTATTTCACGAGATGCTATAGACCTGAGATTTGGATAAGGGTAACTTTCCTATTTTGTACCGTATGGATTAAAACAACAGCTGACAAAAACACTTTACCACACAATGGCATAGGATCAAAGGGCATGAGCATGTGGACTGCTTGAGCAACCAATGAAATATGAGAATAAGAATGGCAAACTTACGCTTTAGCTCTCCCTACTAGATCTTTCTTCTCTAGCCACAATTGTCCCTTCGCATACAATCCCCTGTCATCAACAGAATTATTGTCACCCTTTGTCAGAAATTTCACTGAACCATCTTTTCTGTTAAAAGAAACAAATGAAACACTTATTGGTAACACTCATACAAGTGAAATACTTATTTACTTATCCAATCTCCGGGCGGGGTTGCAAGCTTCCACTCTTTCTTCCCTGTGCCAGGTGGTGGTAGGTGCATGTCTTCTTCAGATGTGTACATGTGAAATTAATATGCTACTTTAATCTGATTTGCCACAATCTTTAAAAGATGACTGCTTGTCTGTGTGTCTTGCGGGGGAAGGGGGGGGGTGAAAGGGGACTAAAGAATAGTACACTGTTACCTATCAATTATGTCATAAGTGGCAACTATGAAGGTAGATTAGGCTGTTCTGTCCCACATAGGGTTAAAGTGGCCTGGAAGACATGCTCAAGGCAGATGTGTCAGGCTGAAAGGTGCAGCTATCACAAATAAGCTGCAAACCATGGCACAACACACTCCATTCTCTGGACTACATCCTGCTGATCTGCAGTGAAGGAATGCAGAAGAAAAGAAGAATGAAATCTCTAACTCACTGTTACATGGATTCAATCACCGAAGCAGCCATATTGGAATGAATGTTTCAATAGATGTGAAGTACTGCACTGAACAATACTAGTATTGGGTTTGCAAAATTTTACCTGAAAGAAGTCAAACTTACAAACAACAAAAGTAACTGTCAGTGCCAGTGAAAAGATTAAGTAGAATAAGTTGTTTTACACAGCACATTCCCCTGCTAGATATTGTTAACATTTTCAGCAGTATGAAAACTATAATCTGCTCCTTTCTTCATCATCATCAAGTGCCGTCTCCGCAACGAAGGTTGGCTGCAACGTATCTCCAACATCTCCTGTCTTGGTGGTACAGTCTGCTAGACTGTAACCTGTCCATCATGTAATGTTACTCTCCTACTTGTATCTCTGCCTACCTCTTGCTCGCTTCCCTTTGACTTTACCCTCAAGTAAGGTCTTCAATAAGGTGTCATGTCTTTTAATGTGACCAAAATATTTTATTTGCCTGATCTTTATTTCTCTTAGTAGTTCTTTCTTCATATTAAGTGTCTTTAGCACCTCTTTATTTGTTTTCTTCTCTTTCCATGATGTTCTCCCTATTCTTCTATATACCCACATCTCAAAGGCATAAATTTTGTCTTCTAATTGTTTATTTAGTGTCCATGTTTCTGAGCCATACATTAATATGGAATAGATGTAGCATTTTATAATTCTCATTTTTAACTTGTTTGTAATTTGTTTAGATATTAATAATTTCCTCATGTCATTGAAGGTACTTTTAGCCATTCCTATTCTCCTTTTAACTTCTGTTTCACATCTGCCATCATTTGTGACTATGTGTCCAAGATATTGATACTGTTTTACTTGTTGTAGTTTCTCTCCATGTATGTTTATGTTTACCTCCTGTTCTTCTGTGTCTTTGCTGATTATCATGGTTTTTGTTTTTTGAATGTTTATATCCAGTCCATATTCATTACTTGATTTATTGGCTTGATCTATTAGTCTTTGTAGTTCATGTTCACTTTCTGCTAAAAGAACAGTGTATTCTGCATATCTAATGTTGTTTATTATTTTCCCATTGATCGTGAGTCCTGGTATTTCTTCTATATTTTTAAAGATATTCTCTGTGTAGATATTAAATAGGCTTGGTGATAAAATGCAGCCTTGTCTTACCCCTCTTCTGATTTCTATGTATGGAGAGTAACTGTTTTCACACCTTATTGATGCAGTTTGTTCCAAATATATATTTCTAATCAGCCTGATGTCTTTTCTATCTATGCCTATTTCTTGAAGACATTTGATTAATTTTTCATGTTGGACTCTGTCAAAGGCCTTGCTGTAGTCTATGAAGCAAATATAGATACTTTTTTGGACTTCTATATATTTATCTATCACTAGCCGGATACTCAGTATAGCTTCTCTGGTTCCTTTGTTTTTCCTAAAACCGAATTGTTCTTCACCGACCTCCATGTCTATCTTGTTCTTAATTCTTTCATGTATTATCTTGAGAAGTATTTTAGTTAGATGGCTCATTAGACTTATTGTTCTATATTCTGTACAGTCCACAGCCCTGGGCTTCTTAGGTAGTGGTATGAATATTGATGATGTTAGGTCTTTAGGTATATGGCCTGTTTCGTATATGTCATTGCAAATTTCTGTGATAGTATCTACCCCAAACTCATTTAGAGTTTTTATTATGTCTGCTGTTATGTTGTCAGAGCCTGCAGCTTTTCCACATTGTATTGAATTTATTGCATGTTCTACTTCTGATTTCAGTATTGCTGGTCCATCATTGTTGTGTATTGTTGGTTTTTTGTTCCGTTGGTCGTCAAACAGTTCTGTTACATAATCTGCCCATCTTGTGAGTGCTTCTGTTTTATCAAATATTATTTTACCATTTTTATCTTTAATGCAGCCACCCCTATTTATAGGATTTTTCTTATTTGTGATCAGCCTTATCTCCTTATGCATTAATTTTGTCTTCTGTTGTATGGACATCTCCTCTATTTCACTGCATTTTGTTTCTATCCATTGTTTTTTCGCTGTTCTGCACATGTTACGTATCTCCTTGTCTATAATTGAGTATTTTGGCGTATTTTTAGCTTTCTTTCTTTCTGTCATTTTCTCTAATATTTCATCTGTCATCCATGTTTGTTTGTTCTTGGTATTTCTTGTTGGTAAATTTTTACTTGATGTTTGAATACTTTTCTTTAGGCTTTCCCATTTATTGTCTATTTTCTCTTCTGGATTTTCCCTTCTGTATTGTTCCATGCACTCTATCATTAGATGTTCATATCTATTCCTTACATCTACAAGGTATTGTTGTTGTATGTCTTGTTGTTTTAGTGCTGATGCGTCTATCTGTGGTTCTTGGACTCCTTTATTTACTATCTTTTTAAGTTTGACATTTATTTTGCACAGCACTGGATTATGGTCAGAGTTGATATCTGCACCAGGGTATGTTTTGATGTTTTTGACACTATTTCTAAATCTATTGTTAATCATAATGTAATCTATTTGGTTCCTCTTTCTGTCTCCAGGGCTTTTCCATGTATATAATCTTCTATTTTCATGTTCAAAGAATGTATTGCATATGATCATATGGTTCTCCTCACAGAACTGTATAAGTCTTTCTCCTCTGTCATTTCTTGTCCCTAGTCCGAATTGCCCTACAATGTTCTTATGTCTTCCTTTCCCTATTTTTGCATTCATGTCTCCAATGACTATTTAAATGTCTGTTGATTTTACTGGTTTGAGTAGATGTTGTAGCTCCTTTCTTACCAGTTTATGAATGGCTTCATTGTGTGTCGACTTCTGTGTAGGGGAAGTGGTTAGAACATGTTCATTGTGCTAAAGAGGTTGTGCTGCTTTGTTTAAAAGTGAATTGTTTTGGAGATCCCTGATAATATTGTTTGAAACTACAAGTTATGTGCTATGTAATCTGTGCTTGATTCAGAACCTGTGCTTGCTTGGGCAGGACTATGGTCATGCTTGATATTGGGAAATGGCCCAACCAGTCTTAGTTTCCAGCCTCGCCTGACTATACTGAGTCCCATCTCCACTTCAAGGAGTTGACCTCAATGGGGACAGTCATCAATAATAAGGCACATTAAATAAATATTAGGCCTATGACCAAACTTGATGTTTAAATCAATTCTTACTTTTCATGTACTTTCATCACCCTGTGTACAATTGGAATATCTCTGCCTTCAATCTTGAACACCACAATTTCTCCTACTCTGATAGGCTCATCCTTGTAGTTGGTGAGCAACAGAAGGTCACCTCTATTAAATCCTGGCCCCATAGTCCCACTGTTAAATATTCAACCAAACAGAGCACATTGAAATATTGTTGCATATAAAACTGTGGATAAAATAAGAAAATAGAGAAATAAATATGGTGGAATCCCTCTATAGAATACTCATAACAAATTTCCCTAGATAATAACCAAAAAAACATAGGTGCTTCTCAGTTGAGTAACCGATGTGATACTCAAACGCATGTATGCTGCCTCAGAGGCATGGTTGTGTTAGGGGCATTTATGGATGCATGTTCAGTCCCTGAATGGAGGCATTGTAGTCCGGCAGTATCCAAGGATCATCATGTCAGACCAAGGGTGCAGCATTTACGTCTAGGCCAACTTGTTAATTATTCTTCCATCAGATCTGTTGACTCATCTGCAGTGATGGCACACCTAGCATTCTTTGCCATGTTGGAGTCTGCCACAAATGAACATCTTTGCCATGTTGGAGTCTGCCACAAATGAACATCTTTGCCATGTTGGAATCTGCCACAAATGAACATCTTTGCCATGTTGGAGTCTGCCACAAATGAACAAAGGTGAATGTCTACTATAGTTAATTTTGAGGCATAACTTATACATTCAATCATATCACCAGTACAATGTGGATGGTTGGTATTCAAACCATATGGTCTGACAGGTTGGATTTGTGAGGTGAGCTCACTATCAACTCTGCCACTCTTCTACACTGGGCGTCCTCTTTCCCTGTTAACTCTGCCTTCAGTTGTTAATCTTTCCATGTTGTTATGTCTCTTTATATGACCAAAAAATGCAGTTTTCTTGTTAGGATGTTGTTAATGAGCCAGCCCTCTTTGACGTTTATTGATCTTAACACTTCTTGATTTGTCTTTTTAGCTGTCCATGGTATATATAAAATTCTTCTGTAGCACCTCATTTCGAAAGACGCGATTCTCTTTGCTACTGTTTCATCCATGCCTTTTAACTGTAAATTGTCATTGATTACTAATATAATAAATAGCAAAAATAATTTCAATGAGAAATAACAACAAACAAGGACTTGATACAAGTTACTGACCAACAGGGACCTTACTCCAGAAACAACAATGAAAAAACAACCAACAGCACTCTCCACTGTGTCAGATATTCTCTGGCCGTTTGGTTATTATTTATATCATTCCAATTAGGCTGTGCCCATGAAATACATATTTTAATGTGTGTTGCAAGTGTCCGGCTCTGTGATGAAGTGCTATGTGCGTATATGATGGCCAAGGTACCAAGTTCGATCCCTGCCACAGGCATCTGAGCATCCTGATATTTCAGAAAGCAATGGCAAACTACTGACAAATATTTATATTGTCTAAAAAAATCACTACAACCAAAAAATGATGGGTTGATGGCTACATCCTGAATTAGATACGCTACCAATGGTATTTTTTTTTGCAAGTGAATTCTTTAATAAATTTGATTTTTTTGCAGGTAAATTTGGTATGTTGGAAGTTGTGTACAACCATGCCCATAATAATAAATACCATGTAACTCTTGAATAACTCTAGGACTTTCAAATTCATTTAGAATATGCAAACATTCATTATGCAAATAGAAAAATTTCAAAGCTCCATCCTGTGAGTTTGATTTGATACAACTTTTAAACTTCAGATATTAGCATGTTCCAGACAAATGAAAGAAGAGAAAGAATAACACTTTTTCAAGATTGTACTGTCCTTGTACGAAAAATTTGTGAACACCTTTGGTAATAAGAAATAAGTATGATCTAGATTGCTGATCAGTAAATTGTTAAAGTGGAAATAATGGCATCATATCTTTGATCTTGCAAGTTCAGAACAAACTTAGATTTGGGGAGACAAGATCTCTCCTTGATTTCCAGCAGGATGTAATTTAGATAATAGATGTAAGTTTTAATTGTAATAATGGCCTGACAGATATGACTTCATCAGTTGCCTGTGCCTTTGATGATGAAAATTAAGTGATGAAAGTTATGAGGAGAACTAGCAAGCTTGGGGATGAGCAGAAGTATGGAAGAGAAAACTGTGCATTTGTAGGTTTAAAATATCAATCCATTCTGTTGCATTACAACTGCAGTAACAAATCCGTAGGTAGGTGATAGTGGGTGTTTTTCTTGTAAAAGTGTCTTTGCCTCCACTTTAGTATGTCTTTTAGATCACTTTGACTATTTATGGAGATCTTGAATAAGAAGCTACTTCTAAAAAACTGAGAGTTTGAGTAGTGGAACAGATTCCACCTGCAGACCTCCTTATTCACCTCTTGTGACATCCATAGCAGATCACAGTGTTGCTATTCTTCATTTCCCTTTCAGGTCCCAGCAACAAACAAATAACTGCTTTATTACTTAAATTTTTCAAAGACTTTAAAATAAAGCTAATAAATAAAAGAGAACAGCAGCATCACCTTTGTACCACAATAATAGGACTCTCGCTTCCTGTGATGACCATCAAACCTTTCCAAATCATTAAAGCTGATGAAACGATCATACCAAAGTTTAGCACTTGATAATACAACTGTGGATAAAAAAAGTCAAGAACAATATAACAACTCATAAGAGAATTTACATCATCGTTGGATACTGTGACGAACGACTGACGCAGGACATAGACTGATTATGGATCTCTATAACTCTCTTTTCTAGTTTGTTTGTTTGTTTTGCGTTCGCTCCATTGTAACCAGCACGGATAACCGTGCGATTTCCGCCGGGAGCGTGATTACGTTGTGCCACCGTTATGCGCCTTATAGGCCTGGCACATCTGATTTCGGCATGTCTTGACAATTCGGGTGTCTTTTCTAGTATCTTGTGTATCAAAATTGTTATTGACCAATGCAGCTTATTGACCAATGCAGCGATATTAAATTATTGAATATTTTCTCACCATGTCATCCATGATCTCTCTTGCCCATTGTAACTATATTCTCCAGACCTCCATGTCTCATAACATGACCATAAAACAAAGATTGTCGATTTCTGTTATTATTAAGCCACCCATTTCAGTACCCCCTTGTTAGTTTTTCTAGCTGTTCATTGCACTCTCAGCAATTTACAATCAATAATAAATACAAGACATAGCTACCAGTATCTAATAAAGTATATTAAAACAAGAAGTAAGATAGTTGCCACTCCCCCAATCGCCTCAGCTGTAAATGAGTACCTGGCGCATGAGTTAGGGGAGGTAAAGACAGCAAGAAAGGGAACTGGCCGCCCCACATAATAGTTGTTGCGGCTTAGCACAAAAGAGTTATCTTCATCCCCGATGGCAGGCTGCTGCCATGGGACCTACCTTTACCTAAGATAGTTGTATGTCATGCATGTAGATTGGACAATGCTTATATTTAACTGGACATCTCCATAGCATAGCGATTAAGCCATTTTTCTTCTGGTCAAGAGAGGTTGTGGATTCAATCTGAGCCATGACATTTTGTTTACAAGTGTATCTCAGACATCCCATAAGATTAATGCTAGAAGTTATGTGCCATCTCAATGAGAGTGGTGGATTAATGAGTATATATGAGAAAAATTCATGTAAAATGAAGCCACACCTTTAAGACAGTTGAACCCCTTTTTCTAAACTACTTGTATTGGATTGAGGTGCACAAGATTCTCGTGCAAACCCAATGTTAGGAAATAACCAAAATCCTAAAAACACCTCTGCCTGTGATTCCTGGAAACTGATTGCATTGAAGGTTAATTTAAGCAATCTGGCTAATGCTTTATGGATCGTGTCCGGGCAGTGTAGATCGCGATGGAACTGATTGTACATGACAAACATGATCTCTGAAAGTCAATTGTCAGTCCCCACAACCAAATCTTTGTTGCAGCACTGTACAAGGCAGCGGCTGGCCTGAACTGTCATATTTTCATTGCATGTATGTAGAGCATGGTATCTTTTCAGTTACAAGACTGAATATATTCAATATTTAAGGATGCATGCATGGGTCTAAATTCTTATGTGGACGTAACATTTTTTTTATTAGATTCAACTTCATAAAATAGTTGGAAAAAAAATAGTATGGCACTCATAAAGGAATGTAGTTTTCTCCTTCAATACAACAGATTTTACAGGGGAACTATTAGGGGCTGTCCATTAATTATGTCAACACTACTTTGGCAATTTTTGACCCCCCTCCATCCTTGTAAACAACTGTCAAGAATTCATCAACTGTCAAGAATTGATTCTCAAGAAAAATTTTGCTCAAGTTATAAATTTCTTGGACTAATGTTTACATTTAGTGATTTCGCCCATGTGCTGCCGGGGCCCGAAAGGAGAGCAAAGAATAGCAACACTGTTTACCTTCCACGCATGTCATAAAAGGCGACTAAGGAGGTTATGGGATGGAATTGGCTGTCCCATCCCATATAGGGTCAGTGACCCAAAGCCATGCTGAAGTCGGATGTGTCAGGCCGAAAGGTGAAGATATCACAGCAATGCTGTAATCCATGACACAATGCATTCCGTTATCTGGACTACATCCTGCTAATCTGCAGGAGTTTGAGAATGGACGCAGAAGAAGAAGATTTAGTGATTTTGCAATTTTTCGTGTAGGCAACCAGATTTATTATGTTCTTTAACCATTTTTCTTTTTATATATGTAACTTTTAAAGATGCAGCTCGATGCTGAAAACAGCAGTTAATTTTAAAAAAACATCAACATGTGTTTTATTTATGCAAATTGACTGTCATTTTGAATATTAATTAGTTGTACGTGACTCTGAGAATCACAGCAATGTGATCAACAGATGCATCTTGTCTTTGTGCATACAAAAATATATAGATTATGTGGTATTTTATTATGTTTAATAGATATTTAATTTATTTTCATTATAATTATGCAAATTAGCAGCCATTTTGAATATCAATTAGTTCTGTGTCCATCTGAACATTCCAGAAATATGATCAACTTAAGCGTCTTGTCTTTACGAACACAAAAATGTATAGTTTGTATGTTGTATTATTGAAAATAACTAAGATAATTAAGAAATTGTCAGCTCAGTTACATTTTTGTGGTCAAGTTTTATTTATATTTTACTATAGGCCCTATGTTTCATGTAAACTATTTTGATGTAAAATTAATTCGAAAAAAAATTCATAACTATTTTCAGGGTTGACGTACAGACTTGGTTGATGTATCATTGAATTGAAATTTTCAAGGGCTTTCTAAATATAGTTTTTTTTTTTAATGATGTAGCATTATTTTGAAAATTTTGTCCAAGTACCTAAAACAAGTAATTAACTTCGTGGGTAGGCCTAGTGAAGAGAAAAATCAATTCCGTTGTTATGAGTACCTTTACTAGTATTAAATTCTAAGCCTATAGTATTTTAGTTCAACTAATTCATTAGGTCTAATTCGAGTCTAATGAACAATATTTAAGACCAAGTCAGAAGTTATGATCGGAGTCATGTGAGCATTAGTGTGGAAGGCTTAACTTAATTACGGGAATTTACGTCTATTGAATATATTTTATTAGAAGAAATATTTTATGTTTAGGCCTATAGCATAGTTGAATCTACTTACTTGTCTTTTATTCATACGACGTACATCATCTAGAAAATGAAATAAACCCATGTTTAGGCCCCTATATATTTTTTTTAATGAAATGCGAATTGTAATCTAGCCTTCTGTTTAACCATGATAGGGCTTAACTTAAGACCTGTGCACACTTGAGTACACGAGAAACGGTATGAAAGGCTGATTTTTTAAATTATGTTCATGCATTTCGTCGGACAAATAGTTAGTGGAGGACAGAATACCTGGTTAGAGGAGAAAGGGCAGACCAAGAAGACGATGGATTGATGACATTAAATATAACATGAATACATCGTTTGAAATGCAAGCGACATCGCCCAAGACAGAACAGGGTTCAGAGAGTTCATTGGGAAGACAACGTTCTGGAAAGAGTAAGTCACATGACAGTTATGTTACCAACCAAGTCCAAATGAAGGTTGCCAACTCATTTCACCATAAAAGCACTAGTGACTTTTCTAAAAGAAAATCACCAGAAAACACACACATTATTTTTATGCACTAAAAAAGAGAAAATATTAAAAGATAACATTATTCTAGATTGTATAATCACAGTCAGACATCATTTTTTCATTTTATGTATATTTTTCTGTTGTATTTAGTGTTATCAACATGTTTTTTTGGGTCAAAAGGCACTAATTTCATGCCAAGAATGAACCCCCAGCCCCCCCCCCCCCAAAAAAAAACCAACCAAAACAACAACATAATATTAAAAATATGATTTAAGTTTTCAAATTATAAGTCCTGACTATCAGTTAATATTAGAAATATGTTTATTAAAGATCTGCCAACTCTCAATCAGACAATGCTTATTCACTTTCTGCTGCATTTTCTGCCTGCACTTGTGTATCAGATGATTATCTTCTTCTTCTTGTTTTGCGTTCGTTCTCAAACTCCTGCAGATTAGCAGGATGTAGTCCGGAGAACGGAATGCGTTGAGTCATGGTATACAGCATTGCTGCGATATCTGCGCCTTTCGACCTGACACATCCGACTTCAGCACGGCTTTGGGTCACTGACCCTATATGGGATGGAGCAGCCAACTCCATCACATAACCTCCTTAGTCGCCTTTTACGACATGCGTGGAAGGTAAACAATGTTGCCATTCTTTGCTCCCCTTCCGGGCCCAGCAACACACGGGCGAGATGATGATGATGATGACTGAAACAAACTTTTATAAACATCTTGTGATCTAGTTTTTTTTTTTTGCAGGACATCCTTAGGTAGTTTATAATCCAAAAGTTTATAATCTTTGCTCAGCGCGAAGTTCAAATGTGATGTAGTGTCAACATCAGCAAAGTGCAATGGAGATGGAGAGTGAAGACACATCCATATAACCACATCAGAAGGACAGCTGGAGAGGAGATGGGCACCACTAGCTAAACCTTTTGCCAACTGAAATACTACAATGGATGTCTATATCGATCAGAGGTCGCCCTATTTGCAACTTGCGTTTCGCTGATGATATTGATCTTATAGCTGGGTCAGAACAATCATTGCAAGAATTAACATCAAAGTTAGAAAAAGTTACCAGCAAGTACGGAATGGAAATCAATTCAGATAAGAGCAAAATCTTGGTAAACAGCAGAGACACTGAAAACCAGACTAATATCATGATGAATGGACACAAGCTTGAAGAGGTGAATACCTTCAAATACCTCGGATCCAGTACATGCAGCGATGGTAAATGCAAAGCAGAACTAAAAATAAGGCTGGAGATGGCTTTAGAGTCCTTGTCAAGGCTAACTGTGATTTGGAAAATCAACATCAGTGTTGGAGTGAAAATCAAACTGTATAGGTCGCTGGTGCTTTCTGTTGTGTTGTATGGTTGTGAGAGTTGGACACTCACTGCGGACATGGAGAGATGATTACAGGCTTTCGAGTATAAATGCTACAGAAGAATTCTACGAATTTCCTATAGGGAACATAAGACCAATGTGTACGTAAGAAATAACGTAGAGATGTGTGCAGGTGTCCAGGAGCCATTCCTTTCAATAGTGAAACGACGAAAACTAGCATGGTTCGGACATGTATGCAGGCACGATTCCTTGTCAAAAACAATACTGTAGGGAACTGTCGAGGGGGGAAGAAGCAGAGGAGGAGGCCAAATAAAGACATGGACAGACAACATCAAGGAATGGACAGGGATAGATATTTCCACACTCATCCGCATCGCTGAGGATAGAATTCGCTGGAGGACTCTGTGTGCTGAAGCATCCAATGTGGTACCCCTACGACCCTGAAGGGTTATGGGTTTATTGATTGAATCCAAAACAGCATTTAGCATATCTTTTCATTCTATATTTAATAGTCAGAATAGCTTTAAAACTCGTGATGCTCAGTCTAATCCGAATGTTTGATTTTGTAACCCCCGTCTGACTGAAAGCACGTTCCACGTCAGCATTTGAATGAGGTAAACTAAGCACAGCTAAAACTAAAAACTAAATCTACAAGACTTTGGAAAGCATTTTCACCAATTGCATCCCTGTATGAAGCTATTTCTGCCCACAATGCAAGTGTGTCATTGTTTTGTGTCCACTGCATATGGTGAATTTTTCTTCACTGGATATCTATGCGGGTGAGAGTATCTTCGTGATCATTAAACATTTTAACAAGATCTAATATACAAGACTTAATTGCAGTAGACATTCACTTCCACTAAAACATGGCATGGATTGCAATATGTGGACGTGATCTAGAAAACGCAAACGCAGCTTAACTCACTAAACACGTGCACATCTTCCACGAATTTCTTTCTCATTCGGAAATTTGTAGATTGCCAATTCTTTTTCAAACTCATAACCCACATATGGATTAGAATCTAAATAGTTTTCAATAGCATCTGTGTAATGTTTTTTCCAGGAATATCAATCTTAGAACTGATCGTATCAGTGAGGTGGACAAGATCGTTAATTTTTGTTTGTTTGTTGGATCTTGTATTTCTGCTTCAAACTTTTTATTCACGCTTTGAGCTTCTCCAAGAATGCACTTGAGAAATGTGAGAAAAACATTGTTTTTCATGTCACAAAATTAAGAATATAGAAGTTCTGCGGTATAACAGCTCTCGCGCATTCTTGCTATATGTAAATGAGTTCTGAGCTCAACCCACTGCTGGAATATTCTGACAATGACATAAATAATTAGGGACCTCATTCGTTGTTTTTAATTAGTTGGTTGGCCATTGTTTATACACTTGGAGTAGCATACTCTGAACATGCGTGGGAAGAATCTTTGAGACGTTGGGCAGCTCTTGTCTTATCTTTCCCCTAGTACGTTTCTGTTAAGCAGCATAGAGTTTGAGGTTCTCGGTAGCGACTTCAATAAAAATCATTAGTATGCGACGCCAGTCGGATCCCTGTCTTAAGAAACTCCCAAAAATGTATGTCTATATTGACATGAGTCAGTGATATCTTAAATGTGTCTATACAGCGATTCTCTTGTAATTCGTCAGTGCTGAAGCCAGTCTGAAGTTCTGTAAGTACAGTGTTCTTTTTGCCGATGGACATCTTTTATGCACTCAATCTGACGAGCGTTCCACATACAGCACGTACATTTGTATCTTAAGCGATAAATCCACAAGGATTTCGGGAAAAATAATCCACTTTGTAAACGAAGCACCGGGAGCTTCATTGGAACCTACGACCCCTAGATCCTGTTGGTGATGTCTTAATCACTACGCCAGAGAAATCCTCGATCCTTCAACAGTTGTGTGTATATGCTTATATAGGCCTATTTGTATTTCATTATTATCTCACCATCGGATATTTATGCCACCACTGTATGTTTAGCGTCTCATAGAGGTAGCTTATATGCAAATTGTTCAGTCTCCTAGTGTGTGTGGCATATGCTGTCCATGTTTCACAGACATAAGGATGTGCTGGTATCACAGCTGTTTCTTCTGCTGCGATCAAATGTTAAACATTCAGTCTAATAATGGTCACGTATAGATCAGTTTGTTTTAGACCCCACAATATTTTTTTTCCAAGCTCGAGTGGGAAAAATTGGTCTGTGAGCAGTGAAACAGGGACAATTCAGTTCATCTTGGTGTGTTCTGGTGTCTGTGTTGCCGCTGCGCAGATGCAGGACGCAGACGATCATACAGATTCGCGAATGTATGCTTTTAGATGTGGCTATCGACAGTAAGTAATACTGTTGATAGCCACGCTTTTAGATGGCAGTGACCGTTTTCAGTCGAAATATCGTGAATTTTTCATTTCCGTTCTATTCGTTAAAGTTGCGTTACTCGGTGCTATAGTTTCCGATTAGTTCTTTCCACTGAAGTCGCAGTGGAATAGGTTGTGTTAGCAGATATTTGCTTAGTAAACAATGAGTTTTGTGGTAGCTGTTATTCTCATTCTATTCCATACATTTTTGGGCTTTCAAAATGTGTAACTATCTTTAGCTATTCTGTTGTTTACCTCGATGTCGATATTTACAAAATGTAAGAAAGTGCCATTTTGGTAGATGTACTAGTCTATTGTCTTTCCCCAGGTGGTTTGTGATCCACACTTGCCGTTAAGCGTAGGGGTGGTTGGAGCTCGAGCTTGCGTCATATCGTCAGATGTGTGGCCTCGGCTGTGCTATGACCATGTCTGTACAGGATGTCTCTGACATTTTCTATTCAATTTTTCCGTGGTCTTCCTCTGGCTTTGTACCCTGATCTCATTTGGTTATATGCTTGTACGGGCAACTTTACGTGATGCACTCTCATAATGTGGCCAAACCACTTGATCTGTTCTCTCTCTATGTAATCTGTACAAGATATTATACCTATTCTTTCCCTGATATATTCATGTCGCAATCTATCAAGCCTGGTGACCCAGGCATCTTTCCTCAAGCATTTCATCTCACATGTCACTATCTTTCTGTAATGTTCCACTTTGATTTTAAAGTTCCTCTTTGATTTTGAAATCCGGATTGAAGTGTTAATTGTTTTGGGTGGGTGTGAACACAACCTGTAATTTAAAAAAAATTATTTTGTTTGGTTGAGGGGGGGGGGCGACTTTGAAGCCGAAATTGTCAGAGTGCTAAAGTAACTAGCATAGTAATTGCAGAATCTGTATTCAATACACTCTTGTTTGCATAGAGAAGTTCTATACTATTGTATCGTGTACCTTAGCTTTGACTTGCAAACATCGAAGATTGAATAGTTTTCCATCTGTTCCGTATTTTATTTTTATGATGTTTACATCGATTAAACACTATACTCATGAATGTGTCAGCATGACAGAAATTGACTAGGGTTAGAACAAGAAAGCGCCCTTATATGACGTCATCTGAGACAGGAAAGACGGCGACAACACTCCATCTCGACGCCATCATGAAACTATCGCATAATGCAGACAATTATTTATGAGGTGGGTGAATCCAAATTTGGTGAGTACTTTCCACAGTCATTCTTTGTTGACTGAATCTTTGTTAACTATCCCTTTACTGATTACATCTTTGTTCACTACCTCTTGATTGACTACATTTTGATTGACTACCTCCGTGTTGATTATCTCTGTGTTGATTATCTCTGTGTTGATTATCTCTGTGTTGATTATCTCTGTGTTGATTATCTTTGTGTTGATTATCTCTGTGTTGATTATCTCTGTGTTGATTATCTCTGTGTTGATTATCTCTGTGTTGATTATCTCTGTGTTGACTATGTGTTGACTATCTCTGTGTTGACTATCTCTGTGTTGACTATCTCTGTGTTGACTATCTCTGTGTTGACTATGTGTTGACTATCTCTGTGTTGACTATGTGTTGATTATCTCTGTGTTGACTATGTGTTGATTATCTCTGTGTTGACTATGTGTTGATTATCTCTGTGTTGATTATCTCTGTGTTGATTATCTCTGTGTTGACTATGTGTTGACTATCTCTGTGTTGACTATGTGTTGACTATCTCTGTGTTGACTATGTGTTGATTATCTCTGTGTTGACTATGTGTTGATTATCTCTGTGTTGACTATGTGTTGACTATCTCTATGTTGACTATCTCTGTGTTGACTGTCTCTGTGTTGACTATGTGTTGACTATCTCTGTGTTGACTATGTGTTGACTATCTCTGTGTTGACTATGTGTTGATTATCTCTGTGTTGACTATGTGTTGATTATCTCTGTGTTGATTATCTCTGTGTTGATTATCTCTGTGTTGACTATGTGTTGACTATCTCTGTGTTGATTATCTCTGTGTTGATTATCTCTGTGTTGATTATCTCTGTGTTGATTATCTCTGTGTTGACTATCTCTGTGTTGACTATCTCTGTGTTGACTATGTGTTGACTATCTCTGTGTTGACTATCTCTGTGTTGACTATCTCTGTGTTGACTATCTCTGTGTTGACTATCTCTGTGTTGACTATCTCTGTGTTGACTATCTCTGTGTTTATTATCTCTGTGTTGACTATCTCTGTGTTGACTATCTCTGTGTTGACTATCTCTGTGTTGATTATCTCTGTGTTGACTATGTGTTGATTATCTCTGTGTTGATTATCTCTGTGTTGATTATCTCTGTGTTGACTATGTGTTGATTATCTCTGTGTTGACTATCTCTGTGTTGACTATCTCTGTGTTGACTATCTCTGTGTTGATTATCTCTGTGTTGACTATGTGTTGATTATCTCTGTGTTGATTATCTCTGTGTTGATTATCTCTGTGTTGACTATGTGTTGATTATCTCTGTGT
Organism: Meghimatium bilineatum; assembly: GCA_034231615.1. Taxonomy (NCBI): domain Eukaryota; kingdom Metazoa; phylum Mollusca; class Gastropoda; order Stylommatophora; family Philomycidae; genus Meghimatium; species Meghimatium bilineatum. The sequence continues at coordinate 25,585,471 of CM067304.1, read as the reverse complement.
TGACTATCTCTGTGTTGACTATCTCTGTGTTGATTATCTCTGTGTTGACTATGTGTTGATTATCTCTGTGTTGATTATCTCTGTGTTGACTATCTGTGTTGATTATCTCTGTGTTGACTATGTGTTGATTATCTCTGTGTTGATTATCTCTGTGTTGACTATCTCTGTGTTGATTATCTCTGTGTTGACTATCTCTGTGTTGATTATCTCTGTGTTGACTATCTCTGTGTTGATTATCTCTGTGTTGATTATCTCTGTGTTGATTATCTCTGTGTTGACTATGTGTTGATTATCTCTGTGTTGATTATCTCTGTGTTGACTATCTCTGTGTTGATTATCTCTGTGTTGATGATCTCTGTGTTGATTATCTCTGTGTTGATTATCTCTGTGTTGACTATCTCTGTGTTGATTATCTCTGTGTTGACTATGTGTTGATTATCTCTGTGTTGACTATGTGTTGATTATCTCTTTGTTGAGTGCCTATTTGTTGACTACAAACAACATTAGTGAGGTCTACAATGAAGTGAAAAGTTCTCTTTGATGTTCTGGAACGTTTACTTAGTTGTCGAATGTTTAGTAAATATTAACAATAGAGCAGACTTATTTCTTTCAGATTAGCAGGATGTAGTCCAGAGAACGGAATGCCTTGTATTATGCTTTACAGTTTTGTTGCAATGTCTGTGCATTTGGCCTGACCCATCCGATTTGAATAATGCTTATGAGGCGTTGTGATCCTATATAGGATGGTACTGTCAATTCGATCCTAGAACCTATTTTGTCGCCTCTTATCACATGCACTACAAGTAATAGCGTTTCCGTTTTCTGCTCCCCTTTGGAGCACGACAACATATATGCGGACCTCCCACAGAGAGACAAATTGATTCCGGTAGTAAGGCTTACTTCTTGTGAAAGACTCATCGAATTTCATCTATACAGTTACCCACTCTGAGCAGAAGTATTTGTAAAACAATGTGCACTGTAGCAAGTTGAAGCCATCGGGGTAGGAAATTAAGTTCTGGAGAAACCTCTCCGGTTGTTGCACACAAGGTTACAAGAGCTGTATTGCTAACAATTCCTGGGGATCTGAAGCAAATGAAATACACATGTTCTGTGACACGAAAAACACATGCTCTTTGACATGAAATACACATGTTCACTGACTAACTAAACTAATCTAACAAACTAACCAACTACATAATTAAACAACCAACCAACCAATCAACCAACTAACTACTAACTGATGAACGGTTCTATGCAACTCTGAAGAAATAGCACAATTCAACATAGCCAATGATCACGAAAAGGCATAACATAAAACACAGTACATTTGTTGAACAACAGATTTTTTTATTGCAAATCTAAATAAAATACAATGGTATTTAAATATATGCTATTGCATACAATAATTTACTATTATAGGTCCATTCTCATTAAGTGGCTGAACCACTTCAGTGTTTGTTTTTCAATATATTTGACAACAGACGTTTTTGGGACAGTTATTGTATCTCTTATCTCCTCACATGATCTCTTCTTGTTCTGTTTGTTGCTTTTCTCAGATATTACAATTCACACGTAGTAAGCTTTCTCTCTTGTTCTTTAGTTCGTGCCCACGTTTGACATTGTTAACATAATATTGGTATGAAGGTTTAATTTATGACTTGCCTTTGTTTTCCACCGGGATAGATGTAATTTCAAGATTGGTGTAAGTTCATAATTGACATATCTGGCTGTGTGAATTCTTGTCTTGATCTCTGTGTCCATTTTCCCGCAGTCTGTAAAAATGTTCTCAAGAGATATAAATACCTGGAATGTTTATCTAGTTAATAATTTACCCTTGTATTAATTGTGTTTGATTCTTTGCCTAAAGACATTATTTCTGGTTTTTTTTTCCTTCTAAAATATTGAGCTTCATGTTGTGTTTTCTTAACCAAATTGACCTATATGCCATCACTATATTCATTCTGTAAATATGCACCAGAACAATTCTATATTACATTTCATATATTATCACTTGGTGCCCGGTAATCACGTACCCATAACTATAGTGTTATCTATTCAGCCTCTCTCGTACACGAATCTCTAGATAGAAGGATGCAATGTATTTGCACGAGGGTTCAGGAGTTAATTGTAAACACAAACAGTGCTCAGTGTTTCTTGTATCAGTGTTTACGTAAGCTAGCTAACCATTTTAAAATTAACATAATTCAAACCACTCCCACCCGAAGAAGACGGATGTGTCGGGTAATTGGCGCAAATAAACCGGCGACACAACGCATTTCCATTCTCTGGACTACATTCTGCTGGAGATCCAGTATGGCCCTTGTCCTGCTACAAGATAGATCTTGTGGGAGTTTGAGAATGAACGCTGAAGAAGAAGAAGAAAAAACCACTACCACAACATTCGTATCCAACATTACCATGACGTAGACTTTATAATAATCATCATCAAATGCCGTCTCCGCAATGAATGTTGGCTGCAAAATAACTTCAACATCCCCTGTCTCTTGTCTTGGTGGTTCACTCTGCTAGACTGTAATCTGTCCTTATCGTGATTGTATCACAGTCTACCTATTGCTCGCCTCCCCTCGACTTTAAGTGAGGTCTTCAACAAGGTGTCATGTCTTTTAATATGTGCAAGATATTTTATTTGCTTTTTTTAAATTTACTTTATTCTTTCTTCATTTAAAGTGTTGCTAGAACCTCTTTGTTTGTTTTCTTCTCTTTCCACAATGTTCTTCCTATTCTTCTCTATATAACATATTCTAACCTATTCTCTAAGTAAAACAGCGGCAAAGAAGATCAACGCCTTCGAGCTAAAATGCTACAGGAAGATACTTAGAATATCATGGAAGGATAAAATCAGAAACTCAGATATTATATACACACTGAATATTCCAGAGTGTTGGTTACTAAACACAATAACAAAAAGAAAACTACGCCTGTTTGGTCAAATAAAGAGACATAACTGTTTAGAAAGACAAATAATGGAGGGAAGAGTACCTGGGAAGAGGAGAAGGGACAGACCAAGAAGACGATAGACTGACGACATTAAAGATAACATGAATACATCGCTAGAAAATACAAGCCACATCGCCCAAGACAGAGAGAGGTTCAGAGAGTTCATTGGGAAGACAACGTTCTTGAAGTAATACGTCACATGACACACACCTATTCTTCTCTATCCAAATATCAAAGGCATCAATTCTATCTTCTAATTATTTGCTTATTGTCCATGTTTCTGAGCCATACATGAATATAGAATAGATGTAATATAATATAATTTTCATTTTTAGCTTGTTTGTAATTTGTTTAGATGTTAATATTCTCCTTATGTCATTGAAAGTACTTTTAGAATAATAGCACCCATCACAGTTAGATTCACATATCTTCAGATTTACAAAATGAAATGTTGAAAGTATTTTACATAATGCATTTAATATATATATATATATATATATATATATATATATATATATATATATATATATATATATATATATATATATATATATATATATATATATATAATTCTGCAGATAACATTTGCACAAGATATAGTCGCTCAGCAAACATGATGAATTATCATCCAATAACTGCCTAAAGCGACCGTTATATCAAATGGCATACTCTTTCCAGAATATAATCATTTGTGTGGATCATCTGAACTCCTTACGATTCTAGGCGAGTTGTGCTATACGACCTGTTCTTACGAGGGATTGATCACAACGTTGTATGTTCTGCACCATATCGACAATTGATCTAGTCCATTCTGTACACTGTCAGAGATATGTTCTGTTCCTGCCCATGTTGTATAGTAGGATATCATCAGCGTATGTTAGAACTCTACAATTGCTGGGAGTTTGCAATTGAGCAATTCTCAATGTATACACATTAAACAGTACTGGGGACAGAGGAGATCATTGTGGCAGACCAGGTGCTATTATTCTGGTCTCAGACGCTCAGGATCCACACATCAGAGTGACTTTTCTACAGATTAGCACATTTGCTATCCAGCCTATGATCCAGGGGTGGATATCTTGTTCCCTTAGCATGTCTATAAGATGGGTGTAACTAACTCTATTGTATGCATCTTTCAGGTCTATCGCTGCAACTGCAGATTCTTCTTTGTTCTGAAAACCTTCATAAACTTTATATGCACTTCATATGCTGTGAAGCCAGTTTCTAATCAAGAATCAAGAATCTGGGCGAGTTGACCTACCGTAGCCAATGTCATGTTTAAACAATGTGAGATGTCTCGTATACATCGTCGTGGACCTTACTCCTGCCACGAGCAATCGTATACCTTCTACTATTCATTATTTCATTCTGTTATGTATCTTTATAATTCCAAAAACATCTCAGCTATCAAATATTGTAATGTTTATCAGACAATCTTCTTCAACATTTAATCTTCTTATCACTTCTTGATACGCCCGTATGTTGCCGGGATCCGAAAGGGCAGCAAAGAATAGCGACACTGTTTACCTTCCACGCATGTCGTAAAAGACGACTAAGGAGGTTATGGTATGGACTTGGCTGTCCCATCCCATATAGGGTCAGCGACCCAAAGCCATGCTGAAGTCGGATGTGTCAGGCCGAAAAGCGCAGATATCGCAGCAATGCTGTAAACCATGATACAACGCATTCCGTTCTCCGGACTACATCCTGCTAATCTGCAGGAGTTTGAGAACGAACGCAGAAGAAGAAGACGACTTCTTGATTATTTCTTTTCGAGGTCCATGGTATTCTCACAATTCTTCTGTAGCATCTCATTTCCAAGGCAGCTATTATCTTTGCATCTGTTGTATTAAGTTTTCATGCTTCACAAACATACATCGCTACTGGAAATATACTTGCTGTAGACAGTTGTGTGTTAGCTTTAAAGTTGATGCTGCGCCAAAGTTTTATAGTTTCGATTCACAATTTCTAGTCACACTATTCTTGTAGTTTGCCATTGTTTTAGGTAGGAAATCCGTTACTTGATCAGCGATAGGAAAACATATTCATTTTCGCCCGCCATTTTGGACGGAAACGACCCCTTCACGTTGTCAAAACGCTGACAGGACACCACCAGCGTTAAGAAATAATATCTTTCAATATATGTAGTATATATATATATATATATTGATAAAAACGTCACCAGAACGTTATACTATGTTTAATAAATGTTCACCAGTATAACTATAAAGTATGTAGAAGAACACTCACAGTACTGTAAGGCAACTCCCACAAAGTTTGCGTTTACAACCAAGCTAAGCCAAATCATCGAACATCCAACTAACCCAAGTCATAACATCGAACATCTGAATAACCCAAATCATAACATCAAACATCCGACTACCCCAAGTCATACATAGAACATCCGACTAACCCAAATCATACATAGAACATCAGAAGCATATCATTATATTCAGTGATTTGTCTCCAACTTTGTCGGATCAAATATGTTTTGTGTATAATGCCTGTTTGGGTTTTAGATTTCTCAATACAGCAGACATTGAACACGATTTACACAAATTTGAAGTGAGTCTGGAACATACAAAAACATTGCCGCGACAGAAAAAAACTGTTATACGTTATAGAAGCAAAATATGATTTAAAAATCATAAACAAAATCCTGATTAAGGAATTATGATTGTAATAGAACTAAGGTAGAACAATATTCAAGTACGCCCCCTAGAGCATGTACGATATAAATCATCAGTCATACAGCAGTCATGTACAAAGTAACACAAATAAACCATTCAGAAAACTAAAATAGTCACCATTAAAAAAAAAGCATGTTACATTTTCTTTCAAGAAAAACACTTGTTTCAATATCTCAAAAAGCCATGATCTCAAATAATATGAAATTGTGATATTCTAATTTAAACGTAATTTAAATATCATTATGATATTATAATGATAAATTCGGCAGTTATTGCATCGTTATTACAACAAAATATTTGTGTTACCTTTGTACTGGTTAGAAGTATGCTATCTCTGTAGTGATATTTTCTATGTTATGGCTAGAAGCATGATATCTCTGTAGTGGTTAGAAGTATGTTTTCTCTCTGGTTTTTAGAAGTATGTTATCTATGCAGTGGTTACAAATATTTTACATTTGTATATATATCAAGTGACATATTTTTTCCAGAACATTGTCTTCGTTGTGGATACACTGAACGTCTTTCTGTCCCAGGAATGTAATGGGCAGAGATGTTCATACAGTATTCGATGTCGCTGGTCTTCTTTGTCTCCCTCTTCTTCACATACCTGGCACTCCGCCCTCTAGACTCAGCATTTCCATTCCATCATGTCTCTTTAAGTGTCCAAAACACAGTGGCTTCCTTCTTATAATGGTATTTATAAGGAGGCTACAGTACCTCTACATTCGTAGTGGCAAGAAATATTTTATTTCTGCAGTGGTTACAAATGTTTTATTCTTTTAGTGGTTGCAAATGTTTTATTTCTGTATTGGTTACACATAATTTATTACTGTAGTGATTGCAAATATTTTAACTTTGCAATGGTTGGAAGTATTTTATCTATGTAGTTGTAAGAAATATTTTATCTCTGTAATGGTTATAACTATTTTACCTTTGTAGCGGTTAGAAATATTTTATTTGTGTAGTGGTTAGAAGTATTTTTATCTCTGTAGTGGTTAGAAGTATTTTGTCTCTGTAGATGTTAGAAATATTTTACTTTTGTAGTGGTTAGAAGTATTTTATCTCTTTAGTGGCTAGTAGTGTTTTATCTCTCTAGTGGCTAGAAGTATTTTATCTGTGTAATGGTTAGAAGTATTGTAGCCCTGGATTAGTTAGAAATATGTTCTCTGTGACGCGGTTAGAAGTGTTTTATCACTGAAAAAAATAATATATGGTTATTAAACCACCGTATAACATTTTATGAGCTGTAGATATAAGGATAATTTCGTGAAAATGAATTCCTACAATATATCCGCGTAATGCATGTAATGTATCTTACCTCAAATAGATATATGACTCAAGAAGCATTCACATTTCCCTCAGATTACACATCATGTCAAAGTAATGAAGATATTGTAAATATACTAAATTATAGTATTGTTATATGCTTTGTTATTTTATATAGCGAAAAAAACATATTGATAATCTGTTGTTCATTTGTGCGTAAATATATATTTAACATACGATAAGAATATTATGATTATTAGGTGGCACAGGAAATTGCAAATATTCATGTCAAATTGTTGCAGAGTTAGATGATCTGAAACATCGACATGTCAAATTGTTGCAGAGTTAGATGATTTGAAAATTCGGCATGTCAAATTGTTGTAGAGTTAGATGATTTGAAACATCGACATGTCAAATTGTTGCAGCTAGATGATTTGAAATATCGACAAACTTAAACACAATATGGAATCTGTGTCTACTAAATAAGGTAATAGTCTGTCATCTGGCATAGTTGGTCTCCTGGGTCATATAGCCTCGCATTGGGCTTCTGTGATTTATTGTTGTTGGACTATAAAGAATGTCTATTATCTGTGTGAATTACCCGTGTGGTAACCCGGCACTTGGACTTATATTTCAGAGTGCAAAGAATATGGTAAGGGTCTTCTTTTCCGCTAGGTTGAAGGAGACAACCGGGGCTTGGACTTATATTTCAGAATGCAAAGAATAGGGTCACTGTCTTCTTTTCAGGCATGTTTTAGGAGGTGACTAACGATAATTGGGGGATATGCTGATAACTTATCAACTGTGGAAAAATTATAATTACCACTTCGTGTCCTACATAGGTATCGGCATTTTATCTTCCGTTAAATGGTTTCCATAGATTACCAAGTGATTCCGCTCAGCGAATATTGTACCATTGTCCTTTTATGGCAAACTCCTCTGTGGCGAGGAAAGCTATGTGGGCCATCATTGTAAAGAAAGAGTTGCCCCAATAGGCTCACAAGGAACCATTATTTGATCAATATTGAAGAAAAAGGAAGCAAGAATGTGGCACATACAGAGGCATCTCCCTTCTTAGCCATGTCAGTAACGTTAGTAATATGTCAGTAATAAGTTAGTAATATGTTAGCAATATGTCAGTAATATGTTAGTAATATTCAGTAATGTGTTCGCTATAGTTCCTGAACAACGAATAAGACTTATTGTGGAATCAGTGCTCAGTCCGCAACAGTTCGTACTTAGAAAATGAAGATAAAATACAAGGGTGTTATGTTTTCTTTACGGTCAAAAGATAATGGAACACAAGCACAAATCGACTATAGTTCAAGATACAACTTTGACTGATAGAATAGAGAAATACTTTGAGGAATCCTGGAATAAAAGGACCATTATTAGACTGGGTAAGACCTACGAATAAAAAAAGTGAAAACGGTGCTTGAAGCAACGGAGTCACAAATTGGTTTTCGGTAACATCAGAAGTAAGACAAGGGTTTGTTCTGTCGCTATTAGTGGTTATTATTTATATGGAAAGAATCAGTACAGCATTGAAAATACGAGCAGACGGCGAAAAATCGAATAGCTTAATTAAATAAACTACTTTGTGTTGACGATTAGTGTCTTTTCCACAGCCAAAGTGAACAGCTATAGAACAACATAATCCTACTCAATGAAAGCTGTCGGCCTCAGACAAGATAAACCTACTCAATGAAAGCTGCCGGCCTCAAACAACATAAACCTACTCAATGAAAGCTGCCGGCCTCAAACAACATAAACCTACTCAATGAAAGCTGCTGGCCTCAAACAACATAAGCCTACTCAATGAAAGCTGTCGGCCTCAAACAACATACACCTACTCAATGAAAGATGTCGGCCTCAAACAACATAAACCTACTCAATGAAAGCTGCCGGCCTCAAACAACATAAACATACTCAATGAAAGCTCCCGGCCTCAAACAACATAAACCTACTCAATGAAGCTGTCGGCCTCAAGCAACATAAACCTACTCAATGAAAGCTGCCGGCCTCAAGCAACATAAACCTACTCAATGAAAGCTGCAGGCCTCAAACAACATACACCTACTCAATTGAAGATGCCGGCTTCAAGCAACATACACCTACTCAATGGAAGCTGTTTCAAACATAACATGAAGATCAATTTTGAGAAAACGGAGTATGTCTATAATCAGAGAACCGAACTCAATCAAAATAGACATTCATGATTAAACACTAGAGCAGGTGAAATAGTTCAAGTATATTGGGATTATTTTCACAGCTGGCGGAAGATTGAGCAGAGATCTAAACAACAATGTCAACAATTAGCTTATCCCGATATTTAAACACACATCTATCTCAGTGGAGACTAAAATGAAAATCACAATCTTCATACCAGCATTGGGATTACCAGTGTCAGACTTTAACATAAGCCAAAGTACGTGAGCGAAAACTCATTACATGTGAGATGAGATGTTTAAGAAGAACATCAAACAGAACCAGAAGAGATCATGTGAGGAATGAAGAGATTGCAAGAACTGTAAGAACAATCCCTATTGTCAAATATATTGAAAAATATAGACTGAAATGGTTCAACCAGTTAATAAAAATGAAACCTAATTGACCAGTAGCAAGAACATACAACATGAAAATAGAATCATCAAGAGGCAGGGAAAGATCAAGATGGCGATAGGTTGAAGGAGTCGCCAACACCTTAAACCGATATAATATAGCAGTATATCAAGCTATAGAACGGGTCATATATAGAAAACCGATCATCACAAAGCATGCGATGCCTAACAGAAAATCAATCATCACAAAAGCTTGCGACCACTTAAAAAAACTGATCAATCACCACGACATGAGACGCATAATAGCAAAAGAATAGACTGATAAAAGAAGCAAAAAATAAGTCACATTTCTTTAGTAGAAATAGATTTGCAAACCGTTAAGTATAAACAAATAAACACGATGCTAGAAAATAGTCACAATACAAGCCAGAGCCCCAGTAACACAGAAAGTGATATTAATAAGAGTAAGCCATTTTATATCACCATTAATTTTTTTAAATATAATACGGGTATATAAATATAAATTCGTATACACATAATAAATATTGTAATTGTTACTTATTATATTGTTATTAGTAGTAACAATATCCTTACTTATCCTAGTGTAATATAATACTACAGTGTTATTATGTTTACGATATTCATTCTGAACAGTTTAGTGTTCAAGTTTTTAGCTATGTGCAAAGATGACACGTATTGATCACATAAGTATGCCAGTATGGACTCCTTCATCTTCTGGATAAACTTGCAGATCATTGGGTCTGACGTAGTAGCTGGCTGGGCGAGGCCTATAAGCTGAAAAATTTCCGGAACCACGAGGTAGATACACAATGGGTCGATGATACACGTTTTCGATTGGCCTCTGTACGGTTGTTGGAATGGAATGATCAGAAGACTTGGTCTTCGAGTGACGCGATTTTTTACTGCTCTTTGACGTCATAGACTGCTGATCAAGTTTCCCACTTAAACGGTTTGGATGCACTCTCATTTGAACCCATGAAGGTTCTCTTGGAACAATTACGTGCGACCATGGATCTGGGTAGTATCCTGCGTGTGGATTCGCCATAATCACAGGTTGATAATGCATCCAAGGCGGACTGTATACAAGAGGCTGGGGATACATTTCAGGTGGAGAGACTGCACTGTATACCGAAGGCAACGACGGGGATTTAGTTAGTACATGCGGGGTATGGGAAGGTTTTCCATATACCCGAATACCCGCAGGATGTTCTTTCATGGCAACATGTTCAAATCTGGACGTGACCTCCTTTAACTCCTTCCGGTGAGGCTCTGCGTAAACTTCTTCTGGGTAGTATGGATCATTGGTTACTTCAGTCTCGATCACATAATCGTTGCCATCATCATCATCATCATCACTACTGCTACTGCTACTGTCGTCTTTCTTCTTGGCACTATTGCTCATTTTAATGGGTTCCTGTTTAATGTATACATCTTCGTCATAACTAAGGTTATGATGATTACTAGGCGCAAGCTCGGGTGTATGGGACGTTCCAGCATTTGTATTCTCTACCATGACACCACCATTAGGTTGATCGTTAAAAATTTCTTTCAGTTGCATGTTGGCATTATGATAAACTCTTCCACTAAGTGTCCAGTTTCCGTCTTCTCTTTTCTTGAATTCAATATTTGATAACTGAACTTTCTTCTGGACAGCAGCGAATGCACTTGTTATTTCGGCAGCGTCAGCGTTATACTGGCAACGAATGGCAACGATCTTGTACTTCTTCTCGGGGTCTGAGAGAATGATGAGAACACATTTGGGAAAGTCAACACTTCGAGTCACTGTGTATATGCTTTTGGTCTGGAAGAGAACACTACGTCTTTGTTCCAGCAATCTGAAGCGCGTCAGCTTTATACCCTTATCATCGATCCTTATTTGCCTCTTTTTTCCTTTTTCCGTTTCAGCAGTATTGGCAATATCCTTGAGAAGGCCATCTGTGACCACATCTTCCCTCCATGATCCCACAAGACGAACTACTTTTGTGATTACGCGATTCGTCATTTCAATATATTTTGTGTACTATACGTTGTTACAGCGTCTTAATTGTTTAGTTCTACTTCATTGAGTCATGAAGCCAGTATCAATCACAGAGTAGTCTTATTTCTCAGTTCAACTTCCGAGAATTATTTAGCCAGTATTAAGCACTCATCACTAAGCAAACATAAGAGACGTTCACATTCTTGGCAGCAATTTCTGAAAGTAAATAAAAAAACCAACTTTATTTGATATTGGTGTGAAATTGCGAATGAATACGATCATAGGAATAGCCACAACTAATTTAGTAACACAAATAAGCTAACAAGTCATATATTCTGTAGACAGAAGCTAGCAGGTCATACATTCTGTTGATAGAAGCTAACAAGTTATACCTTCTGTCGACAGCAGCTAACAAATAATCACACTGTTGACATAGATTTTGCTCTTCTATGCACACTTTTCAGAAATGGATATTGAGGATTTTTATGGAACGTGTCTGTTCGAGTTATTCCATGCCACATTCATCATTTCTGTTAAATTCAAGAAGGCTCGTTCTTTATTTGAGCCTAAAACACTAGTTAATGTAGTTGTTGGGTTGGTTGCTGATTCAGTGGTCCATGGGCTCATGCTCCGTGAACCAATACCATTGTGTGATATATGCTTGTGTTTGTAAGCGTTGTTCTATTTCAAATAAGATCGGGTCTTCCATTTATCCGATACAATTACCCAAAATACAGAGGGAAACCAATTAATTCACTATCATGAATTTTGTATATGTGTTACTATAGCCCATACGTAATCGTTTTATCATCTCCGATATTTTGCTAATTATTTATCCATATTTCTGACCCATTGCGAAAGTTGGAAAATAACAAAAGTACTGAAAAAGAAATTAAATGCACTTGAACATAAATGTCTTAGAAAACTCTTAAATATTGATTGGGAAGAATTAAAGTCAAACAGGTAAATAAGAGAAGACACAACAGCAATATATTTCTACAATAATAAAAAACAAATGATGGACTTATATTTGACATGTTCATTGAATAAATAAAAAACAATATACCACTTGAAGCATTCAAATGGTTACCAGTTGGAAAAAGAAAAAAAGGAAGACCAAGAGAGACTCCTTGCAGAGGAACCATCAAAGAGGGTATGACTATGTATCTCAACAACATGCAAGAATTACACACATCAGCATATCACATCGTTCAACCTATATCGAAATATCTCTGGTTTCATATCACATCGCTCAAACTATATCGAAATATCTCTGGTTTCATATCACATTGCTCAAACTATATCGAAATATCTCTGGTTTCATATCACATCGCTCAAACTATATCGAAATATCTCTGGTTTCATATCACATCGCTCAAACTATATCGAAATATCTCTGGTTTCATATCACATCGCTCAAACTATATCGAAATATCTCTGGTTTCATATCACATTGCTCAAACTATATCGAAATATCTCTGGTTTCATATCACATTGCTCAAACTATATCGAAATATCTCTGGTTTCAGCCCTATGCACCGTATTCGATGCTGATGGAAGATAGATACAAAATAATTAGTAGCGTAACGTATTCAGGACATAGCCATCAGCCCAACATGTTTTGGGTTTAGTGATTTTATAGGCAATATAAATACGTTCAGTAGTTTGCCAATGCTGTCTGAACGGTTCTTATGCACAACTGCCTGGGGCGGGATTGTAGATAGGTAATTGGCCTTGGAGAGAGTAGTATTTTTCTGACATGATCTAGCGCTGTACATTAAAAAAGATATATATGTTGGTCGACCCTTCAGCAGTTGAAAAGTTACGTATTTTTACCCCAAAAATGTCTCCCAATATTCTACAAAAATAGTATCTCACTAAACGATGATGATGTTGAACCAGCAGATTGATTGAGCTATAAGTTCGATTTTGACTAGAAAATGTCTGTTTCAAGAATGGAGATCTTGAAACGAGGGGAAGCTGCATGTTCTCTTTACATTTTTTTTGGTACATTTGAATTGCCTGCGTACTTTTGAAAGATTTTGATACTTGCATTGACCTGACAATGGTGTTTGAAAGATGTCTTCAAGTAGTCTTTAAAACGTGTTTGTCTTTCATTTGACTTCTTACCAACTCACGACTCAACAATGTCCTTTAGTATGTCGACAACGCTATCCGCCCAACGAAGTTGAGATACGATCAACAAAGTATGGCTGCTTTCCATCGTGGACGTTTGAAGAATGTCTGTGTCAAGATGATCATACAAAAACATACCAATGAGGGATGCACAAAATGTCAAGTGAGTTAAGGTGCATTGCGCGTCCAGAATTCACCTGACAGATACCAACCAAGACAGAACAACTCTACGGTTTGGATTCCAAGCTGAAACCACGCACAATGCAGAGATTCGAAAGCAGACCCCTCTAAAAGTTGCGCTGGCGTTAGCTATGCACACGGTAACATCCCCTTAAGGGCATTCGGGTTTGGAAAAAGAACATGATGCACGGATGTCAGATGTTCTTTACAGTGCAGTGGTTAATCCGTGCGCTTTGTGCTAAAGCGGTCGCGAGCTCAGACCCATCATGCTATGACTTACTTGCAAGTGGATTTTTTCCGGAGGTTCTTGAATACTATTTGATTGAAGCTACAGATTTCCGTGCTATGAATGTTGCTATCGTGGAGCTTCGTTGTAGGGACGGAGTATATATGTGGTAACTCGAGTGCAATGGAATCAATTCTCGACGTCTTGTCAGCATTGCATTAATACTGTTTTCTGATATACTGATTCTTAATAATTCATTGGACTATTCCCGTGATTTCATTGGTCACCATGATTGCATGTTGTGTGAGAACCAATGAAAATCAAGGAAATAGTCAAAATCAGCCATTTTATAATACATGATTTCCCATAAGCAAATATGAGCAAATATTATTGTAGTTATATTCCCGAATCTCCCTTTTTGTGTAAATTGTGCGCTGAAAAGTATGGACGACTCAGCGGTCAGAATTTGAGTAGCCCGCAGGACCTATTATTAGAGAAGGATTTGGCTGACTACGCCATTCCTAAGGAGACTAAAGTGGCCCAAAATCTCAAGACGGATATATCAAGCCGAGAGACAGATATGACAGCCGGATCTATACACCGTGACCAAATACATACCGTTCTACATGCTTGCTGACAGGAATTTGGGAGCAGCAGAGGTGTCTAACAGTTTTACAAAATAATTAAGTTAAATTTTCAGACATAGCCCAACTTTTATTTCGTTTTGTTGGTGTCGTGTTGTTGTTTTCTAGCAGTATATCTCTCTACTTTACTCCTCCCACTCTGTCTCTCTGTTGTTCAGCATAAGCAAGCGTGCTAGGTTTATGGATTACGTTTCCATTGTCTGTTCAAACCCACCATGAACTATAAAATAAAGCCTACAATTGTGACCTCATATTTGTGTTTTTTTTCCGTACAGCAATGTGAGCTACGCAGCAAAACAAACTCAATGTGTTTGTGTGTGTGTGTGTATGCGTACGGGTGTGTGTGCGCGAGTGCGGATGTGTCTGTGTGTAGGCTATATTGTTCGTTCGGTTTCAGACTTTCACATTGATGGCTGACAAATGTAACAGTCGGCTTTAGGCTCCCAAAAATGCCGCAAAGTTTTTCATGAAAGGAAATAGGGCATGGGCAAACACTTCTACGTTCTTCACCGCATGTTGGTCAGTTCTGCAACAAACATTTCTGCGTTCTTCACAGTATGTTGGTCAATTCTGCAACAAATACTTCTGCGTTCTTCACCGTATGTTGGTCAGTTCTGCAACAAACACTTCTGCGTTCTTCACCTATGTTGGTCAATTATGCAGCAAGTGTTTGGCTGTCAGATGGTAGGTACCACATTTATTGTATCATCCTCTTTTTCTGCTTTTGTTTTAAAACTCCTGCAGAATAACATGACGTAAGTCACGAATGCCTTAGAAGGATTTACCGCAGCTCCCGTATCTCTACACCAATTCATCAGTCTGTCCAGCTCTACTGAAGTTTCATACACACTGTTCTCGATGTCTGCCCTGCCTATACACCAAGGTGTCATCGGTATACGACATCGTTCTGCCTGCACCTGTGATTTGATTGTTAGTGATATGTACTGTGTGTACATTGAAAAGCAGAGGAGATAGAGGTGATCCCTGTGGCAGACATAGGCTAATAACCGCTGATGCCGTTACCCAGTTACCATACTCAAAAAACTACTATCATGTACAGCAGTGCAGCACCAACTGCTCCCCTTGCTCCCCTTTCGGGCCTCGGCAACACACGGGCGAGTTGGACTACAAGGCTATAACAAGTGTCGTCAACATCAACGCCGTCGATATAAAACCATGAAGTTAAGATTTGGTGACGTCTAGAATATAAACTGAGGCTTCTATGTAGTAGGTGATACACGTTAGAGGGATGCGTGTCGTGACGGAAACAAGTTAGAAATGGCAACGTTTTTCCAAACAGACAACGGTTAAAGTGTTGTTTATGAACGTGAACACACAAGTCACAACGATAAGTCTAGGTTATGTAGCGAGCGTCTCACTGCAAATAACCCCACCCAAAGTAGGAACTCCGCTTCTGGTATTGCCAACCGAGAAAATGTAGCCTTGGGTACGAACATATAACCATTGATAGTCTCCTTGAATAAGAACTCACGGAATTATGAAAACAAGTTAAAGCAAATGTTGTGATAAACATTTTTCTCAAACCAGCGGGCCGTCCAAACGTCTCATTGCAATAGACCTCCTTAAGTAGAAGTCCTGCTATTGGATATAGCAACCCTAATGAGACATGAAGATTTGGTGCCGTTGAACGGACTGGTTCAATTCCCGTTTGTCTCTAGAATTTTTAAATTGTCCTCTGGCTTCCTACTTAAAAAATGTACTTGTATAAACAACCCTAATGAGGTGCTCTTGAATATGAAATAAAGCTTTGAATAACAGAGCACTATTGCACAAGGAAAACGTGTTGAACAAATGTAAAGCAACATACTTGTTCAAAATATAAGAAATAACTCTGGACTTGTTAGTAAAGTTGTGGTGCAAGTTCTCGTCTACGAAGGTGAGGCAATATATAACTGACAAGCCCAACACGGCGGTATAGAGATAATTAGATCCAAAATGGAAAAGATGAATGGGTAATGGATTGTCTTCTTATACGAGATTTATTCACCAGCGAAATACCTCGTCCATTATAGTCGACACAAGTTAAATTCAACTGACAACCGTTACCCAAAACGCCGTGCAGAGAAATTAAGGTTCAGAATCTTAAGCCTATAATTGGTAATGAATCGTCAATTGTGAATAATCGAAATAGACCACGATAGATTGAAAAGTCATCGCGGACGAGATGAATGAAAAGAAAATGGTCGAGACACAGACTTAGGCCATGTTTGACTACGCTACCAGTGAATGGGACCTGATCTATGGGAACAAACGAAGTCCAATTTTACTTAATGTTGACAACAGTTGTTGTACAGTAAAAATTGGAACAGTATAACGAGAACACAGTGTGCAATGAAGTAATCTTCGTACACAAGACAGTTCGCAGGCAGCCATGCACTTCTGAAAGCAGACGCTGCACACTGTGTGCCTCAAGTAAATGCATAACTCTCGCAACAAAGACTACTCTGTTTATGAAGCCTCTTCTCCAGATATTGCATACAGCCGCTAATATAAGATTTCTAGGTATAAAAGAAAAACACCACCGCCTCCTCCTCTTACACACATGAAAAAAAATATCAACTCTCGTAACCATATATAGACTTGCCGTTGTCAAATCTCTCAACTAGACAACAATTCATAATGAAATTCTTCTTTTTACATGTACGCAGACTAAGACAATATTTCCATAGTATGTGTTGCATTGTATTCATGTCAGTAAACACGAGACGGGAGTGTTAGAGGTGTTCAGGAATTTCAACAACAGATTGCATAACTTGGGTACTAGGAAATGACATGTTATCAAATAATAAAAATAACAGTGCTACAGTGTTGCCAGAAAGTTAGAATATTTACAGTTAGATTTTAGATTTTATTTTAAAAAGGCAAGAAATGACGAAACTCTTAAATTACTTACGCAAACACATGAAGAATAATAAAACGAGCTTTAATTAATTAAGATGCATTTAAAACAATTAGTTCTAATAATTACATCTGGGACAAAAAATTGCCATATTTTTAGTATGTTGTGCCAGAGAAACAATACTAAAACACGTTTGGAATTTTTGATTTTAATAAAGAAAATATGGTAAGCATTATAAAAAATAACGATAATGCAAAAAGAGTGGTCAAAAAATAATTTCTATGGTCAATGACATTTTGAAATGGCAACATTTGACAATTTTCGCAATGTCATTGCCAATATGAAAACTCTCCACTATAATCTAGATTGAACACAAAATCTTCTTGTCAAATACAATTGACAGGACTACTAAAATATAACCCCAAAAAAAGTGTAACGTGTCATACATTTCATACTTCACCAAGTAGACTATACATACATCACGCATGCCATCCATAAGACTATACGTACATCACGTATCATATCTAGTAGAGTGTATACACATCACGTATCATATCTAGTAGAGTGTATACACATCACGTATCATATCTAGTAGAGTGTATACACATCACGTATCATTTCTAGTAGAGTGTATACACATCACGTATCATATCTAGTAGAGTGTATAAACATCTCGTATCATATCTATTAGGCTATACTTCACATTATACAGTGGACATGTCTTCTAGTATATATAGTCGACTTCTAGTTTATGGTAAAAGAATAGCGTCAATGTATTACTTCCAGGCATGTCGTAGAATGCAACTAAGAGGCTAGTTGGACTCATTACCCAGTGTCACTTATGAAAAAGCTATTGTCACTACATGTATTGCCTCGATGTCTTACTGTTGTCCCCTTTCATGTTGTTCCCATGGATGACCGATTGATGCAGGGCAGTGAAGTTAGGGAATGTAAGCACAGCAAGGGTGGGAACTGGCCACCCCACCTAAAAGTTGATGCTGGGTAGTACACGAAGAACTATCTTTATCACCGACAGGAGGTTGCTGTCATGAGACCTACCGTTACCTTTTGTTGCAGACTCCCAGGTGACAGGTAATGCTATGTGTCATCACTGCAGACTCCCAGGTGACAGGCAATGATATGTGTGCCATCACTGCAGACTTACAGGTGGTAGGTAATGTTATCTGTGCATCACTGAAGACTCCCAGGTGACAGGTAATACTACGTATGCCATCACTGCAGACTCCCAGGTGACAGGTAATACTACGTATGCCATGACTGCAGACTCCCAGGTGACAGGTAATACTACGTATGCTGCAGACTCCCAGGTGACAGGTAATACTACGTATGCTGCAGACTCCCAGGTGACAGGTAATACAACGTATGCTGCAGACTCCTAGGTGGCAGGTAATACTACGTTTGCCATCACTGCAGATGGGTAAAAAAATCTAAGGGAAGAATATTGAACTAGCTGGCCCAGACGTACATGCTGCACACCTTACAGAACGTGGTGATCCTGGAATACTGCAACAATAAATACCTCCCATCTAGGGTTAAAAATTCATCCATAAACATCCCTAACACAATCATGGTTTTGAGACAGTAAACTTTATGTGTTTGAGTGTCACCTCGGTTACTCAAATGAGGACTATGCTATTGCCGGAACTGTTGTGGGATGTAAGAGCTATCTGCTCACGAAATTATTTCATCATTATTATCATACAGTACAAACATCGTGTATATTTTCATACTTTAAAAATTTTTTATTGAATCACGAGTAAAGTAATTCTAATATAATTATTGCTATTTGTCTAATATTAGCATTTAATAACTTCTTATCTTACCTTAGTCAAGATGTCGAAACATTATCCCACTGCAATCTGGTTAAATGGAAGTATACCTTCACCAGAGTCGACAATTACAATATATCTAAAAGATATTCGTGATACACAAGCTGGTGAATAGAACAGTTAACTGACATAACCTTACAAGCAGCACATTAACGCCCCAACGCTCCCATAGACTCAAGTAGGCGTACGACTATTGACAGGTAAGTTGTTAGACCGGTTACTGATGTTCGTATCAGTTCATTGCAACTGAAGAATTCACACTGTGTTAGGATTATTCGGGAATATCAAAGTTACATACCTTGTGTAGATTTTCTATGTGTGGTAGACCTATAACTAATAAACCCAGGTTTCAGTCATTAAGTTCCTATTGACTTTTAGTCTGGCATTCTTTGTACCAATTTGATCACAATTTGGGTGGGGATACATACTGTGCAGGTTATTTGGAGATGAGAGATTGAATGATCGTTGCGGAGGCGGATTGTGTATACAGGTGTGTTATGATTCAAGCTTTTATGAGCAGTATAAAAATATAACTTAGGACTATTCATGCAATGAAATTTGCAAATGTGTCCATGGATTTGAATTCAATTATAATCTATCGATTAAATATATCCAGTCTTGCGAATTAATTCACCTTTCTCATTCAATTTGAATGTATCTATATGTTCACCTGTCAGCTCCATACGGAGCATGGGTTCACAACACACAGCAATGTTTTTCTTATATTTCTTGTTAGTTCTTCCAGATTATTTCCTGCTTAAGGGATTGCCCATAAATTACGTCAATAATATTTTTGTGTCTGCCAACTTGTGACAGCACCCCCCCCTCCATTTTTGTGTGTCTGTGTCCCTATCTGTCTCAATATGTCTCTCTCTCTCTCTCTCTCTCTCTCTCTACTGACCCTTTCTACCAGTATCTATTATATATATATCCCCCTATATCCGTCCGTCTGTATCTCCTATTTGATGATGACTTGGCCATGTGTCAAATTATTTATTTGCCAAACACATTATAATCGACAGATTCTCCAAAGCCTGTATTAATTTTGGGCTTACTATTAATATGGACAAAAACAGAAGTCATGTTAGAATCATCACCAAAATCTATCATGAGCACTACATGAAGGTAAATGACGTAGCACTGAACGTTGTGAATAGATTCACATACCTAAGTAGCACAATATCATAAAATACCACTGTTGATGGTGAAGTATATACAATGATTGCCAAGGCAAGCAGCACTTTCAGCAGACTGTAGGCAAATGTGTGACATAGAAATTGCATGAAACTACAGACTAAACTGAAAGTTGACAGAGCAGTGGTAAACAGATCACTATGTTTCACACTGCTGTTATACGTTGATGAAACATGGACTGTGTATAGACAACTTGTGAGGAAACTCAATCACATTAACACAACTTGTCTCAGAAATGTTATGAATATCAGATGGCAAGACAAGATACCACTGCCTTTGACAGATCTGGTATCCTCAGCATTGACATTATTCTGATGCAGACACAGATTCACTGGGCAGGTCATGTGGTACGTATGCCAGATCATCACCTGCAATAAATATTTCTCTATAGTCAGTAGCAGAAGCCATACGTTCTCAATGTGGCCAAAAGAAGCACTACAAGGACTAGTTAAAGCCATCACCGAAAGCCTTTAAAATATACCAAGATACATGGGAAGAACTTGCTCATAAATAGAGCTACGTGCGCTTTACGGTAAAATAAAATGATGTAGAATCTTGTGGAGAGAGGGAAAATGCAGCAGTTCAACAGTGGAGAGTAGCTAGAGTCACGGTTAGACCAAAAAACCATCTACAGCGGAGAGTAGCTAGATATTCACGGTTAGACCAAAAACCATCTACAGCGGAGAGTAGCTAGATAGTCACGGTTAGACCAATAACCATCTACAGCGGAGAGTAGCTAGATAGTCACGGTTAGACCAAAAACCATCTACAGCGGAGAGTAGCTAGATAGTCACGGTTAGACCAAAAACCATCTACAGCGGAGAGTAGCTAGATAGTCACGGTTAGACCAATAACCATCTACAGCGGAGAGTAGCTAGATAGTCACGGTTAGACCAAAAACCATCTACAGCGGAGAGTAGCTAGATAGTCACGGTTAGACCAAAAGCCATCTACAGCGGAGAGTAGCTAGATAGTCACGGTTAGACCAAAAACCATCTACAGCGGAGAGTAGCTAGATAGTCACGGTTAGACCAAATACCATGTACAGCGGAGAGTAGTTAGATAGTCACGGTTAGACCAAAAACCATCTACAGCGGAGAGTAGCTAGATAGTCACGGTTAGACCAAAAACCATCTACAGCGGAGAGTAGCTAGATAGTCACGGTTAGACCAAAAACCATATACAGCGAAGAGTAGCTAGATAGTCACGGTTAGACCAAAAACTATCTACAGTTGTCATCCCATGCCTGAACTGTTCAAGGACATTTGCTGTCAGAATAGGGCTTATTTAGCCATCTAAGAACTCAATCACACACATAGCTCTAACTGAATTTCTAAAGTGGATGTAACAGATGGCTATCATCATCATGTGATGGACGAACAACAAAATCTCAATGTATCCAAATAACCTGTTAACATTCTGCCTAGAAAATGATTTAGTAATTTCCAACACCATAGACGCATATACACTTGGACATCACCAGATTACAAGAAACCAAATAGACTTCATACATCACAGATGCAGATCCTGTTTACTGTTATGTAAGACTTATCATGGAGCATATTGCGATTCAGACCACAAGCTATTAGAAGCAGATGTGAAGAACACACTCAAGACGTTAACTAAAAGCGCTCCTGGTGTGAGTGCGCCTAGCGCGAGACGGGTCAATTACTTGCAGCAGTTTACCTGGGTTGAGCACAAAGCCGATCATTTTTCAACCAATATTCGAGTATCGTCAGTTCTGAATTACAGTATATCGAATGGTTATTAGAAATTAAATATCTTTGTGTCCAATGCATTTAATGTATTGATATTAATGCAGAAAGAAAAACTAACAGAGATATCGCAAAGATCTGAACATAGAAGAATACTGGCTCCTCAAAACTATCAAAAAAACTTAATATTTCGGATAAATAGAGAGACACAATGATTTGGAAAGATTAATCATGGAGGAGATAGTTCCAGGAAAGAGAACAAGAAGCAGGCAAAGACCACGATGAAAATATGCAATCGAAGACCTTCTGAACATGAGACTGGAAGAAGCTGGGCTGCTCGCACATAACCGTGAGGCTTACAGAGTTTCAGTGAGGAAAACATTCTGCAAAGAACACATCACATAGAGATCTGAATTCGCATGAGGTTGCGTCTGTGGGTCTCACCAATGGCTCACTAGACAAACCACCCATGCAACAGAAAACCTTAGTAGATGACATGCCATTATATCGAGGTTATCGTCTTATAGAAGCTTCATGTTACTTTATCTAAACAATTATGCTTCTCATGATTTTATTTTGTTGTTGAAATGTGTTATTGTTATTTTTATATACGTATGTACTCTCTGTGGTTGGGAGGGAGCAAGAGATATACTGCGCAGCACTGGGAGGAGGAAACTGACAGCACTGTTTTTTTCCTATGGCTGAGACTCATCATATAGGCACAGTGACTCAGGACGTGACAATCCTCTTGCCGTGAACATTTGGTTGCATGGGTGGGTCGGGGTGGACCGAAAATCCACATACTTCCCAGCAATATAATACCATTTTAATGGTATTGGGCCAAATGGCATGAGCCCGTTATGTTCCTTTCACCTTCTATTTCTCTGTATCTAGAGCTTTCACTCATAACTCTTAGTGGAATGCAATGAGGTTTTTTCTCTTATAGAAGCTCCCCCCCCCCACATTAATTCATCTATACAACTATATTTCTACCACTTTAAGTACGAGGTTCATTCTCAATGCATTAAACAACACCGCTGAGATTGATGTCTTCCTAGTACACACTGCTTAGAGTTTCAGTCTTCCTGGTACACATCGCTGAGAGTTGATGTCTTCCTGGTACACATCGCTGAGAGTTGATGTCTTCCTGGTACACACTGCTTAGAGTTTCAGTCTTCCTGGTACACATCGCTGAGAGTTGATGTCTTCCTGGTACACACTGCTTAGAGTTTCAGTCTCCTTGGTACACATCGCTGAGAGTTCATGTCTTCCTGGTACACATCGCTGAGAGTTCATGTCTTCCTGGTACACATCGCTGAGAGTTGATGTCTTCCTGGTACACACTGCTTAGAGTTTCAGTCTCCTTGGTACACATCGCTGAGAGTTCATGTCTTCCTGGTACACATCGCTGAGAGTTCATGTCTTCCTAGCTCACACCATTGAGAGTTTAGTTTATGTATTCCTGGTACATGCCGCTGAGAGTTGTTGTCTTTCTGGTAAATACATCTGAGAGTTGATGTCTCCCTGAGTAGTTATATATGTATTATATCTTGCATAATTGTATAAGACAGTAGTCCTATTCTATGAACCCTAAGCTACAGGGTCAGGGTCATGATGTGACACTGTTTTAGTTTTTAGGTACCGACATGTAGCGTCACTACCCCCAATCGACGTTTTGTGATGAGTCATACTCATGATCTTACTTGTCTGGCAATCATCATACTGGAAAATATCATCATTAGTATCTTCACCATTATCACCACCACCACCACCACCACCACCACCACCACCACCACCACCACCACCACCACTACTACTACTACTACTACTACTACTACTACTACTACTACTACTACTACTACTACTACTACTTCTATTACAGTTACTACTACCACTACTATTACGACTACTACACACTGATACTATTACTTCTACAAATACTATTACTAATACTTTAACCACTATCAGTACTACTACTACATCTACTACTACTATTAACTGTCGTCTCAGCTAACGATCCAACGCTCCTAGATAGGCTATATACCGACGCAGCACACTGGCAGATGGACGTATAGGTACCCACCATCTCTCACCCGCATCCGTGTTATGAGACCATATAACCATCAACCATCGTTAGTACGAGTATGTAATAGCCGGGAGTTAAACTACACACACACAAATGCGCGTATATACACACACCACACACAGAACGGTCATCCAACGTTTAACATAAGCGACACACAGATAGATGAGGTTGGTATTTTATACGTATGACTTAGCTTACATCGTGAATAGTCAGATAGACAAATATGTATGGCACACAGTAAACGTGTCGTGATATGTCTGAAAAACTAACAGAACTTGTATGTGATGACGTCATGATGTGTTATCCCATTCTTCTAGTGATATCTATACAGTACTCATCTGCAGTTTTATTAGATCATTTACTGGGCACACACGGTCTATCCGGGCTGGTCGCTGGTGATCGCCACGACGTTTTGCCGGTACGAGTCTCGATTCTTTGCTCCTAGAACGACACCACCGGGATCCTCCGGTTAGAGTCGACCCGACACACCCGATCTGGAGTGACATTCCAGTCACTATGTGTGACTAGTCCCGTGGAAGATTACCTGCTGTCAGGTAACTCCGGATTGACAATTCTAGAGTCACTATGTGAGGCTAGTCCCGAGGGAGATATCCTGCTGTCAGGTTACTCCGGATTAACAATTCCAGAGTCACTATGTGAGACTAGTCCCGGAGGAGATATCCTGCTGTCAGGTAACTCCGGATTAACAATTCTAGAGTCACTATGTGAGACTAGTCCCGGGGGAAATATCCTGCTGTCAGTTAATACCGGATTGACAATTCTAGAGTCACTATGTGAGATTAGTCCCGGAGGAGATATCCTGCTGTCAGGTAACTCCGGATTAACAATTCCAGAGTCAATATGTGAGATTAGTCCCGGAGGAGATATCCTGCTGTCAGGTAACTCCGGATTGAGAATTCCAGAGTTACTATATAACACCATATCCGGAGTCGATATTGCTAATAATTAACCCTGAGCTAATAATATGATAACAATCCGGAGTCACTATCTGAGATTACGTCCGTAGTCATGCAAGATATCAAACATGTATAACTACTTCCCTTGTACAGATTGCCGAGAGTTGATGTCTTACTATTATGAAATAAAGCTATAGAGAAACTTTCACATTACATTCACTGGGGATCGCTCTGGCGTAGTGGGTTTGTTTGTTTGTTTGTTTGTTTTTCGTTCGCTCCATTGTAACCATCACGGATATCCGTGCGATTTCCGCCGGGAGCGTGATTACGTTGTACCACCGTTATGCGCCTTGTAGGCCTAGCACATCCGATTTCGGCATGCCTTGACAATTCGGGTGGGCTACCCTTAGCCTGTGACAGCCTCTATATCTGTCTCCAGGCACGCGTAGTGTTGACTCTTCGCCCAGACGATTTTTGCTCTCGTCTGTCTCGCACAAGGTGTTCCACTGTCTATGAACTTGCCTCGTGTAATTGGACGTGCTGTGCCTGTGCCCATTGGGTACTGAACCGTTTATCATCCATGAGTCTGGTTCCTTAATGGGAAGAACTCAACAGAGGGGTTGGACCCTGGCTCTTTCGCCCTCTTAGCCGAGGTGTCATTCACCGACATCGTGTACCTCTTGTCCAAGTTCGAGTCTCACACCACGCGTTTGAGAGCAAGGCGTTCTCGAGCTGAGCGTCCTTGTCCCAATAGCACCTGAGCCCATCAGGTACTGAACCCTTTCTTTCTTCAAGTGTATTTCCGGTGTAGGAAAACCTGACAGTAGAGTTGGGCCAGGGCTAAATCGTTGTCCCTTTTGTGCCTGAGCCCATCGGGTACGGAACCCTTTCTCTCTGCAAGTGTACATCCGTTATAGGAAACCTTGACAGTAGAGTTGGGCCAGGGCTAAATCGTTGTCCCTTTTGTGCCTGAGCCCATCGGGTACGGAACCCTTTCTCTCTGCAAGTGTACATCCGTTATAGGAAACCTTGACAGTAGAGTTGGGCCAGGACTACCATCGTTGTCCCTTTCTTGCCTAAGCCCATCGGGTACAGAACCCTTTCTCTTCGCGAGCATATTTCCGGTTTAGGAAGGCTCGACATAAGAGTTGGGTTAGGACTTCTTGCTTTACCAAACGCCAATGGATGGGTCTGGGTCTCTGCCTGTGAGGAACACAGGTAACTAGAAGCTCGTCTCGAGCTGACGGAGCTTGTAGTTCCCCTTTCCTAGGGACTTTTCACTTTCTATTTGCAGTTCGCGCTGCCCTTTAGCGCTGTTCTGCCCTTTCATTGTTTCATTGTACTCAGTATGAGATCTATTTGTCTCTCGCCATGCATCTACCTTTACGTGCATTTTACATTGGCCGCCCCTCCAATGTTCGGACTGGACTGACTTGCTTCACTGTATGTCGACAGTGTCGCTATATGTGGTGATGCTGGTGGTGTCGGAGATATTGTCTGTCTCTTATGCAGTCAAATCTCTTTCCATCTGCTACCTCCACATTCTCGGACACGATCCCCAAATGATTTGGCCAGAATCAGCTCGAGCTGCTGTATTTCTGTTTCCAGGGTGCACCGTGTGGAGGTACATTTGGGATCTTGGTTATCTGCTAACCCTGGGTCCGCCTAGAGCAATGCGTTCCCTTTGCACCCCTGGCGTAGTGGGTAATCCATTTGCTTTGTGCTCAAGAGACAGCGGGTTAGAATCTGTGATTTGAAGCTATGAATCTCGCTTGAAGCTATAGAGTACGTTCTATGAGTGATATTCTCGGAAATCGGTGTGCT
Source organism: Meghimatium bilineatum (assembly GCA_034231615.1). Taxonomy (NCBI): domain Eukaryota; kingdom Metazoa; phylum Mollusca; class Gastropoda; order Stylommatophora; family Philomycidae; genus Meghimatium; species Meghimatium bilineatum. Next base: position 25,558,365 of record CM067304.1, on the reverse strand, counting down.
CGCTTTGTTGTAACCAAATGGCAATAGAGAGAAATAGCGAAAGATAAGAGAAAAAAGGAGAATAAAAAAAGGGAAAAAATAACCACGGTAAAAAAAAGAAGAAGAAGAGGAGGAGAAGGAGGTAGATAGACGTTGGCCCCGAAACGGAGATATGTCACGGGAGGAAGGATTGTGGAAGTGGGAGGGGCCCAAACGACACAGGGAGGGCACAGTAGGGGTGGCTTGGGTGGCTATCCCGGGGAAGCGCTATGGGCGGAGGTATCTGGCTGAAATAGAGAGACGTAGGAAGAAGTTGCCGAAGAAAATGGCACCACAGTCATCATCATCAGGTGCCATGCCGGGTGGCGTAGGCGGTCATGGCTCTCCACAGCTCTCTGTCCACAGTATTATGTATCAAAGTCGTTGTTGTTTCTTTGCCGTGCCAGGTTGTCAAACTGTCTAATATTTTCTCACGTTGTCGCCCTCTGTCTCTGGTGCCTTCAATCTTGCCTGTTGTGATTATGTTCTCTAAACCTGCCTGTCTCATGAAGTGGCCAAAAAAAAAAATTGCCTTTTTCTTATATTGTTGATTAAGGTCCGTTTCGCATTTAACTCTTTTAACACCTCTACATTAGTTTTTCTGGCAGTCCATGGTATTCTCAGCATTCTTCTGTAGAACCACATCTCCGTTTCCTCCAATCTCCCACTTTCCAGTTTGTTTATTGTCCAAGACTCGCACCCATATGTTAGTATAGGGGTTATATAGCACTGCAGAACTCTCTTTCTCACCTCTAATGACAAGGTCATATTACACAGTATATTTTTCATTTTTCTGAATGTTGTTTTTGCCTGTCCTATTCTGCATCTTATTTCTGTTGAACTTCTTCCATCTGCTGTTATAATTGTACCTAGATATTTGAATTGGTGGACCTGTTTTAATACTATATCATTCACTATGATCTTGCAAGGTGTGTTATTTTCTTTCTTTGAAATAACCATTACTTCTGTTTTCTTGATATTTAGGAAGAGGCCTTTCTCTTTGCTTTCTGTGACTACTACTTTAATTAATTTTTGAAGGTCTTCCTCACTTTTTGCAATCAGAACAGTGTCATCCGCATATCTCAAATTATTTATGTTATGTCCTCCCACTGATATTCCTGGGATATCTACTATTGCACGCATTATGTTTTCACTGTATAGAGAGAACAGGTCTGGTGAAAGCACGCATCCCTGTCTGACTCCTTGTTTTATTTGTTGAAAGGCACCACAGTAGGAGGGGAATAAAGAAACAGGAGAAGAAGAACATCGCGGAAGGGGGAAGACCCGGAACTATCGCACAAGCATGCGTCCTACGTGGCAAAGAAAGAGTCGCTAGTCCACAATGTTGTTGTATGTGGAGGTCAGTGTGACAGAATTCCCGATGAAATATGACGGAAAATAGACCAGGGTCATTACCGCAACGACAAGTACCTTATAGGTCAGGTGTTGGGAAATGAGACCGGTCGCATAAACCGAAATGATAAAAGGATGAGCTAGTCGCACGTTGCAACCCCCATGAGGGTATTGCCCGCACTGTACACTAATTCATCTATACTAACCACGATCAACGGACAGAACCTCGGTCCACCGATGATCGATCCCTTAGCGCGGGTCATGTAACGTAGGGAGGAAAATGTCAGATGAAATGATGTTCTTAGCTGGGAAAGACCAACCGTACGTCGCAACCCGTTTGGAGGCGCTGCCCGTACTGCATCCATTAAAAGACATAGGGAGGACCACTGCCTCCGAGCCATCCCAGTCGTGTGTTGCAGAAAGCCTGTTGACGCTGCAAACAAAGTATAGTTGTAAGGTCGTTGTCGTGGTCAGTCAAACAGTCTCACCATGCCGAGTGCCTAGTAAGGTGGCCGACCCATCAAGTCAAAAAAATAGACCAGCCAGAAAGTGGCCAAAAGCAGGAAGATAATTGGCATAAAAAAGGCCACTATGACTGGCACAAGGAAAAGAACGAATAAGGGCCAAAGTACGAGTAGTAAGAATGGAGAACGTGGACAAAGTAGGACTAAGAATCACAAGGGCAAAAAGAGAATGCAGCATGAGTGAAACAACCCGTAGAAAGAGAGTGAAGGACTATGCTAGCAGGGACGCAGATAAGCCAACAACTCGACGCGCCAAACCACAACAGGTTCAACCCGGATGCAGCCATGCCACTACCATTCCTACGGTGTAACTGTCCACTAGCACACCAACTAGCGAGTCGCCGTAACCGCATCCCCTTCGTAGGGGCCCAGGCCAAACCACCACACTAGGGTGCGACGATACAAAGGAGAGGGGCGAGAACAAAGAAAAAATAGGGGAAAGAGAGTAGGAAGGAATAGAGGAGCAGAGGGAGGAAGAGCAGGTAGACAAAGACCAAGAAGACAAACGGAGGTAGGATGTCATTGATGTCATAGGGCTTAAGAGTGCCGAAATTAAGAATAAGGCGGTTCTCTAGTGAGAAACGCTGCCGTTCACCACTATGTTTGCGTTCTCTTTCCCGACTTGGCAGACATTATCTAATCACTCCGCCACTTCTGTCTACTTCTGACTCTTGCCTTATATGTTTGGCCTATTCGCCTCATAGCATACCATTGGAGCAAGTCGTATATGTAACCTTTTTAAAAATGTTGTTACCTGTTTTTACTGCGAATATTTTACTCTTACCTGCATATATCATCACGTCATTTTCTTTGCACTGTTGTCTGCTACTAGTTCTCGTCTATCTCCTCTGCTCTATATATTTTCTCTCCCGTCGTTGGGTCATATGCGCTCTGTGGTTTCTTCTTCTCTATCGTCTGTTCTTACTGTATTGGCCTTTTTCTCTCCCTCTCTCTCCCTCCCCTCCTCTCTCTCTCATATGATCTCTCGTAGCATCCTCTTTTTGGTCTTCCCTTACTTTACGACTGTATGTCGGTAATACTCACTGCATGTTGCCACTTTTGAGGAAAGTATTTTAATTTTAATACCTATTTTAATTAATACTAAATTAAACAAATTTAAATATTTGGGCACAATTATTACTTCAGATGGTAGATGCCTCACTGAAAGAAAAAAAGCACAGGCAAAAGTAACATTCCAGAAGATGAGGAACATCTTGTGTAATAATTCATTATCAATAGAAAGAACATACTAAAATGTTACATAGAGCCCATACTGTTATATGGTAATGAAGCATGGACAATTGACAATATTGCAAGAAAACATCTGGAGGCCACAAAGATGTGGTTTTATAAAAGAATGTTGACAATATCATAGACAGCTAAAAAGAGTAATGCTATAATTCTACAACTGGTCAACTCAAATAGAGAATTTATTAACTATATTAGAAGACGACAATCACAGTTCCTGGGTCATGTCATGAGAAGAGGTGGGCTGGAGAACATCGTAACAACTGGAAAGATTGAGGGTAAGAGAGACAGAGGAAGACAACGTGAGAAAATGTTGGATGGCTTGAAGCATGGCATGATGCAGAATCATCAGAAACTATATTTAAATGTATAACAAACAGAGGACTTTTGAGGGACATGATCGCCTACGCCGGAAGGCATGGTACCAGTGAATGAATGAATTTTAATTTATCTTATCTTATCATAGTTTACTTTCTATTACATCTTATCTATTTTCACTTCTCACTTCTGTACACTTTCCCCTCCTCACTTACCACCATCGTCTCCCTATGCCATCTTCTTACCTGTCATGTTGCTCCATCTTTGATTCCTCCGTTATCTTTTCACTACCTCTCCTTTTCTTTCTTCCCTATCATAAGATTGACTCCATGTAAGATTCGTTGTACTGTGGTCTTTGGTTTGTCCTGATGAAGGCTTTTTAGTCGAAACGTTGTTTGTCTATGTATCTCGTTGTTAAGCTGTTTTATGTCTTATTTTGGTAACACTTCTACCTATTTTTTTTATCTTGAGATCTCCTGATAAGTCTACTTTATAAACAAGTCGTCGCGAGCTGGACACAAACCCACGATATGTTGTGCACAAAGCTATTGGCTTAACCACTACCAATTAGAGCTTCCCTGATATCATTCTAAAGTAAACCAGAACGTCTCCTGGCACAGAGAAAGCGAGAGACAGAATAGTATTCCCTGGTAGTTCTATCGTGATCATCAGAAAATGAAAACATTCACTAATGCATCTAAAGTAAGCTTTACCTTCAATGTGAATAATATTCAGTCACTGTGAAACATCACAAGATGAGATTGTGCACTTGAAAAGAACAGCTTCAGCTGTGTTCCACGTCACAAAACTGACGGCCACGTGAAGCACCTACATTGTTGTTTATCCCACAGTATGACTAATGTCTATATTTCTATATGTCTATTAGTCCACAGCTTGCCTAATATATATGCATGTTTCCTTACTTTTAATCTATCCAATGGTGACAATCTTAGCGTCTGCGCAACTGACTGCTTATTTCTTGGGAAGGTGGGTGTAACCTTTTATTTATGAAGAACACATTTTTCGTTAATCATGGATGCACGGATAGCTGGATACACGGATATAACGGGAAATCTGCAACGTCACCATACGAGTTGGTTGTAAACAAACATTGACTGTTGATTCATACAATTTCTAGCTATACTGATGAACATTTTATTACTAACGCTATTACCAGTTGGGGAAGTTTTCTCCCGGATAGCTTAAACAATTTATAGAAAACTCATAATAAGTAAAATAATTCTCCGAAATGTTTGTCTACATCGATACTGTTCATTCATCACATGATGATGATGACAATGACCATTTGTTATATCAACTTTATAAAATTCAGTTATAATTATGTCCTTTATTATGAGTTCGGAGATGGCTAATGAGCCCTATTCTGGCCGCAGATGTCCTTGGACAAATCGGGTAAATGGATGATCACTCTAGATGACGTGTCATCTGCCCGTCACTTTCTAGCTACTCTCCGATGTTGAGCTGCTGCATTTCTTGTCTTTTCACAAAATGTTCCGCCTTGTTTTTTTGTTTTTTTAAACTAGAGCGTCACGTAGCTCTATTGTTTTGCAATTTCTTCCCATGTCTAATCCAAAAGGCTTTCAGTTGGGATTTTATAGCGCTTCTTTTGGCCACATTGAGAACGCATGCCCTTTTGCAACTCACCACAGAGAAGGATATTTGGTAGTATGTACCTCTACACCAACTGTTATCGTGGCGTGCCAGATCTGATAGTGCATCCTTGTACCGGTTGATCCATGAGAAGAATAAAAATTAATTATATCATCATCATTGCAAAATAGAGAATGTCAAAGATCTCATAGCTCAATAACGATACCTCACCCATGCAAGTCATTCTCTTGAATAGTCCTGCTATCTGTTCCTAAAAAAGCTTCACAGATCTTGGTTGATCTGATTTGGTTTCAATGATTTTCATTGTTCGTTTACACAAAGCATAGCAAAGAAACCAATGACCAGTCTCACGAACCACGATAAGGGAATCTCTTTGAAACCGAGCGCTGGGCTATTTATGGAGAAGGACTTATCATGGGTGTAAAGTCGCTGCATTCAATCTTTCAGAAATCTGTAGAAATATTCCATTACTATCGACGACAAGTAGACGACAAAAACCTGGCACAAGTTTTTTTATAAAGGTAACACAAACTATTTATAACCATAGGCATACACGTACCTGTTTACGATATTCTTATTTGAGGTCGCATTAAAAACCCATTCAAACGCCAGTGTGTTGATGAGTCACGTCAAAGGGAGCATTGAATATCAACAAGACGTCAGAGTTACAGCACATAATCACCCTTTTATTAGTTCAGATAAAAATGTAGCTCTCATAGTGAAGACCGCCCTTTCAACAACCAACGTTTGTCCTATTTGATTATACACTCTTCAAAAACGTTAAAGATCATTTCTAAGTCAGAAGAAAATAACAACATATATCATTTCAAAATATAACATGACAGGCAAGCTTATGAGTTATAATAACAGATATATTTGAAAATATAACATGACAAGCTTATGAGTTATAACAACAGATATATTTGAAAATATAACATGACAAGCTTATGAGTTATAACAACAGATATATTTGAAAATATAACATGACAAGCTTATGAGTTATAACAACAGATATATTTGAAAATATAACATGACAAGCTTATGAGTTATAACAACAGATATATTTGAAAATATAACATGACAAGCTTATGAGTTATAACAACAGATATATTTGAAAATATAACATGACAAGCTTATGAGTTATAACAACAGATATATTTGAAAATATAACATGACAAGCTTATGAGTTATAACAATCAACACTATCTTCCATGACGCTACTATTAACGTGTGTAAAATGACAGTACAGTAATCAACACACCCATCATGTTCAAAATTATTGAGAACAACACCAACTGTCAATATTGTCAGTACCGTTGGTGCCTCCTATGATTGAGATACATTGAAGGCATCGCTGTCGCATGGCAATGATGAGCTTGCGAATGAAATATTGGTGCGCTGACTGCGACTGATGCTGCAGTGCCAGAAGCAGTTCACGCAGCGCTGTAGGAGATAGTTGATGTTGCTTAAATCGTTGCCCAAGCTTGTCTCAAAGATATTCTATGGGATTAATATGAAGACTGTTTACAGGCCAATCCAGTCTATTGACGCTCGCGTTTTGCTGAAAATCATTTACTGTACGAGGACGTATGGTCTTTTGAAGAATTGAAGTTATGGGATGAGAAGAGGCAGTACATCACATTCCCAATCAAATGATGGGGGGGGGGAGGGGGTATGTGGGTGCAAATTAATGCTACTGATCCTCCACAAGTCGGGTACTTCCGTGGACTGCACCATCACCATAGCTTTCACCATAACGTCCATATGTAGGCTCAAACACAAATTGGGAATTATCCGTGAACATAATATTAGCCTACTGTCCACGTCGTCAATGCACGTACTGCATACACCACGCTAAACGAGATGCTCTGTGTGTAATAGTCAAGTGTGGTCGAATGGCTGGATGATAATCACAAAAATTTACGTACCTTCAACAACAAATACGGGACACGGGATAGAAATTAACGTACCTTCAACGACAAATGCATGATATGGGATAGAAATCAATGTACCTTCAACGACAAATGCATGATATGGGATAGAAATCAATGTACCTTCAACGACAAATGCATGACATGGGATAGAAATCAACGTACCTTCAACGACAAATGCATAACATGGGATAGAAATCAATGTACCTTCAACAATAAATACGGGACATGGGATAGAAATCAACGTACCTTCAACGACAAATGCATGACATGGGATAGAAATCAACGTACCTTCAACGACAAATACGGGACACGGGATAGAAATCAATGTACCTTCAACGACAAATACGGGACACGGGATAGAAATCAATGTACCTTCAACGACAAATACGGGACACGGGATAGAAATCAACATACCTTCAACGACAAATACATGAAATGGGATAGAAATCAATGTACCTTCAACGACAAATACATGACACGGGATAGAAATCAATGTACCTTCAACGACAAATACATGACATGGGATAGAAATCAACGTACCTTCAACGACAAATACATGGCATGGGATAGAAATCAACGTACCTTCAACGACAAATGCATGACATGCGATAGAAATCAACGTACCTTCAACGACAAATACATGGCATGGGATAGAAATTTTAAGCGTTGTGATGGTACTCGTCAATGCACGTGCAGAATACACCATGCTAAACGAGCCGCTCTGTGAGTAGCAGTCAAGCATGGTAGAATGGCTGGACAACAAGCACGAAAGTTGGCATCGTTAAGGCGATTCTGAATAGTGACTACAGTGTTGATAGTATCTCCGAGGAGCTGCAGTCTAACAATAACTGAATGAGAAACTGCAAGCCTCTGAGCCACACTTAATACAATAACCTTTTCCTGCAACCACGCAATGGCTCGTGGATCTTCATTTATCCACAACACTCAGTTTTCGTAGCTGAGGCATATTGTAGTGCGCTGGTTATACATTAGTTGTATTGCAGAATTGTGTGAGTACAACTCAAAAGCAACACTATAGTCTCGCGAATGCATCAAGATTTTTTGGATTAGCACGTTGTGCTTCATGCTCAGACATTGGCGTCTCAGAAGAATTTGTTCAGCATATTTGCTGAATTCAATAATAGTCACACGCTCTGCTGGTAGAACACACAGCACGTGTTTAATGTTTGTTGTTCCAGAGAAATTTTCTTCACATTAATTGGACATGGAATATAATGTTTATAAATAAAATAAAAAATTTCGTTCATTTTCAGCTACTGGTTCTTAACTTTTTTGAAGAGTGTATCAGAGCTGTGACTAGTGCCCTTCATTTCTATAGTTTATATCCATCTACGTAACTTCAACGACAAATATGGGACACGGGACAGAAACCAACGTTCCTTCAAAGACACACACGGAACACGGAAAAGAAATCAACGTTCCTTCAAAGACACACACGGAACACGGAAAAGAAATCAACGTTCCTTCAAAGACACACACGGAACACGGGACAGAAATCAACGTTCCTTCAAAGACACACACGGAACACGGGACAGAAATCAACGTTCCTTCAAAGACACACACGGAAAACACGGGATAGAAATCAACATTACTTCAAAGACACACACGGAATACGGGATAGAAATCAACGTTCCTTCAAAGACACACACGGAACACGGGATAGAAATCAACGTTCCTTCAAAGATACACACGGAACACGGGATAGAAATCAAAGTGATGCTACTGTGTATAGTTCTTGCATGTTGTGAAGACCCATATAATTCCCTATTTGATAGTTGTTCTGAGAAGAGTTTCTATTGGTCGCCCTCTCTTTCTTTTGCCACATAGAATCCATTTTATTGCAGGCACTGGAAGCTTATTTTTAATCATTTTAAGAACATGTCCATTTATACGTCGTTCATGTTCTTCTTATTGTTGTAGAAAGATATTGAGTTTTCCTTTAACAACGGATTTTACAAAAACAACTTGTTTGTGATTATAGCAGTGTTGTGAATATAACTACATACGAAATCACAACATCCAACTGGTTAGTTCACTTCAAAACATCCAACTGGTTAGTTCAGTTCAAAACATCGAACTGGTTAGTTCACTTCAAAACATCCAACTGGTTAGTTCAGTTCAAAACATCGAACTGGTTAGTTCACTTCAAAACATCCAACTGGTTAGTTCACTTCACAACATCCAACTGGTTAGTTCACTTCAAAACATCTAACTTGTTAGTTCACTTCAAAACATCGAGCTGAGTAGTTCATATCACATCATCGTGCTGGTTAATTTACTTCACATCATAGAACTAGTTAGTTCACTTAACAACATCGAGTTATTTAGTTTACTTCACATCATAGAACTAGTTAGTTCACTTAACAACATCGAGTTATTTAGTTTACTTCACATCATAGAACTAGTTAGTTCACTTAACAACATCGATTTATTTAATTTACTTCACATCATAGAACTAGTTAGTTCACTTAACAACATCGAGTTATTTAGTTTACTTCACATCATAGAACTAGTTAGTTCACTTAACAACATCGAGTTATTTAGTTTACTTCACATCATAGAACTAGTTAGTTCACTTAACAACATCGATTTATTTAATTTACTTCACATCATAGAACTAGTTAGTTCACTTAACAACATCGATTTATTTAATTTACTTCACATCATAGAACTAGTTAGTTCACTTAACAACATCGATTTATTTAATTTACTTCACATCATCTGTTTATCTTTCAATCGATTTGACGTGTTCTTTGTAGATAGTTGTCCTCACGGCCACTCTGTAAGTCTTCCGGTTCTGTGCTAGCTGTCTAGATCCTTGCAGTGCCCTATTCAAAAGGCTTTCGACATCATGTGTCCATTGTAGTCCTGGTCTGCTTTCCGTTCCTTCCTCCAGAGCCTCTCCCTTCATGATCAACCCTTCCAAAACACTGTCCTTTTATATGCCCAAAATATGTTAGCTTGCGATCTTTGAAAGACTCGAGGAGCTAATCCTCTTCCACGTTCAGGTCCCTAAGGACAACTGTCCATGATAATCAAGACATTTCCACATAATTTTACTTCAAATCAAAAACTGTATTTTTCATCGCGGATGTCATTTAATAAATCTTACAAATATATGTTGTCACTAGAAAAACTAGAATATAACAAGCATATGTTGCCACTTGGACACATGGTCACAAATGATGGCAGATGTGAAACAGAAATTTAAAGTTAAAAATGAGAATTATAAAATGCTACACAGATGAATGTCCATGTGGATCTGGAACCCAGACCCCGGAACACATACTTCAGGACTGCCCAACATACAAAGAGCAGAGACAGAAGACCTGGCCAGAGGATAAAGACTTGAGGCAAAAGCTATGGGGCAGCCGCTCTGATCTGGAGAAGACAGTGGACGTCGTCTTGACGACAGGCCTGACGGTATAGCATGACCACAGATGCTGAACGCAGAAGAAGAAGAAGAAGAATTATAAAATGCTACATCTATTGTATATTAATGTATGGCTCTAAATAAACTAAATAAACAATTAGAAGACAAAATTGATGCCTTTGAGATGTGGGTATAGAGAAGAATAAGGAGAACATCATGGAAAGAGAAGAAAACAAATAAAGAGGTACTAAAAACACTTAATATGAAGAAAGAACTACTAAGAGAAATAAAGATCAGGCAAATAAAATACCTTGGACACATTAAAAGACATGACACCTTATTGAAGACCTTACTTGAGGGTAAAGTCAAAGGGAAGCGGGCACGAGGTAGGCAGAGATACAAGTGTAAGAGTGTAAGTAACATCACACTATGGACAGGTTAAAGTCTAGCAGAGTGCACCACCAAGACAAGAGAAGGAGACATTGAAGATACGTTGCAGCCAACCTGCGTTGCGGAGACGGTACTTAATAAGGATCGTTATATATAGCAGTATATCTTGCAGACTGTTGACTACGTCAGTATGTTCCCAGGGACCGGGGAATATTTATTAGGCTAGTATGTTACCTGTGACTGGGGGATGTTTATTACATGAGTATATTATCCGGACCGGCAATATTTATTAGGTCAGTATGTTGTCTGAGACTGAGGAATATAGATTAATGTTACTAAGTCAGTATCAATATCTAAGAAATGAGATGTCTAAGAAAAGCAGCAAGTATAACAAAAAGAGATCATGTGTAAAAGGAGGAGATTACAAGAACTGTTGGAACAAAATAGTGATCAAATATATTTTTTTTAAAAGAGACTGAAATGGTTCGGTCACCTAATGAGAATGAACCCTTATTGGCCAGCGGCAATAGCATGCAACATGAAAATGGAAACAGCAAAATACAGAGGAAGACAAAGAATAAGGTGGATTGAAGGAGTTACCAACATTTTGGTACGTCAAAGTATTATTGCATATCAGAGCGACCAAACGTGCCATAGCCCGAAAACCAGTTGCTATTAAATCCTGCAACGCCTCAAGCAAAAGCAGAGAAAAGACAATATATAGACAATATATAATGTTTATTACGTCAGTATGTTGCCTATAATCTAGATTATTAGGACATGTGATGAAAAAAGTAAAACTTGAACACTTAGTAACCACCAGAAAGATCAAGGGGAGAAGAGGCAGAGGAAGACAAAGAGATACTTTGTCACTGTAGCATAAAATGATGTCACCAACGGAACATATTAACAATAAAAGAACAGAGAGTTGTGGAGAACCCCCCATATGTTCTGTCTCTATAAATTAATAATTGAGAGCCATCTAGCCATCATGTTAATTGGGTATCAAGTTCTTCGTAGTTCTGGTAATTAAAGTTACCCCAATGCAAAATGGTTTCCGGTTCTGGTTTAAGTAATGGAGGAATGTTTATTCTTTCTTGCTAAATCAAGACCTTGTTGATCATTAATTTAACAAATTAATATCATAAAAATAAACATCTGTGTTACTGAAGTCAAGCTTTGATGTGGTCACCAAAAGGCAAGAGAAAACAAGGAAGACCAAAAGAAACTTTAGGTAGAACTATTACAAGTGAACGTTTCACCATCGGTATCAGAAACAATGAAGATCTAAAGCAAATTGCAATGAAACGAGAGACATGGAAATCTATGACATCCGCCCTATGTGCCGTCTTTGGCCCTAGAGAAATAACTAACTAACTAACTAACTAATGCAAAATGGTACATCTGTTACACTTGAAGCTAACCCGATGTTACACCTGATGTGGTTATTCTTCAATAGTGTTTACTATCTTTCACTTTTTGATTCTAAAGTTGAAGACACGCATAATAAAACTCATATTTTTATAAAGGGTGTCTACAAAGTCACTGTGCACACACCTTCATTGTTGGTTACCCTACGTCATATGAATTGTGAGTATTTAGTGCTGATCTGTGTGACCACAAATGCACACCTACTTTATAGACACCTTATATTTTCTACTGGTCCAAGTTAGTTATTACAGCTAACTGTTCTTATAACACATATATCGCTGTTGCGAGACTCAGTTGTATAGATTACGTCAAACAGATTGCACCTCGTCAAACAGGTCAGAAACTGCGAAAAGTCAAGATGGCGGGAAAGTTGGATATCTTTCGGCCAGCCTCTAGACTGGGCAGTAATTTTCGGTGTTTCAGTGTATTTCTGAAGGAATATGTGATTTCTACATCTGAATGTGATAGATTAGAACACAATGTAACCATTTAGAAACTCTGAGACAACGCTGTGACAGATCTAGCAAATCGACACCGATGAAACACACTTCTCATAGAAAAAGAAGTGTTCAGACGACGAAAAACGATCAAATGTGGATCCATTAACATCTGCGGATTAAAGAACAAAGCTAAAGATCTATTAGAAGAAATGGTAAACGAAACATCAAACTACAAGGACTAGCATACATAAGAATTACGGGTCAATTAACAAAAAATTACACAAAGACTACACATTAATCTACTGTGTGTAAACCCGAATACGAAAGCAAAATATGGTGTAGGTTTCATCCTTGACCCCGCAGTGTTTAAAAATAACCTGTTTACTTGAGTTGCAAGGCGATTTGGTGCCGCTAGAACCGACTTGGTTCAATTCCTGTCAGCCGTAAAAATTATTTTCATTTACCCTCAAGCTTTCTGCTTGAATTTATTTGTATAAGCTATTATTTGTACAAGCTATTATTTTGTATAAGCTATTATTTGTATAAGCTATTATTTTGTATAAGCTATTATTTGTATAAGCTATTATTTGAAGCAATATTGTACTGTCTCTATGTTATTTAAGTCCTTCTAGTACGAATATATTATGTTCTATGTTTGTGTTACTGAGGATACTTCAATACTTGTACAGGATATTCGCTGTTGTTGTAATAGTTCTTGTCTTGATTGGTCCGTTCTCAGTGACTTGAGTACATAGGTTGAATGTGTTGACGAGATCACATCCTTCTTTTTGTGGAACGTGGTTGGTAAAATACGGAAAACCTGTTTACTTGAGTTGCAAGGCGATTTAGTGCCGCTAGAACGGACATTGTTCAATTCCCGTCAGCTGTAAAAAAATATCATAAACACGATCGTTGTGAGCGAAAGGTTGATCACGATAACCGTTACAATAAACAAGTATTGCACCACATAAAAAGACAACAGATTAAGTGGTTTTCACACACTATCAGACTACCAACAGACAGCATGCCACAGATGGACATGACACATAGGCACCACGGCTATAAAGCCAGAGACAGACCATGAAAAAGATGAACCACATAAATCAAAGAAACCACAGAAATAAGCTTACAAACAGCACACAATAAGGCCATCTCCAGAGAACTCTTCTACACCTACGCCTCAAGGCAAACAAGGACCACAGCATATAGATAGATAGATAGATTAAACTCAAACTGTCATTTCTCTTCTAATAAATTCGTGATAAGAACAAATCAATTAACTTCAAAAAATTGTAATTTCTTCTGTAAAGGTATATCCTTTTAGTCTGGGGAAACATAATCGAGTTTTAAAATTACATCCAGATCATAGAACCGAGACAGTAAACCGTTTCTTTGGTCCCGCATTAGAAATCCGGGCTGGGAGTTGAACTCTTCCCTACGACGTGGTAATGCTTACTGATAAGGACTTCAGGGAAGCAAAATCAACATTTTTTCACCCAATCTGACAGAATCTCAGACAGACATTCAACAGTGAGAAGGATCTCTTTACTCTGGCTTGAGAAATGAAAATCACCTTAGAGAATTCGAAACTTTTATTGCTGCCATTAGAAAAGATTCTTGGCTAAATCCCGCCATCGTCTCGCGTGACCTTCGCTCGTTGGCTAGCGTCGCCTAGGAGACGTGACAGGAATCAGAAACTGTTAAAGATGGCCTTCTAATGCCGAAGTTGTCAAACATTGCTGCCGTAAAACTTGCTGTAATTGACACCTTCCGGGTGAAAATGAGTTCACATTTTTTGGGTGCTGTAAACACCCGACAAAACTCTGGATGATTGTTTTAACTTGTACGGGTAAAATGATATGGGAAGGTTGAGCAAACTATGGTGTGGGAATATAACTATTCAATCCTCGTCATCATTATCACCTTCTCCATTATCATCATCGTCGTCGTTATCAGCATCATAATTACTAGAATTACTGTAATAATCATCATAATCACAGCCATCATCACCCTCATCATCATCGTCAAATGTCGTCTTCACATCGAATGTTGGATACAACGGATATTCAATATTCTCTTCTTTTGCAGTGACAGTAAAGTAAAGTAAAGTAAAGTAAAGTAAAGTAAAGTAAAGTAAAGTAAAGTAAAGTAAAGTTAAGTAAAGTTAGCCATATCATTTAATTGCCGTAGGGTGTGAAATATTAGCAATCTCACATTTCAGTGGCTTGAACTATATGAAGGCGTTAACCATTTCCTCCCTCTATCAGTCTTTACTTCCCGGACAGATCCGGTACATAAACATACAATTTTTCCCACATAAAGATTAACATAAACATTCACCCACATGATGATATGTGCGTGTATTAACACAAACATTTGCCCCCATGAAGATAAGTACATTAATTAATATAAATATCCCCCTTCCCAATAAAGATATCAATCAATCAAATATTATTGCGAATGGCATAGGTGATCATGTTTCTCCACTACTTTTTGTCTCTTGTGTTGCCAATAAATAAGCTTGGTTTGGTGAACTTCTCCCTTGCCATAATACTAGACCATCCAGCAACTTTTCTTTATCGTCCCCTGTCTCATATCCCCTTGATCTTTATAGTGGTTATTAAGTGTTCAAGCTGTGCTCTTCTCATAACATGCCCTAGAAACCTTGACCCTTTGCCCCTAAATTTTGCTATGATTTTTCTTTCTACGCCAGCATCAATGAGAACATCTGCATTAGTTTTCTTAGCTGTCCATAGTATTTTCATAATTCTTCTCAGAAACCACATCTCTGTAACTTTCAGTTCGTTTTGAATTGTTTTTGTTTACAGTTCATGCTTCACATCCATAAAAAAGAATTGGTTCGATATAACATCCCAGCACTCGAATTCAGGTCTGCATTGATAGTCTTCCATTACACAAAATGGATCTCATTTTTTGGAATGCTGATTTGGCTTGTGCTGTTCGTCTTTTGATCTCACTTGAGCATCTACCGTCTGATGTAAACAGGGTGCCAAGATATTTCATTTTTTCAACTTGTTTTAATTGTGTGTCATTAATCATTATATTGCATCTTGGTGGTGTATATCTCTTCGAGACAGCCATTATTTCTGTTTTCTTCTTGTTTAAACTGAGGCCTTTAATTTCATTTTCTTTAACTACTTTATCTAACAGGGCTTGTAGTCCTTGTTCGCTTCCTGCGATCACTACTCCTGTGATCATATGCGGTCAGCATATCTCAAATTATTTATATTGTATCTTCCCACTGTTATTCCTGGCATATCTTCTATATTTCGCATAGATATACACATGCATAAACATACAATTTCACACACATAAAGATTAACATAAACATTTGCCTACATGAAAATATATGCATGCATTAACATAAACATTTGCCCACATAAAAATATTAATATGCATTAATATAAAACATGCATTCAAATATAGATATGTACACATATATGCCCATGTGACCAAAAGTAGTTGTATGGATACATAACCAAATTATGCATATACCGATACAAATACCTGTGTGGACCTCGCCTGTTTAATAGAGGAAACGAAACAGTAACAACATATGCACAAATATGTAAATGAAGAAACAAATGTGTAAAAGAATAAAATAAGTCTTACTATGCATAAATAACTACAAATGGATGGACAGATGAGCCCAGAGATGACATGCACATCAGAGTGCACAGGCCGGCGCTCCATAGCTGGTCGAGCATCAGGGTCATCGAAACACAGTTGGCGAAAACCCTCAGTACACTTCCACGCGGTGGGCCTGGAAACAGGAGTGCAGCAACCCTGCTGTAGCATGGCCAAGTACTAGGGATCGAAGATACGGGAATGCCAACCCAACCCAAATAAATGCTGGCTGAAGACGGATGTGTCAGGTCGAAAAGCGCAGATAACGCATCTTGCTGTAAAACATGACACAACGCAGATCACCCTCATACGTCATTCTCAGGACGGTCAGCGGAACGCTTTCAGAGGGTCCGCCGCAAATCGTACGACGAGGAAGATGGGAATAAAAAAACAACTATTTGTTGACATATATAAGTATCAAAAGAATAAAACACATATTAAAAAATGAGATTAAACAGACAAATACTTATCCATGAACATATACAGAAACAAAACATTTGCAATATCAATTAAAATACAAGCGTATAAGAAGTAAGTCGAAATGAGATACGGAAAAATCTCAAGCAAATGAAATAACAAAGTGCGAATAATTGACTATATTCTTATAATCTGGGGAAACATAATTGAGCTTTCAAATTACATTCAAATTGCAATTAATTTAAAGCTTTAGAACTCTCACATCTGACAGTTTCACAGTTTACTTTCCCGTACGTTTTACCAGCCAAATAATCAACAATTTTACAATATATTTTGGTTGTGAGGCATGGACATAAAATAAAACAATCGCAAAGAGAATCGCTGCTTTCGAAATAAGATGCTACTATAGAATTGTATGTATACCATGGGCAGCTAAAAAGACAAATCAAGAAGTGTTACTCAATAAACGTCTGGCTGACTCCTTAGCACCATCCGAAAGCTGAGTTTTTTTGGTGTTCATATAAAGAGACAACAGCATGGAAAGATTAATAGCTAAAGCAGAGTTAATGGCAACGGGAGAAGGCGTCCAAGACGACGGTAATGCAATGATAATTGTGATCAGATTGTTTAAACATGTCTCTAGCTGCTTCAAACCAACTCGCCCAGAATCGCGGAGTATTCAGAGAATCAACAAAAAAGACTACGTTCTGGAAAGAATATGTAACATGGTGATGAACGTTTCATTTTTCATTATCTTAACTGTCAACTTGACACTTTTGTTTACTCTTCTCATTCTCGCAAATTCTTCTTCCTCTTTCCTCCCTATTTATTCATCCTCCGTCTAACCACCTACCAATTTGTACCCGTTTTCTACTCCGCGGCCTCCTATTCTTTCACCCACTCATCTTACCCTTGCCCGTGAACTCATCCCCTCTGATCCCTCTACTAACCATCTCCCACTAGTTATGTGTATTCCGCTTGACACCCCCCCCCCTCCGTAGACTAGTGAAATATCAGTGCTTAACAAAGGTCTTACCTTCCTCGCTATCCCAGCTGCGATCAATATTCTTTGCTGCTGTGATGTCAATTGTTTTCACTGTATTCTTCATCTACAGCAATGCTTTTTAATCGTTCTTTGTCCCCAGCTCCAGCTTCATGTAATGGCGTTTTTAATCGTTCTTTGTACCCTGCTCCAGCTTCATGTAATGACGTTTTTAATCGTTCTTTGTACCCTGCTCCAGCTTCATGTAATGCTGTTTTTTAATCGTTCTTTGTCCCCTGCTCCAGCTTCATGTAAGGACGCTTTTTAATCGTTCTTTGTCCCCTGCTCCAGCTTCATGTAATGACGCTTTCCACACTGACACTCATCGTGAACATTATTGAGCTCCCTCTTCTACATCAACGACAAAACACACTTGTTGCTTACATTGATTTCACCCTCCACCAACTTCTCCTTCCCCGACTACAACGCTCTAAACCTAGCCAGATCTGAGCTACAGGCGCCATCTATTATAGTCCTCAGTCACGTCACGATATCGTTATTAAACCACTTGGCAGAAGGATCTATACATTAAACAAGAAATACACTAATTAGATGATACTGCCTGCAATCGTTCTTACGTCAAGGATCCTATTGTGTCACACAAAATTAAACTTGATAAAACTATCAAACAACTTGCAAACAGTAACCTGTCTTGAGCTTTGGATTTCTAAGAGTAACAACCTACAATGTAAAGTAACCCATAGCATTTATTAATGCCGTAGGGGTGTGAGATGTTAGCGATCTCACATTTCAGAGGCTCTGCAAATGAGGGCGGTAGCCATCTCCTCTCCCTCGCAGTCTTTACTTCCGTTCATATGTGAAACCAGTGCGCTAACCACTGCGCTACGCGGCTCCCTACAATGTATTTACTACCAAAGATACATAAACCGTTTAACACTGGACCATTGTCTTCGTCTGTTCTTGCCCAATTGAAGTCATTTTTGAATTGACGGTTCCTGCCAAACCCTTGCTGTATCTTTTACATCTTATCTTAAGGAAACTAACCATCTTTTCTTCTATTGTTCTTGATCCTCTACACATGCATCGCATATTCCTACTTGATGTTGTTTCTCTCTACACGTATATCGCATATTCCTACTTGATGTTGTTTCTCTCTACACGTCTATCGCACATTCCTACTTGATGTTGTTTCTCTCTACACGTCTATCGCATATTCCTACTTGATGTTGTTTCTCTCTACACGTATATCGTATATTCCTACTTGATGTTTTTTTCTCTCTACAAATCTATTCCTCATAACGATGAACTTTCCGTCTTACAACTATGTTAACATTAAATCACACAAGGTCTATTGATACAGCTACTATTATTCTACTGACTGAATTGGTTGGTCTTTACCTTGAATTCTTTTCAATTTAACAGCAATTTTTTATCAAATTAATAATAATAATAAACCCATAACCCGTTAGGTTTGTATGAATGAGACATTTGGTGCACAAATATCTCCACGCATCACTATCCTCTACTATCCTGATCAGTTTGTAAACTTCACACCTTATTCATTCTTAAATATGACCCAATCATGTCTTTTTACCACCTCGTCTTCTTATACCCTCTACTGTATCTTCAAGAACATCTTTTGTCATCGAGGAATGTCTCATCACGTTCCCGTACCATCGGAATTTGCGAAGTTTCACGGTTGTCAACAGTAGTTCTTGTTGCCCAGCTAATTGGTTGAAATTAGCGATGTAAAATTGGTACTAAGATGGAACCCAGTTGTGCTTGTACTAAGATGGAACCCAGTTGTGCTTGTACTAAGATGGAACTTAGTTGTGCTTGTACTAAGATGGAACCCAGTTGTGCTTGTACTAAGATGGAACCCAGTTGTGCTTGTACTAAGATGGAACCCAGTTGTGCTTGTACTAAGATGGAACCCTGTTGTGCTTGTACTAAGATGGAACGCAGTTATGCTTGTACTAAGATGGAACCCATTTGTGTTTGTACTAAGATGGAACCCAGTTGTGCTTGTACTAAGATGGAACCCAGTTGTGCTTGTACTAAGATGGAACCCAGTTGTGCTTGTACTAAGATGGAACCCAGTTGTGCTTGTACTAAGATGGAACCCAGTTGTGCTTGTACTATGATGGAACCCAGTTGTGCTTGTACTAAGATGGAACTTAGTTGTGCTTGTACTAAGATGGAACCCAGTTGTGCTTGTACTAAGATGGAACCCAGTTGTGCTTGTACTAAGATGGAACCCAGTTGTGCTTGTACTAAGATGGAACCCTGTTGTGCTTGTACTAAGATGGAACGCAGTTATGCTTGTACTAAGATGGAACCCAGTTGTGTTTGTACTAAGATGGAACCCAGTTGTGCTTGTACTAAGATGGAACCCAGTTGTGCTTGTACTAAGATGGAACCCAGTTGTGCTTGTACTAAGATGGAACCCAGTTGTGCTTGTACTAAGATGGAACCCAGTTGTGCTTGTACTATGATGGAACCCAGTTGTGCTTGTACTAAGATGGAACCAAGTTGTGCTTGTACTAAGATGGAACCCAGTTGTGCTTGTACTAAAATGGAACCCAGTTGTGCTTGTTTATGTATATATTCAATTTGATCATCGTATTTTTTTCACTCTCCCCAGGGCCATGTCGCTAACATTTTCCGTCGCCATATAGATGATGGTTTTAAAGTTATTGTAATTTTCTCTTGATGACCTCACTAATTTCATTAACGTTGTTAGTGGTTTTCATCCTGCTATTAAATTTACCCTCATATCTTATTCACCTCTGATGAATTCCTCGACATTTGTGTTTCCATAGGATATACTCCCCTCACCACGACAGCCCACCGCTTATCATAGTTTTCGTCTTTATGCATCTCAACCTAGGTCTTGCAGCTATTTTCTCCCTTTCTCTAAGCTACACCACTTTCGTTATATCTGCCAAGACGACGCAGATTTACTCTGTCAAACTTATAAGACGCACGATTTGTCCACCTTCGCTTGCAGCCAGAAAATATCCTGTCCGCACCTTTGTAACGTGATCGACCTATTTACCGTTCTGCTGTACTTAAACATTCCCTAAAACATACATCTGACTTTCTTAAACTGGAAACTACTTTCCATTCTCAAAATATGCCAGCATTTCGTAGCATATTACACCATTTCTCTATTCTACAACTAGACCCTATCTCTCGTCCTGCATTTCCCTCTGCCCCTCCCCTTGTAACTTTCTGGAGAGATAGAAACCTTCGTGATCTCTTGGTTCACTCCAGTTTGCGCATCTCTGGAGGTCACCTTGAAACTGTCCCTTGTCCCCGGTAATGTTTTATTTTTCCTTCGTTATTCTAAATTCCACACTTCAGTTTTCCTAAATCATGTTTTGACATTCAAGACTCTTTTTCAGGTGTGTCCCGTAACTTAAGATACATGATCACCTGTAAGCGTTGAGATATGAAGTATATTGGCGAATATCCATAGATCTGGAGGCAACGCACTGAGACACCCTTCCCCAAAGGGTCTTCCAGGGGAGGATGACGGGAGAGACCTTTCAGTGAGTTGCGCGCAGGATGTTGGATGTTGTGATGTATGTCTCTTTAGCGAAAGTTAAATAATGTATTATGGTTTATTTTTGTTTCGTTAACAATGTGGACATATCATTCTGTAATGAACTTAAAAATTTAACAATGTAGTGTGTTTATTTCTTATTTGTATTTGTTTCTTGATGAAATATTGGACCGCAACATGGACAAAATATATATTTTTTAAAATTAATTAATTTTACATTAGTTCTACCATTTGTTAGCTATATTAGTTAACTAGTTATTAGTATTCAGTATTAAATTACCATAGATGTTATCGCTTGTCGGATATTCTCTAATAGTTGGTTATTTATAATTAGTGTCGTTTGTTATTTTCTTAACATAATTAGGAATTTCAGATCTGCAAAACTACCCCACCCTTATATAGGGATCATCTTTTGTGTGTGTGTTGTTACCTACAAAATTATAGAAGGCTGATGTTTTGTGTGCACATTGTTCCTTGTTGAAGCAATTCTTCTATCTTTAGTCACTTCATCATTTACAATGTCCCATCTTTCTTTCCTGTCTATACTTGTCTCATCCTTCACTATGTCTTATCTTTATTTTCGAGTTATAATTGTGTAGGATGTAGCTTTGAGGGATGTTCATAAATTATGTCAAGAAATAAGGGTGGGGGGGGGGATCTGAAAAAAGTTTGACAGTTGTTGCCAAGGTGGGGGTATAGGACAAGGGGGAGGGATTGACAAAATTTACCGTGAATATAGTTCTTGTTGCCCAGCTAATTGGATGAAATTAGCGATGTAAAATTGGTACTAAGATGGAACCCAGTTGTGCTTGTACTAAGATGGAATCCAGTTGTGCTTGTACTAAGATGGAACCCAGTTGTGCTTGTACTAAGATGGAACCCAGTTGTGCTTGTACTAAGATGGAACCCAGTTGTGCTTGTACTAAAATGGAACCCAGTTGTGCTTGTTTATGTATATATTCAATTTGATCATCGTATTTTTTTCACTCTCCCCAGGGCCATGTCGCTAACATTTTCCGTCGCCATATAGATGATGGTTTTAAAGTTATTGTAATTTTCTCTTGATGACCTCACTAATTTCATTAACGTTGTTAGTGGTTTTCATCCTGCTATTAAATTTACCCTCATATCTTATTCACCTCTGATGAATTCCTCTACATTTGTGTTTCCATAGGATATACTCCCCTCACCACGACAGCCCACCGCGTATCATAGTTTTCGTCTTTATGCATCTCAACCTAGGTCTTGCAGCTATTTTCTCCCTTTCTCTAAGCTACACCACCTTCGTTATATCTGCCAAGACGACGCAGATTTACTCTGTCAAACTTATAAGACGCACGATTTGTCCACCTTCGCTTGCAGCCAGAAAATATCCTGTCCGCACCTTTGTAACGTGATCGACCTATTTACCGTTCTGCTGTACTTAAACATTCCCTAAAACATACATCTGACTTTCTTAAACTGGAAACTACTTTCCATTCTCAAAATATGCCAGCATTTCGTAGCATATTACACCATTTCTCTATTCTACAACTAGACCATATCTCTCGTCCTGTATTTCCCTCTGCCCTTCCCCTTGTAACTTTCTGGAGAGATATAAACCTTCGTGATCTCTTGGGTCATTCCAGTTTGCGCATCTCTTGAGGTCACATTGAAACTGTCCCTTGTCCCCGGTAATGTTTTAGTTTTCCTTTGTTATTCTAAATTCCACACTTCAGTTTTCCTAAATCATGTTTTGACATTCAAAACTCTTTTTCAGGTGTGTCCCGTAACTTAAGATACATGATCATTTGTAAGCGTTGAGATATGAAGTATATTGACGAATATCCATAGATCTGGAGGCAACGCACTGAGACACCCTTCCCAAAGGGTCTTCCATGGGAGGGGGACGGGAGAGGCCTTTCAGTGAGTTGCGCGCAGGATGTTGGATGTTGTGATGTATGTCTCTTTAGCGAAAGTTAAATAATGTATTATGGTTTATTTTTGTTTCGTTAACAATGTGGACATATCATTCTGTAATGAACTTAAAAATTTAACAATGTAGTGTGTTTATTTCTTATTTGTGTTTGTTTCTTGATGAAATATTGGACCGCAACATGGACAAAATATATATTTTTTAAATTAATTAATTTCACATTAGTTCTACCATTTGTTAGCTATATTAGTTAACTAGTTATTAGTATGCAGTATTAAATTACCATAGTTCTTATCGCTTGTCGGATATTCTCTAATATTTGGTTATTTATAATTAGTGTCGTGTGTTATTTTCTTAACATAATTAGGAGTTTCAGATCTTCAAAACTACCCCACCCTTATATAGGGATCATCTTTTGTGTGTGTGTTGGTAGCTACAAAATTATAGAAGGCTGATGATTTGTGTGCACATTGTTCCTTGTTGAAGCAATTCTTCTATCTTTAGTCACTTCATCATTTACAATGTCCCATCTTTCTTTCCTGTCTATACTTGTCTCATCCTTCACTATGTCTTATCTTTATTTTCGAGTTATAATTGTGTAGGATGTAGCTTTGAGGGATGTTCATAAATTATGTCAAGAAATAAGGGTGGGGGGGGGGATCTGAAAAAAAGTTTGACAGTTGTTGCCAAGGTGGGGGTATAGGACAAGAAGGGGGATTGACAAAATTTACCGTGAATATAACCATGTTTTATACGACAATTACATTGTTTGAATTTGAAAAAATATTCCAAAAATTTGAAACATTAAACAATTTTTGTAAAGGGTGTGTTAAAAGCTGTGTGACAAAATTAAATAGGGGACGTCTTTTTATGTTATTTCATATGTTTTTGCTATTTGTGTAATCCATCTTTTGCATGGTTGTCATCTGCTCTGTATCCTTCGCGTGTGTACACCATTGCTTGTTTGGGAAATCTCATGTCACGGTAGGTTGGTGACAACTATTTCGTCTGTTGTCTTTGAATCCAGTTTAAATTTGGTAATGTGCAGTTAGTTTCCAGATGTTTTCATTTATGTTTTCGTCTTTCATTACTACACCGAGGATGTTATTTAAACATGCCATTTCTGTCCTAACGAGATTTTTATATTTGGCTATTAGTGTCCATGTTTAGTATTGGTAGCACAGCTATGAAATGATAATCGTTTTGTATAATACTATTTTGGTGTTCATGTTAACATTTTTATTTTGAAACAAAAGTGATATCTGCTCGTTAGAGCTTATATCATAACATGTCTTAACACGTTATGATAGGTTGCATCTATGTTGGTTTTCTTTGTTTGTTTGTTTTCAATTTGCTGATATGATATTTATATTATCCTAGATAAGTGAGCTCTTGCACCTGTTGAAGTTCCTGGTGATCAATGGAAATAGTAGTTTTCTTCTATCTTTAGTGGCTGTCATGACTTTAGTCTCTTCAGTGTTTACCTTCATGTTAAAGTGCTTACATGTTGCATGGAGACTATATATTGTTATAGTTGCTCTTCTGATGTTGATATTATTGCTTGAAAGGCTAGACCCTCCTTGTTATGTTTACCAACCCATACTTTTATGGCTGTATTGATTTTCTAGGTAAAACGTTTGCCGTTGCTATCTGAACGTTGCAGATGCATAATTGCATGCTGCGGGGTTTGAACCCGATACCTTGTCCACAACAGACTCGCTTCTATACCTTACCTCCACAAAGCCGGACGTGAATTATTTTTCAATTCTCTAAGAATACACATTCAATGACGAATTCTCTGGATGGTCGTTTAAGATAATCTACCAATAGACGTTCTGCTAGTTGGTAGTTTATGATCATCTACCAATAGACGTTCACCTAGTTGGTGGTTTATTATTATCTACAAATAGACGTTCGCCTAGTTGGTGGTTTATTATTATCTACAAATAGACGTTCGCCTAGTTGGTGGTTTATTATTATCTACAAATAGACATTCTCCTAGTTGGTGGTTTATTATTATCTACAAATAGACGTTCGCCTAGTTGGTGATTTATTATTATCTACAAATAGACGTTCGCCTAGTTGGTTTATTATTATCTACAAATAGATATTCTCCTAGTTGGTGTTTTACTATTATCTACAAATAGACGCTAGCCTAGTTGGTGATTTATTATTATCTACAAATAGACATTCTCCTAGTTGGTGATTTATTATTATCTACAAATAGACGTTCTCCTAGTTGGTGGTTTATTATTATCTACAAATAGACGTTCGCCTAGTTGGTGATTTATTATTATCTACAAATAGACGTTCGCCTAGTTGGTGATTTATGATCAACTACCAATAGACTATGACCTACTTGATCGTTTATGCTTTCTTCTTCCTGGAAATATGTGTAATTATATTACTTGTTACATTTTATATTATTATTATTATTATATGCGTTGGATGTATGGGATGAACAGCATGGGGGGTATAACATACTTATAATACTCGAATGAGGAATAGCAAGATTGATATAGCACATACTTGTAGTACTCGAATGAGGAATAGCAAGATTGATATAGCACATACTTGTAGTACTCGAATGAGGAATTGGGCAGAAAGCCCTACGATTATTCTAACATTATATTTGATTGAATTGACGGTAAAATATTTCATATTTGAAATCTGGCTTAGATGAGGGCTAGTTTCTGGAGCCCAGATAATGCGACCTATAAATATCTGAAGATAAACTGTTTAGTAAAGCCGTTATATTTTGTTCAGTAACTTACATAGGAGTTGGGGGTGTGTGGAAATGTGGGTGATACTACACGAGATCTGGGTACCGATTCTGACAATATTTGCAAGACATATTAACAGGTACGGAAATTCTGTTTCTGCACACTTCAATGGCTCAATGGTCATCTTAGTGACCAAAATGTTCAGGTGATTCATAAATATCATACTTCTCTGATTACCGGACTCGATTTGTGCTTGATAATGAACCCACACTGGCCAGCAGCAAGAGCATACAATACGAGAATAGAAACAACAAGAGGCAGAGTAGACGAAGAAGAAGGTAGATTGAAGGAGTTACAACGTCATAATATTACTGCATATCAAACAACCAAACGTGTCACAGCCAAAAAAATGATCGTCATTAAATCCGACTACAACTAACAGGCACAATACTTGATTTGCATTAATGAATTACTCATTACTAATGTCGTCTTATAGAAGACCTTGATTTTGTCGATGCTCTTGCACTATTCATTGAAAACCATCAAGATGCACAAACAAAAACTGATAGATTAAAACTCATCGCAGGACAAATAAGTCTCCAAGTCAACTCATCAAAAACAAAAATTATGGACTTCACCAATTCACCTAACGCAATTACTTTAAATGGACAACAACTTGAAAAGGTACACAAATTCTCCTATCTAGGAAGCAAATTAACACTCGACGGTGATGTCATGAATGAAATTACAACTCGCATTGCACTATCGTCAAGTACCTTTAACAGACTGTCTAATATCTTGAGGTCAAAGTCAATCAGCACACGCACGAAAATGCGCTTATTTAATTCATGCGTTATTCCGGTGCTATCATATGGATGTGAGAGCTGGAAAAGATCTTTAACTTCAGAAAAGAAATTACTGAGTTTCGAGAACAAATGTCTTTGTAGGATAACTAACACCCATTGGAGTGAATTCAAATCGAATGATAAAATCAGAGAAGAGACACATCAAAATTTCAATACAGATGTTATCAGAAATCTCCGTTGGTCTTACATCGGGCATGTCCTACGCGCAGACACCAACAGAATGCACCACCATTTTTTTGAACGGATACCTACAGGCAAAAGAGCCAGGGGTAGACCAAAAGAAACACTCAGAAGAACAATACTTAGAGAAAGTAAAACAATAAATATCCATACTATTCAAGAACTGCACAGAATAGCTTTGAACAGACATAATTTGAGAGATCTGAAATTTTCTCTATGCGCTAACTTCAGCGCAAAAGGTGAATGAATGAATGTCGTCTAATGCATTCATGATAATGTCTTTAATTTTACTGTGTTCACTGTTTGTCTTGTGTTTTATTGATAGTTGTTATGCTATGGTTATGATTATAGCTTATGGTTCAAATGTTGAAACTGTATTGAATACTTCTTTTTCTTTTTCTTTTTACGTTTGTTCTCAAACTCCTGCAGATTATCAGGATGTAGTCCGGAGAACGGAATGCGTTGTGTCATGATTTACAGCACTCCTGTGATATCTGCGCCTTTTGGCCTGATACATCGGACATCAGCATGGCTTTAGTCACTTTTACCCTGTATGGCATGATCCAACCAACTCTACCCCATAACTTCTATAGTCCCTCGTACGATGTGCATGGAAGGTAAACAGTGTTGCTATTCTTTGCTTCCCCTTCTGGCCCTGGCAACACACTGATGGTAGTCTACGTTGTTATCTGTATTTTTTCATACCCGTACCCAATTGCTAGTCCGTACTGTTCATCATAAAGTTGATAAACCTTTTGTTTTTCGTAAGTATTCGTCTTAACGACAAAAGCAAAGAAAAAAAACACAAATAGATAGATAGATAGATGGATAGACAGGCAGGTAGATAGATACGTGTTTTAGAACCGGTAAATTCGACAATGTGTGGTGCCTTCCATCATTTCGGTTTTAACACCTTTTTTTCTGCATATTGTTATGCTACATATTGTTATGTTCTGACAGTTTTTGTTTTATTTCGTTTCTGCCCTTCCAGTTATTGTACTTTCAGCTACTGTGATCATAGATAATCCCCTCCTTGACTTCGTGTGTGCTGTGTTGTGTTCTTGAGCATGGCCTTTTGGTTGAGGATTCGATTTGGTTTGTTTTGTGAGTGCTTCCATTTATTCGCAAAACTGCATTTTCCTACGTCTTCTATTTCCGTATTTTCATTCATTTCATGAACCACTTCTCATTTATTATTCCTACTATCACTTCTTATTTATTCCTCTTGTCACTTCTTTTTTTTTATTGCACCTTTCACTTCTTTTTTTTTATTACACGCGTCACTTCTAATCGATTCCACCTGTCACTTCTCATTTCTTCCTCCTGTCACTTCTCATTTATTCTACCTGACACTTCTCCTTTCTTCCTCTTATCACTTCTCATTTTTCCAATTTGTCACTTCTCATTTATTCCATCTGTCACTTCCCATTTATTCCACCTGTCACTTCTCATTTATTCTTCCTCACTTCTCACTTATTCCACCTGTAACTTTTCATTTACTTCACCTGAAACTTCTTATTTCTTTATTCTGTCACTTCTCATTTATTCTGTCATTTCTCATTTATTCTTGTTACTTCTCATTTATTCATGTCACTTCTTAGTGTACTAAAAGTATAGAGATCTGACGAATAGTTGAACAGAAAATGTTTATTTAAACTCATTTGTTTAGACTAGTGATAACGTATGTGATGTTGATAAATCAACGACTTATCTGGCAACATATATCTTGACAACATTGAAAAAGAGCCGACTAACTTTATACTTGACGGTAACATGACATGGAACAGTTGAATGTGGACTCGACCCCCGACATGGAGCAGTTCAATGTTGAAACTAGACCCCTGACATGGGGCACCTGATTGTAGACTGGACCCCTGACATGAAACGGTTGAATATAGACTAGATCGTTGTCATGGAACTGTTGAATGTAGACTGGATCACATACTTGGGGAAGTTGAATTTAGACTGGACTGCTGGTGTTATGCAGACAACATATGTTATAGTTTGTTCAGAAATTCGTGTCTCACTTTTCTTTCAAATATCTCACAACTTATTTAATGTATCATGGCCATTTTTACATGTGCGTTTGACATAAAAAAGACCCCAGTAAACAAAAGAAAAACAAAGCAACAACTTTAAAATATGTTATAAAATATGTCGTTAAAAGAATAAGAATTATCGATTTCTATGCTGTTGCCCTATCAATGAATCAATAAATCAATTGTCATGCCCAGTGGCGTAGAAGATCCTATGCATGTTGGCCTATGCATAAGCAATAATGTGTGTTCACAGAACACATTTTACAGTATGTGCATTAGTTTTATTTTTGTATCCTATAGGCGTACCTTTGTTATTGTAATGGTGAGTCATGTATTGATTACTAGCAAATCCAGGAAAAATATATTGTTAACTCAATTCATTCGTAAGCCCGTTATAACGGGACAGAGACGGCACCCTTTAAGGATGTAAGCCCGTTATAATGGAACTCCATATATACCCTCCAAATTGCCTTTTGTTCGTAAATGGCACGTATTATTGTTCTTACAATTCCTATATTTTTATATTGTATATGAATTTCACATTCAATTATCTTTCTTTTGATACCTTAAATAACTTTCCATAGCTAATACTTTGTCTTCAGGAAGCTTGCGCCTGAATCATGATGGGGTCTAAAAAGTTAGCCTAAAATTAATTACGTCTAAACCCCGGGTATAATTACGTCTAAACCACGGGTATAATTACGTCTAAACCCCGGGTATAATTACGTGTTGAAAGAGTTAATAAAGCCATCCACCACGTTGTTTATGTGTGCATTATATGATGCAATCACCATAATAATAATAATAATAATAATAATAATAATAATAATAATAATAATAATAATAATAGCAGTAGCTAGACAAGTCTCTTAGATTGATATTGCTCAATAGGTTACAATGAAGTGCAACAAGACCTAGATACAAATGTTTTTGCTAAAGGGAGAATGCAATTTTCTTAAAAATAGAGGAAAAGTACAGTGAGAATTGTAACTATCATTCTTGGAGAAATGATGAAGCTAATGAATTTCTAGAAATATTTGACGTACAAGTAAGGGGGCTTATCATGTAGGAGTTTTGTAGATACAACAAATGGCCACTTGAATCCAATGTAAATTTTCCTAACAAGTCCACAGAAAACAGGAGCTTGATTTGCAGTGTTCAAACCCCAATCATCCATGTGTAGTGTTCAGATCCCAACCATCCATTTGTAGTGTTCATATTCCTCCTATCCATTTATAATGTTCAAATCCGTCCCATCCATTTATAGTGCCAGACCCCTCCCACCCATTTGTAGTATTCACACATCTCCCATCCATTTGTAGTGTACATATTCCTTCCATACATTTGTAGTGTTCAGACACCTATCATCAATTTGTAGTGTTCAGATCCCTCCCATCCATCTGGGTACATGATATTTAACAGTACCTAACTAAATAACGTGTCCTTTGCAGACCTTTATCATGTCTGCCCTTACTGCCACTCTGTACTTACAGCTTTAAGGGAACATGATCCGCGCGCTGACTATGAATCATCATCATCAAGTGCCGTCTCCGCAACGAAGGTTGGCTGCAACGTATCTCCAATATCTCCTGTCTCTTGTCTTGGTGGTGCACTCTGCTAGACGGTAACCTGTCCATCGTGTAATGTTACTCTCCCACTTGTATCTCTGCCTACCTCTTGCTTGCCTCCCTTTGACTTTACCCTCAAGTAAGGTCTTCAATAGGGTGTCATGTCTTTTAATGTGTCCAAAGTATTTTATTTGCCTGATCTTTATTTCTCTTAGTAGTTCTTTCTTCATATTAAGTGTCTTTAGCACCTCTTTATTTGTTTTCTTCTCTTTCCATGATGTTCTCCCTATTCTTCTATATACCCACATCTCAAAGGCATCAATTTTGTCTTCTAATTGTTTATTTAGTGTCCATGTTTCTGAGCCATACATTAATATGGATTAGATGTAGCATTTTATAATTCTCATTTTTAACTTGTTTGTAATGTGTTTAGATATTAATAATTTCCTCATGTCATTGAAGGTACTTTTAGCCCTTCCTATTCTCCTTTTAACTTCTGTTTCACATCTGCCATCATTTGTGACTATGTGTCCAAGATATTGATACTGTTTTACTTGTTGTAGTTTCTCTCCCTGTATGTTTATGTTTACCTCCTGTTCTTCTGTGTCTTTGCTGACTATGAATAGAGGATACTTAATTTCCTATATACATCAAGTAGATAATAAAATAAGGAATTAAAAAAAACACAGAGATATAAAAGTAAGCGAAATCAGTCTTATATAGCGTTACATTAGTGGTAGAACAGGTCTTGCTTCCTATGGATGTAATATCTCAACATCAAGTTCCACCAGCCATCTGCTCTCACATGTGGGTTTCATTAGCTGTGATATGCCCAGCAGCAACAATCTGAGAGAATGTAGTGAACATCATCGTTCATGAGGTCCTGTGTCCAGCCTCTTCCGGTGTAATGTTCAAACGGTCTTCGATATCCTGTGTCCATTGTAGTCGCGATCTGCCACTTGTTCTCTTTCCCGGAATTTTCCCACCATGATTAATCTGTTTAAACCTTCAACAAACCTTGATGATTTGTAAAGAAATTAATCGATCTGTCGTATGTACTAGTGGGCCACAGAAGTAACATTGTTTAAAAAAGGGGACGAGCAAAATAATTTTAGTCAAGATATAATCACTAGCTGCTCCGATCTCCCTCTGACTATATCAACAATTTCACGATGACTGATAGTTCGTTCTTGGAAAATCAGAGAAAAGAGGTTAAGAAGCATTGCTATGGAGCTTTCTTTCCTATCCAGTAGACTCTTACTTTAGAACTTTCTTTTCTACGGAATAGATTTCTACTCTAGAACTTTCATTCCGACTCCGTTCTAGAACTGTCTTTTCTACCCAATTGACTCTTACTCTACAATTTTCATTCATACCCGCAGACTCGCACTCTATAACTGTCGTTCCTACCGAATAGACTTCTATTTTAGAACTTTCTTTCATACCCAGTAGACTCCCACTCTAAAGATTTATTTCTATAGATTATCATATCCAGACGCAGGGTTACTATAAGTGATGCGTCACCACACCAAGTCCTCCAAGGATTTCATTATCTTCAGCGAAGCGGATAGTGTGGACAAGCTTACCTGGTTCAGTGTATAATGCCTGTCCACGTTTTTTTTTGTTGCCTCCTTCAACTGACAATGCCATGATTTATTATTCTAAATGCTATAACACTGTTTTGTGCTTTCATTTGAAGAACATTGTAGGGGAACATCAGTTTAAACCTGTCACTTCCATATTTACAAGAAAATTAGTCTAAAATTGTCACTTTAATATTTACAAGAACATTAGTCTAAAACTGACACTCCACTATTTACAAGAACATCAGTCTAAAACTGTCACTCCACTATTTATAAGAACAATAGTCTAAAATTGTCACTTCCATATTTACAAGAACATTAGTCTAAAAAATTGTCACTTCGCTATTACAAGAACATTATTCTAAAACTGTCACTCCACTATTTACAAGAATATCAGTCTAAAACTCACTCCACTATTTATAAGAACATTAGTCTAAAACTATCACTCCACTATTTACAAGAGCAATAGTCTAAAATTGTCACTTCCATATTTACAAGAACAATAGTCTAAAATTGTCACTTCCATATTTACAAGAACAATAGTCTAAAATTGTCACTTCACTATTACAAGAACATTATTCTAAAACTGTGATTTCACTCTTCTCTCTTTCTTCACTCCCCTTAATGCCTTGCAGGGTCAGGGGTAGAAAAGTTCTCTGGAGATGGCCTTTTGTGTACCCAAGTATATTTTTTTTCTGTTGATTTCTTTATTTCTGTAATCCATATTTTGCATGGTCTTATCTTGGCTTTATATCCATCGTGTTTATATAGTAATTTTTTTTTGAGGGGCACTATCTGATGGTAGTCTAAAAGCCGCTTAATCTGCTGTCTTCTGATGTAATCCAGGATTGGCATTGTGTTTGTTAGTCGTCTGATGTTTTTCTTTCTGATTCTGTCTCTTATTGTTACTCCAAGAATTCTACGTTTACAGGTCATTTCTGTTGTAAAAAGTTTTCTTTTGTTGTTAGTGTCCACGTGTGACATTGGTACCACAGTCATGGTATGATGATTGTTTTATATAGTGCAGTTTTAGTATTTATGTTCACATGCTTGTTTTTGAAAATAGGAAACATCTGTCTTAAGATCTGATATGCTATATTGCATCTATGTTGAATTTCTTTTGCATTTTTTCCCATTTGATAATATGATGCTTCACTGTTTGCATGAAATGTGTCTAAAACTATTACTTTAACATTTACAAGAAAAGTAGTCGAAAAACCACTTTTAGAGTTAATGGCAAACGGGAAATTTGGACGCCCAATACGACGAAGGTGCAGAGATATATCAGATTGTTTAAACATGTCTCTACCTGCGGCAGGTCAACTTTCTCAGAATCGCGGAGTGTTAGGAGAATTCATAAGGAAGACAACATTCTGGAAAGAATACGTCGCATGGTGAAATATTTACAAGAACTGAAATAATTCTCCAGCTGTCACAATTCAAACTTTTGAAAAATAGTACAATTATAAAATGTATTCTTGACTGAATTGGACATCTCAAATAGAAGAACACATCACACATGAACATAAGAGAAAAGATCGAGCACATTGTGATGTCGGACAAGTTGGCGAGAAAAATGTGTAGAGGAAAACACAAAGAGATGATGAAAAGTTAGG
This sequence comes from Meghimatium bilineatum, assembly GCA_034231615.1. Taxonomy (NCBI): domain Eukaryota; kingdom Metazoa; phylum Mollusca; class Gastropoda; order Stylommatophora; family Philomycidae; genus Meghimatium; species Meghimatium bilineatum. The sequence goes on along the minus strand of CM067304.1, from coordinate 25,524,557 downwards.
CACTATCGTATGTGGAAAAAATTGGTATCTGAAATCATTGACATCATACGAGATAAGCTATGGACAAACATGAGTACCAACGCCAGACAGCATTGACTCTAAGACAAAAAATGATAGCCAGCATATGAGACAAAAAGACTGAGGTCAGACATGATATCCAACGTCACATGACATGGACTATAAAATGACGAAGAACCATATGTTTAACTAAATGCTGCAGTTGTGTGTAGATTTGACTAAATGTTGCAGTTCTGTGTAGATTTGACTAAATGTTGCAGTTGTGTGTAGATTTGACTAAATGTTGCAATTGTGTGTAGATTTGACTAAATGCTGCAATTGTGTGTAGATTTGACTAAATGTTGCAGTTGTGTGTAGATTTGACTAAATGCTGCAGTTGTGTGTAGATTTGACTAAATGTTGCAGTTGTGTCTAGATGTGGCTAAATTAGTTAATTATATTTCTGTATGTTTACCAAATTATTTATTTTCCTAATTGAGAGAATACCGAAGTTCCCATTCCACGAAGTTTAATCTGGAAGTAGTTCTGATCCATAGGCCTACTATTCTCTCGATACTGAGAACTGTACCATGAGACACGTGTCTTGGAAGTTGATGTACGGAGAATTGTACCATGAGACACGTGGTCTTGGAAATCGGTATACCGTAGATATATAAGATCGGGAAAGTTGCTCAAGATCCCCCCCCCTCCGCCTAGGAAAATTGAGCATCAATATTAGTTTTAGCACTTGTAAAACTGGTAAAAACAAGAATCCTTCTTCCCTCCCACGTCAATGGAAATATTTTCTTCACAGTAGTCATAAACAATTACACTGTTAAAAAAAAGAAAAAAGAGAAAAGCAAATTTTTTGGGGTTTCTTTTATAAAAGATACTCGCTGATTGGATATCATTCCTACTCGCTGATTGGATATCATTCCTACTTGCTGATTGGATATCATTCCTACTCGCTGATTGGATATAATTCCTACTCGCTGATTGGATATCATTCCTACTTGCTGATTGGATATCATTCCTACTCGCTGATTGGATATCATTCCTACTCGCTGATTGGATATCATTCCTACTCGCTGATTGGATATCATTCCTACTCGCTGATTGGATATCATTCCTACTCGCTGATTGGATATCATTCCTACATTCATGATTCTTGAGGTCACGAAAGAGTTCACGTTTAAAACAACATTTTTGGCAATAACTCGTGACAAATTGATGAGAATCCCGTGAAACTTACTGAACACAAAACTCTCTGACCACATTATTGAATAGCCTTCCTATAAAAGATTGATAGTCCTCTACTAAATTCAGTTGAAAATTCAATGCGCACGTATGGCTCATCACACAACAGAACAACAATACATCAGCATTTGACGTTTACAGACTGGACAATCACAAAGTGTAGTGGCCAGACAATTAATGTGGTTAGAAGCACCATTACCGCCGAAGACGGATGTGTTTGGCCACTGGCGTAAATAAAACGGCAACACAACGCATTTCCATTCTCTGGACTACATTCAACTGGAAATCTTGTAGGACCATTGTCTTGTTACAAGAGAAATCCAGTGGGAGTTTGAGAATGAACGCTGAAGAAGAAGAAGCACCATTAATCGCCTTTGGAGGAAATTTCAATAAACTGTCTGAGTGGCAGACCGGCCGCACAGTGAAAACCCAGCCACAAATTCTGCCTAAGACATCTTCATACGGCTGCGTCACCTCAGACATCTTCATACGGCTGCGTCACCTCAGACATCTTCATACGGCTGCGTCACCTCAGACATCGATTTGCAGCTGCATCTACAATGGAAGTGCCAAGCAATGCCAGCAGCTTGTCGAATTTCAAATCAAATAGCCAAGAACCGGCTGTACGATGTTGGTCTTCAGAGAAGACCCTACAGAGGTCCTATTCTTACGGACCGGCATCGCCAGAACCGACTGCAGTGAGCAAACTAGCATCGGCAATGAACTGTTGGGAATGGCTGTAGACGGATTTAGTTTAGTGATGAGTCATTTTTTGTGTGCTACAGCGACACGATAGACGGAGAAGAGTTTACCGCAGAGTCCGTGAGCGCAACGCCCAAAATAGCAATAATGAGGCAGGTGTCCTAAAGTGTGTGTGTATAGGGGGGGGGATAGGGAAGGGCGATCCACTTCAAGGAAGAAGTGTGACCTGGAGCCAATTGAAGAACGCCTTAATGTCGAACTCAAATTGTTTGTCCTCGCGTTCTTCTAATTTTGGCTGCACTACGGTCGATTTTTTCAGCAGGATAACAATCGACCTGATGCGGCACAACTAACTACCCAGTTCCTCGCTAACAAAAATGTCTTTACCATTCCGTGGCCAGCCATGTCATCAGACATGAACCCAATAGAATATTCAAGGGATGAACGCGACAGACGGGTCCAGTTTTTTTTAATTGGCATGTTAAAAGAGATGTTAAATACAGGGTTGCCACATTAGGTTGTTTTATGATCTAATTTTGCAAATTTAATTATTATTAAAGTCTACTAGTCATGAAATTTATTTTGGCCATGTTTATGGTTTTTTTCTGGGTCCTTTTTAGAAAATATATCTACTTTCTTATATTTTCCTGTTTAAATTTGGATACAAACTGTGTGGCAAGTTATTTTCTCGATATTAACTAATGTATATACACTGTTTATTCTACTCAGATATAAATGTATCATGAATTGTATTAAACAGCTATGTGGTATACTACATTTGTCTAAGTGGAGGTTGTATTACTACAGTGAGACCTGATACGGCAAACAATAAGAGCAGAAGTTTTCATGGCATCAAAAAGCACTATATAATAGTAGGGACAACAATTTAACTGTAAATTCAGTTACTATATACCCCATCGAGGTCAGCACCGTGCAGTGGTGATGGGACTTAGTTCAGCCATCAGGGGCTGGAAACTAAGACTGGTCGGGCAGTCCCACTCGAGCAGGACCATAGTCCTGCCCAAGTAAGCAGAGTGCTGAAGAAGGAGGCATCCAGCCAAAAGGCGCACAGATAATCAGGATGCCACGTACAAAACACAATGGAAACATGTCTGTATTTATAAATAGTTATGGTGCCTGCCCTGTGGCGGACGTTTAGGCAGGGACGGTGCCGACCCCTATACCTCGAAAGGGCCCAACCTCAGTTACTGGAAGTTCTTCTCAATTGCCCCGAGGAGCCAAGAGGCAAGGGACTAGAGCTACTGGCCAAACAAAGAAACGACCAATAAAAATAATGCACTGGAATGCTGAGGGTGTCAACAGTAAAAGAGATGGATACAGCAAAAAATTGGAACTTGAAAATGTCCTCAGTGAAGAACAAGTTAATATATGCTGTATCCAAGAAACACACATAAGCAGCGACATAGACTTCAAAATCAGAGGCTACCAGTGCTATCGGTCTGACAGAAAAGACAGGCGAAAGGGTGGAATTCTGACACTTGTTAAAAACAATATCAGCGCATGTCAGCTGGAAGTATATATGGAAGGGGCAGAATACCAGATGCTCGAGTATTGCTACTCGAGAGCATGGCACACCACCTCTACACCAGACCTGGCATTCCACTCACCAGGCTTGGAATGGAACATCACACGTGTCGTTGGAAAGCAGCTTGGGGGTAGTGACCACAGACCAGTGTTTCTGGACATCCACAATGAATTTACCACGGACAGCAGCACGCTCACTAAGTGGAACTATAAAAGGGCAGACCATGTTCCAGCATTTAACCAGTGTTCTAGCTAAGGACATGAACTTGGACAAAGACATCAATAGAGCACTGAGTAAATTTAATAAATGTATACTACATGCTGCTAGTAAAACCATACCCAGGGGGGGGGGTGCACGCAAAAGCTACAAACCCTACTGGAATGATGAACTGGAAAAGCTGCAAAATGAGATGGAAACATCTAGACAGCAGGCTGAGAACAGACCTAGCCAAGAACATCACAACAAATATCAGCAAACAAAGTATAAATGTATCATGAATTGTGCATGTATTAAACAGCTATGTGATATACTACATTTGTCTAAGTGGAGGTTGTGTTACTACAGTGAGACCTGATACGGCAAACAATAAGAGCAGAAGTGTTCATGGCATAAAAAAGCACTATATAATAGTAGGGACAACAATTTAACTGTAAATTCAGTTACTATATAGTACAAAGTAAAATTTATAATTTTGCTATGCACAAACATGTTTGGATACCTTCATTGTTTTCACATTTAGCATAAGCTTAGGCTCTCAAAATAACATCAGAAAGTTTATAGAAATGTAGTAGTCTTGAACATTCAGTATGTTTGTAGTATTCTGTACACAATTTTCAAATTTGGCCATATTTTTACCAACAATTTGGCCTTAAACAGCTCCAGGTATCTTCCACCTCTGTTACATGTATATGATGTCATACAATTGTCATTTGACTTTGACAATTATAACGTTTTAAAATAATATAACGGGATCAGTAGAGATTGTTGACAGATTTTCTCAGTCAAGGTTAGCTTGGTCATGATTGACGTCTGGTCTACAATGTTCACCTAGAAAACCTTCTAGAACAACAAAAAAGTAAAAATATGTTAATGTTATTGTATTATGTCAGAGAAACGACAATAATGTTTGAACTAACAAAAACAGATCCATTCAATGTTCAATTTCAGTTAGCATTAAGAATCCATTCAATGTTTTATCTATAATTTCATATATTTTATAGTGGTTCTATAGACGAATGTTGATAATAACAGCATGGATAGATATGCAGATGATACAGATAGACAGACAGATGATATATTGAAAGAAGTTCGGTCAAAAAGAAAGCATCTCACTCGCACCATAAGGCGACTGTCACTTCTTTGGACACATATTGAAAGGAGAAAAGATGAAGATCAGGTTACTGTAATCCGATGGCGACAGTCCACTTCTTTGGGCGCATCATGAGTAGAGCAAAGAACACATGACAACAGACAAGAGTTGTCCACAAATTGGAAGATGTCTGACAAAGTGTGAAAGCTGTTGACAAGCGATGAGGTTCATAAAGAGTTGATTTCAGCAGTGATATATATATATATAAATATATTTACAAATATCTACAACTATTAAATTAATATTTTAAAAATTACACTATATAAATTTAAACATAAAATTAGTGTACATTCTCATTTTATATTGACCTGTCTTGATATTGAGCAGTAGTAGGCATATTAATTCCAATTGTATAACTAACACATTTTATATGAACTTTCAAGACGCATACAAAGTTAAAGAATTTTTTTTCAAGAAATTTGCTCTGTTTTATTTCATTCTGAAACTATTCTTTGCAAATAAAATAAAAATATTGAAAAATAAAGAAAAATAATGTAGCTAATATTTACACATCGCATCCTTATAGTAGCAATATTATGAAGGTAGCTTTGGAAATGAGCTTTTTACGTCAAATTAGCATAAGATTTAAGAACACAAGAAATAAGGTTCTAAATGTGAACACGTGTTTGTGCACATTAATAACACTTAATAATGGACAAGTGTGAAAAGTTAATTCAAAATTTGAAGAGAAATAATGTACAACTGTGTAATTAAAGTTAATTCTATCATAAAATGAGTCAAATATTGATGGCCGATGTTTAACATATACCCTCATCAAAGTTGTCTATCTCATGGGGTGAAGAGAAGTGGACATTACTAGCAGCCAGGATGATAAGTTTTGAATACCGCATCACCTTATTAAACCATAACCGAATCGTGGCAAAGGAGGTTGAGCTACTATCGGTTTTTGCCAACAAGCACCTAGCTATCTAGTGGTTGACCAGAGACTAGTATAGCCCATAAACGCCTAGCTATCTAGTCAGTGGGTGACCAGAGTCTAATATAATCCACAAGCGTCTCGCTATCTAGTGATTGACCAGAAACTAGTCCACAAGCTTCTAGCTATCTAGTCAGTGGGTGACCAGAGTCTAATATAATCCTCAAGCGTCTAGCTATCTAGTGATTGACCAGAAACTAATCCACAAGCTCCTAGCTATCTAGTGATTGACCAGAAACTAGTCCACAAGCTCCTAGCTATCGTGTCAGTGGTTGACCAGAGACTAGTCCACAAGCTCCTAGCTATTTTGTCAATGGTTGACCAGAAACTAGTCCACAAGCTCCTAGCTATCTAGTCAGTGGGTGACAAGAAACTAGTCCACAAGCTCCTAGCTATCTAGTGGTTGACCAGAGAATAATACACAAGCTCCTAGCTGTCTAGTGGTTGACCAGAGAATAATACACAAGCTCCTAGCTGTCTAGTGATTGACCAGAAACTAGTGTAGCCCACAAGCTTCTAGCTATCCCGTAAGTAGTTTACCAGAGACTATCTTAATCATCTGTAACGTAGCAATGATGCGTTTCCTCGGCATTCTCATGGCATACATCATTGTACCCTATTCGGGTAGCTAGGTCGAACACAGTTTATGTACAAACAGCAAGTGACCAATGTTTCCATTTTGTTGGGATTCCCTGACATTCTATAGACTTGATCTCCAACTAGTGACTTATGGACATAACCCAATGCTGCTTAGTCGTAGTCAAGCCCGTAGATTAAGGGGAAACAGATGTCTACATACTCCCTCCCATCTTAAGAAATATGATATTTAATAATAGAAAACTTTCCTATACCGGAAACACACTTGCAGAGAGAAAGGGTTCAGTACCTGATGGGCTCAGGAGCTATTGGGACAAGATCGCTCAGCGCGAGAACGCCTTGCTCTCAAACGCGTGGTGTGAGAGTCGAACTTGGACGAGGGATTCGCGATGTCGGGTAGGAGGGCGAACGAGCCAGGGTCCAACTCTTACGAGTTCTTCCTCATACGGAACCAGGCTCGCGGATGAGAAACGGCCCAGTACCCGATGGGCACAGGCACAGGACGTCCAACTGCACGAGATGAGTTCATAGATGGTGGAACACCTCGTGCCAACTAGACGCGCTCGATAAACGTCTTGGCGAAGAGGCACTACACACCAGCGTGCCCGCGATAGATAGAGGCTGTCACGGACTAGGGGCCAAACCCGAAATAAAGGAATGACGAAAACGGATGTGCTGGACCTCGGACGTGCAGGTCACAGAGTGGCCAACCGAGGTACAAATAACACAGTCCTACTGTGGAAATTGCAGCACAACGTACTTCACGCTCCCCGGCGGAAATCACACGATATATTCGTTGTGATTACATTAGAGCGAACGCTGAAGAAGAAGAAGAAGATACTAGAAAACAAAATATTTAATGGAAAGCCTCGGATATAAAATCAATCATCAATAAACACCACCCACAATGAGATAACTTTCTCGTAACTTTCGAGATAACGAGATAAGCTAGAAGAAGCAATTTTGCACAGAATTTATCTAGAACCTTACAGAATGGCAGTGAGGACAACGTTCTCATAGAAGAAGTCATTTTAAAACTATAGTCTTACTTACGTATCCTATCCATTGGCCCATTACAATCTAATTTTCTGGGCATATTAGATGAGAACTGATTAGATATACGTACCCATATGTGATAGACAGTGTCTCTGCACGTCGTACTCACTACAAGACTCCAGACCACACATTTCACACGACAATCGCTTGCCTCTTGCATGGGTACGTCGTACGTGGCTATCGTGAGCCGCGTGTGATGCAAACGCTTTTCCACAGAATTTACACTGCAGAGTTGTAAAAGTGATTATGAGTTTATAGCAGAGTTGTAGAAGTGATCATGAGTTTATAGTAGAGTTGTAAAAGTTATCATGAGTTTATAGTAGAGCTGTAGACGTGATTATGCGTTTATAGTAGAGCTGTAGAAGTGATTATGCGTTTATAGTAGAGCTGTAGAAGTGATTGTGTTTATAGTAGAGCTGTAGAAATGATCAGATTAGCTATATTAAAGTTGGAGAATAGATTACGAGTTTAATCTAGATATATACTATCTTTCTATCTATTTATGTTCCTTCAGCAGCGAACACGGTGTATATGGCAGAAACCAGAGCTCTTCAGTTTGAGCGATGTGATGCTTCTGTGTGTAATTATTGTAAGTTGTGACTACGTTAACCAATAGTCTATCTCTATCTATCTATTCGCTAAACCCTTTGGTGCCATTCAGCGTCAGGGGTAGAAGAGTTTTCTGGAGATGGCCCTCGCGTGTGCTGTGTATATTGTGGAGTTTGTCGCCTCTTTTATTTCGGTGGTCCATCGTTTTCGTGGTCGGCCTCTAGATCTGCCTTCACTGTATCTGTGTAGCATAGCTTGCTGTGGTATGCTGTCTTTTGGTAGTCTGTTGATGTGTGCAAACCATTTTATCTCTTGTTTCTTAATATATTCCAAGATTGGAATGGTACCAGTTCTTTGTCTAATGTCCTCATTTCTCACTATCTCCTAACGATATTCCTAGGATGCGCAAGCATGCAATTTCAGCTGTCACAACGTTTATCTTGTGCTGTCGTTGTCCATGTTTGGCATTGGTAACACAGTGATGGTATAATAATTGCCTCGAATAATGTTATTTTGGTGTTTAAATCTACATTTTTTGTTTCTGAAGATTGGTGTCATTTGTCCTAGGACTTGGTATGCTTTACTACATCTATTTCGTATTTCTATGCTGCTCTTGCCGTCTGCTATGATATTGCTTTCTAGGTATGTGAGTTGTCACTTGTTATAAGTCTGTTATTTCCAATATATATGTTGGTGTTTCTTTCTGTTCTTCATATCTTTATTACTTCGGTCTCCTCTATATTTATCTTCATGTTAAAGGTTTGGCATGTTTGTTATAATCTGTCAATTTATCTTTGTAGTTGCTCTTCTGATGATTCTACTAGTACTTGGTCGTCTGCAAATAGCAATTCGTTTAAGCTATCCATCAAATTGTTTTCTTCCATTGTCTGTGCTACTATACAAATGTGATCTATGTATGTTATGAACAGTAGGGGGATAGTGCACATCCCTGTCTCACTCCCGAGTGAATTTGTAATTTATCCGATGTACGTGTGCTCGTTCTTATATTAACTATTGGCGTATATGCTCTGACATATGCTCAGACCCATAGTCATAGGGATAAAAGTTCCAGTGTCGGGTAACAACCCTAGACAGGAAATGGGTGGCAATCCGTGCATTTCCTGCCGAATGTGATGATGACTTTTTAATTGGAACACGTGCATTTCCTGCCGAATGTGATGATGGCTTTTTAATTGGAATACGTGCATTTCCTGCCGAATGTGATGAGTCGTACCCTCTTTGATGACTGTTCTGCGAAGAGCCTCTCTTGGTCTTTTTCTTTTTCCATCCAGTACCCAGTTTAATACTTGTGGTGGTAGACTGTTTTCATTCATTCCGATATAAGTCCATCGTTTTCTTGTTATTGTCGTAGAAACATATTGCTGTTTGGTGACTTCTCTTACTTGCAAGTTTGACTGAATTCTTCCCAACAAATATTTAAGTCTTCTAAGACATTTATTTTCAAATAAGTTCAATTTCTTCTCCAGCGCCTTTGTCATTTTCCAACTTTCGCAACCATATGTCAACACGGATATCACATTTGAGTTGAACAGTCGTAGTTTGGTAAGATATATGATGTTCGTCCGTCGTGATCGACGATGACCAAAAACTCAACCATAATAATAATAACAATAAATAAGATATATACTAGCCATCATTAAAACATATCAGCATGTTTGCACTTGATTCACGGCACGTGTTCCATTTACATTAACTGAAACTATTTTGTTCACATTGATAAACTATTTGCATAATCAACACCGCAATATTTAAAAGCATAAAACAATTCAGAAACGGATTGTAAACAGTTGCCTGCTGTTGGTGTATACGCATACAAATTCACTCACTGTCATGAAGTCATTGCCGCCATTAACATCACGTGTATCCCCCAGCAGTATCAATACAATCTCGGCATCTGTGTCTCTCACTATTGCAGAGTGTCTCGAAAAGAGTTCGGGGTATATTGTTCCATCTTGCAATGAATGTTCGCTCTAGATCATTCACATTGTTGATGTCATGCTGCCAGACCCTCTGTTCTGTTCACCACAAGCGTGTTCAATAGAGTTAATGACAGGAGTGTACAAGCCAATCTATTACAAGATACGGTTTCTGCGCTAATACATTCCTGGTTCCATCAGCTCTGTGTGGCCTATCATTGTCGTGCGGAAATAATTTCCATATTTTGTTGATCGTGAAAGAAAGGCACAGCGATAGGTCGCAGTACTTGATTAACGTAGACATCAGCGGTTACATTAACTATGAAAACATGAAGTAAAGTACAGTAATCATGGGAGAATCCACAAACATTTATGTTTCCTCCTCCATATCTGTTGTACTGGACTATACAAACGTAATCATATTTTTCTCTAGGACAACGTCCGACTCCATTTCTCCTATCAGCAAATAAAACATTAAACCGGCTTTAATCAGAGAACATCGTCGGTATCTATTTCATCCTTGGGAGGAATATTTTGATGAGCACAAGTCAGTATGTTGATTTTGTAGTGTCGTCTGGTAAGGATAGGAGCAATGTTAGGACTTCTTTTTTGCAAGCAAGAGCCCTGCGGTTTCCTTTGCACATTTTTTTGCACTAATAAACCCTAAAGTTTGACGAGTATGAACTGCTGTGTAAGTTGATGTATGGAAGCGGTTGCGCAGAGACATATCTAAAATATGACGCTCTTGAGCTAATGTTGTTACACGAAGATGACCAATCTGACACAGTCATCAGTGGTACCTGCCGCTATGAATCGTTGGCACAGTCTTATTATAGTGAACTTGTAATAAATGAAATGTGAAAACTACGAAAGAAACATCACATTAACAAAACAATGGAATTGCGCGAACTTCATCACTTGCACGCGTTCTGGGTTGAAAAATATCGCTAACGTGCACAAATATTTTGAGGGCGAAAATAAATCACCGTGTAAGTGTGTTTTTAATGGTTGCTAGTATAGATTGATGAATTAGAGATCATAATTTATTGTAGATCTTAATTGTTTAATTAGAAACAAAAATCATGAATTTACTGTAGATATAGATTGTTTGAAATTGAAGAAGAGATCATAAGTTTATTGTATATGCAAATTGTTTTGTTAGAAAATAGTTTATTGTAGATATCTATTCACAAATATATCATCCAAAGGGATCTTCGAAAAACAAAACACACCACAGTAATAGTTCAATGTAAACAATCCTTTATTAATGTTTTTATTTTAAACAGTCCTTTGACTCAACAATTTGTAAGGTACACTGATGAAAACTTATCAAACTGGTAATAACGTCATGAAGCCAGTTTTCATCAATATAGCCAGATAATGTATATACTGTTTCGGATTCCTGTACTAAATCTAGGAAGGACTGATAACACAGTCTTAGGAGTGTATACTGGAATATTAGTCAAGAATTGAGGGAACGGCTAATTAGCAAATTAGAGTAAAACTGTGCACCCATTGAGAAGAAATCCCTATCTTGATAAAGACATTTTGGCCGAAATATCTATTCTGTGTATTGTTCCACGCAGAACCGATATTTAATCATTTTTACATATTTTTTTAAATATAAAAAAAACCCAACTGGCGCATAGTTTTACTGCATTCTCATTTTGACTAAATTTTAGAGTATAAGAGAACTCCCAGCAGTTTGCCTTGCTGACAACCATCCCTAGCGGTGACGCTAAATATAGAAATTCTGTAGAATATCCTTATATCTAGTACACCGTGGCTATCGACTGTAAAGACCCTCTAACAGAATTACTTAGGATGCCGTTCGTTACATTTTTGATTATTGTTGGACTTCTGATTGGTGGCTATTGATGGACTTCTGATTGGTGGCTATTGTTAGACTTTTGATTGGTGGCTATTTACATACTTGGAGTCGCATGCCAAAAAATAACCAAGGCCAATCAATAGATCGCGCGGAAATTAGCCCCCTAGGTCATATTTACGTTTTAGTTGGAAGGTCTGTAGGACAGTCGTAGCCACAAGTACACTATATTAAACTGTGTAATTAATTAAACTATAAATAGAGAAAAATGTTGCAACAAATAAAAATAACACAGACAAGAAGGCAATCTATCTATTCGTTGGAGTAGACAGATTACCATAAGAAGGCAATATTTTATCAAAATCACAGACTGTCACAAAATCACAAATATAGAAGACTAGACTTTTGTAAGGGTCACTAGTGGTGGTAATAATACCTTGAAAGGTCTTTCCCCGGAATGTTGTCTAATGTGAGTACGAAGGATACTGGAGGCTGTGAATGACTTGTTACAATACACACATTTATAAGGTCGTTCACCGCTGTGTACCTGTGACATAACAATATGAATTAAAAAAATATATAGGTTTAAGGGATTCGAATGGATGCATACTGATAATTTGTGAACTCAAGAGTTGGAAAGCAGACGTGTACATTGAATCTAATGTTCACATATACAGGAATAATCCAAAACTGTCAACGTATTTAGGGAACAAAGTCGAATTTCGTATTTTCCATTAAAAAAAAACTACTTATAAATATATAATAACATATATACGCTTAATTAAATTTTGTATCATGTTTCCTAATTGTATTAACACGTACGCATGTTCTGTATGGCAAACAATCCACAGGTCCAGCTCATGAAGGAAGATTTGATCATATCCCAGGTAAACAATCTGAAAATCACTTCATAAGCGGTGAACTGCCCAAGGCCTGCGCTCACCCACCCACCTGGCAAGTACTTTCAGAGCCCCAGGTCCACGCAGAATCTGTTAGTTTGTATGTTCCTCTAGAAATGGAATCTCGGCACTAAGGAGCTTCACTGTGATCTGATGAAAGTTTTATGACCTCGTTCTCAGAGGATGTAGTCTGAAGAAATGAATGCCCTAACATCGTAGTGTACAGTGTGACCGCGATACCCGCACCGTATGGGCCACAAATAAGATTTCATCATGACATTTTGAGATAACCGACTTCTTATGTGATAAAGTAATCAATCTCACTACTAATCATTCTTAGTCGTCTCTTACGACATACACAAGAGATCATCATCTTATTTTTACATTTTTTTTACTATCGTTACATTCTCTAATATCTTTATATTCTTTACTATGATTACATTCTCTAATATCTTTACATTTTTTACTATGATTACAAAATCGTCTGGGCGAAGAGTCGCCACTACGCGTGCCTGGAGACAGATATAGAGGCTGTCACAGGCTAAGGGTAGCCCACCCGAATTGTCAAGGCATGCCGAAATCGGATGTGCTAGGCCTACAAGGCGCATAACGGTGGCACAACGTAATCACGCTCCCGGCGGAAATCGCACGGATATCCGTCATGGTTACAATGGAGCGATCGCAAAACAAACAAACTATGATTACATTCTCTAATATCATTACATTCTTTAATATAAAGAACCATCCGTGTATATAACCATGTCCCTTTCTCTAGAATTCTTGAGGATCAATGGTTAAGACTGTACATCGATAGGGCAACACTTTTTGCCGTGTCTACTGAGAGTTATTATTCAGAAGGAGTCTGGCAATCTGGACCTGGGGCCACGTCCTTCAACATGCACACACTGTGTATGATGTCATCACTACGACTCACCCATAACTGTCCTCCTTTTATCTATTCTACTATTATTCATATTATTAATTTCAGAACTTAGTGGATGGTCTCTGTCAGCTGAGATTTGAAGGTAGGTTCGTGATCTGCAAAACTGTACTCTGTGCTGAACAGTCAAATAAGCCGGGGGTGTGTGTCTTGTGCACCTTGTGTGTGATACTCGTCTTATGATTCTCAACTTATCCAATCTCTCAGTTTTACAGAGTATGTCATTGCATACTCTATCACAAGAAAGAACTATACCATTTTATAGAAGAAATAGTTAACACCGAGCAGCAGCCATAACTTTCAACGTCAAAGACTTCTGTTTATCTGAACAATGATGTGCTCAATATGGTATTTGAAAATCATGCCAAAAAGCACAACCAAATATTTCACTGTATCGGTTCTTTCAAGCGTGTCCCTGCACATAGTACCACATTGAGAGCACGTATTTACCGTCTGGTTATTAAGGGAAAATCTTAGAAAACCAATTATTGAGGAATGATCTTGATAGCCTGATTCAGGAGTTCCCGCACATCTTAAGCTGTCATTATTACCCGATAAATATTTATTCTTGAAAAACAGAAGCAAGTATTTAGAATAAACTCAAGAACAATAAACAAAAATGTGTACCCTCATGTGTTTATTGAGACTAGACGATTGGCTGAAGCTTTTCCCACACACCACACATTTGTGGGGTCTGTGCTTTTCGTGGACGTGAAGGACATGAATGCGAAGACGATCTTTCTTCTCGAATGATCTGTAGATTTGAAAATATAACCTTATCATACTCCTCTTGACTGATACAGCACGATTTGTAGATACTACAGGATTTGTAGATACAGCACGATTTGTAGATACAGCACGATTTGTAGATACAACACGATTTGTAGATACTACAGGATTTGCTCCTTAGCCAGTAGAATAAAGCGGCAAGGTGCACGTTTTAAACTCAGAAAATGCCATTTATTACAAGGAAGCGAGTCAAAAAATATGGCAACAGGTCCCCTTCTCCTAACGGTTTTCACACCCAAAAAAATCCCACAAAACACAGAAATGATGTAACCCCTTTATGTAACCCCTCCCCCTACCACCACTCCAACGTCTGAAGACTTATTTACGGCCCTGCATGTCACGTCACAATAAGGTTTGCAAATAAACATTAACGGGTTCTCCTGTGCAGTACTAAACGTTTGCTGTATATACTTGAGCTATACTGGTGAAACTATTCAAACTGGTTATTGTCTGTCTTGATAAAGGCCTTTTGGTCGAAACGTTGATTTGTGTGTGTCATTGTGTGTGTTATATAGTGTTAGCAAAACTTTATTACCTTTTTCTTGGATCTGCCTGTTGGATTTTAGTTTTGCGCAGTAAGTACAATTGTTCAAACTGGTTATAACATTCAGAAGACAGGTTTCACCAGTATAGCTATAAAATGTATATAACAGTAAGAGAAATGTCAACAATGTTTGTTTACCATCAACTGTTATTATGACGTATCAAATTCCGCAGTAGATCCTCCTGTTTAGAGATACGTGCCATAATAATAATTAATACAATAATTATTAATTATATTCAACATATTCAATCATTAAAGCACACGCAGAAATTAAGAAACAAACAAGATCTCAAAGAAACAATACATACTAAATAAGAGATAATACATACTATATAACATATCATACATCAATCAATCAATAAACCCATAACCCTTCAGGGTCGTAGGGGTACCACATTGGATGCTTCAGCACACAGAGTCCTCCAGCGAATTCTATCCTCAGCGATGCGGATGAGTGTGGAAATATCTAGCCCTGTCCATTCCTTGATGTTGTCTGTCCATGTCTTTATTTGTCCTCCTCTGCTTCTTCCACCCTCAATAGTTCCCTGCAGTATTGTTTTTGACAAGGAATCGTGCCTGCATGCATGTCCGAACCATGCTAGTTTTCGTCGTTTCACTATTGAAAGCAATGGCTCCTGGACACCTGCACACATCTCTACTTTATTTCTTACGTACACATTGGTCTTATGTTCCCTATAGGAAATTCGTAGAATTCTTCTGTAGCATTTATACTCGAAAGCCTGTAATCTTCTCTCCATGTCCGCAGTGAGTGTCCAACTCTCACAACCATACAACACAACAGAAAGCACCAGCGACCTATACAGTTTGATTTTCACTCCAACACTGATGTTGCTTTTCCAAATCACAGTTAGCCTTGACAATAACGCTAAAGCCATCTCCAGCCTTATTTTTAGTATATAATATATACTATATAAAATATACTATATAAAATATCATATATACGATGTACGTGATAATATATACGATATAAGAGATTATATACGATGATAATATATACTATATACATCTCTATCAACCCGTAATCCGTGAGCGTCGAAGGGTTACTACATTAGATACACAGATGCTTCAGTACACAGAGTTCTCCAGCGATTTCTATCTTCAGCGATGCCGGTGAGTGAGGACACATTTTGTCCTGTCCATTCCTTGATGTTGTCTGTCCAAGTTTAATTTTGTCATCCTCTGCGTCCTCCATCTTCGACTGTTCCCTGCAGTATTGTTTTCGACAAGGAATCATGTCGGCATACATGTTCAAACCATGCTAGTTTTCGCCATTTCACTATTGAAAGCAATGTTCCCGTGGATCTGTGTACATCTCTATTTTATTTCGTACGTACACATTTGTCTTGAAAATTCGTACAATTCTTCTGTAACATTTGTATTCGAAAGCATGTAGTAATCTCTCCATTCCTGCAGTGAGTGTCCAACTCTCACAACTACAATAGAAAGCACTAGTGAGTTATACAGTTTGATTTTCACTATAATCTGATGTTGCTCTTCCAAATCAAGTTTATCCTTAACATAGAAGCTAAAGCCACCTCTATCCTTATGTGTAATTCTGTTTTGCATGTAAATTCCATCGCTGTATGTGCTAGATCCGAGGTATTTGCCAGTATTCACCTCCTCAAACTTATATCCATTCATCATGATGTTGGTCTGTTCTTCTGTGTCTCTGCTCTTAACCAAGACTTTGCTCTTTTCTGTGTTTGAATCTGTACTTGCTGGTAGCTTTTCCCAATTTTACTGTTAACTCTTGTAATGCTTGTTCTGACCCAGATATAAGATCAATATCATCAGCGGAAGACGTTTCAAATAGGTATAGATGTGTTGTAATCATAAAGTGTATCCCGCATGATGTGTTCTATGTATATGCTGAAAAGTACTGGAATCATTATACATCCTTGCCGAACACATTTGTTTTAAAGAGCTCTCCAATTGTATCGTTTAAAAAGACAGCACTACTTGCATATTTATAAAGTGATTCAACAGTGATCATGATTATGTACATGATTGTGTTAATGATTGTGTACATGATTGTGTTCATGATTGTGGTGTTAAATTCAATTGCCTCAGTATGTGCCACAGACCATCATGCCAAGCACTATCAAGGCTTATGTAAAATCAATGAAATTCTGGTACAGATCACGTTGGTGCTAAATATGTTTTTCAATTAATATTCTGATGTTAAATATTTGTTCAACAGTGCTCTGAAGGTAGCTTGTTCTTCTTCTGCAATTAGACAGACTAAAATAAAACTGAAAAAAAATTGTCAATGCTGATTTTCTCCCATTAGGGAGATGCAGGGAGGTTTGACTTGATGTGTGTGATAAAGACTACATACCCTTGCTGTCGTCACGTCATGTAAGGATGGGTTTTTACATGAAAGAAAAATACCCAAACATTAGTGGTGATCGAACCAGGGACTCAGAGACTGTGTCACAGATACTGACCTGTTGCACAATTGACATGGGAACTTCGAGAGAGTACGTATCACGGATACTGACCTGCTGCACAACTGACATGGAAACTTTCTATCTCCCTGGTCCACGCACTTGGTGTACTTAAGGTGTTTGTCCTTGTAATATTTGTATGTGAATACCTTCCCACAATGTTCACATTGGTAACCTGTTCCAACTTGCAGGTGATACAAGCAGGTGAAATATATGTGTTAAATGTATGATCGATTCAAGGTAATAGATTCATTGTGATATACGATATAGGTTCAAAGTGATATACGATGTAGGTTCAAGGTGATATACGATGTAGGTTCAAGGTCATATACGATGTAGAGTCAAGATGTGTACGATGTAGGTTCAAGGTTGTATACGATATAGATTCAAAATGTTCCCGGAATAATCGATTAGTTTTTGAATGAAAGATGACGTTATGGAGATTATATGTTTAGAAGTTAGTGATGACCTTGACGAAAGGATATGGCAAATGTGACATACACATACACTCTGGTAGAGAAGGTGCATATGTCTGTGTGTTGTACTAATTGCATCGTAGGAGTTGAAAATGTCGAGTCAATCTGTCGACTGACTGCACAGAAGAGTTAGCATACGAAAGGAATTACCACGTGAGAATGACCAGCAGTTCATATATAATCATGTGACATATTCTTTCCAGAACATAATCTTCCTGATTGATTCTCTAAATATTGCACGATTCTGTACCAGTTGATCACAGCCATAGACATATTTAAACTATCTCATATATCATTGAACCATCGTCGTCTTGCACTCCCTCTTACCCTGTTGCCGTTAACTGACACCCCGCCCCCGAAAATACTCAATTGAATCAGAAACTATTATGTCTTGAGACCGAAAATACTCCATTGAGTCTTGTAGTTTGTGACATTTATTTTGTAATTTTCGGGATTTATACCACCATGAAGATGGTTCTGAACAAAATTGTAGTATGTCATATGTAATATGTCATATATGTAATATGTCATATTATGTAATATTACTTCTGACATGATTTTGATGTGTTATGATATCAATTTTGTAAGTTATTGATAAGCTGTGAACATGGAAGTATGTGTAATGTGATGTATTCTCTCCAGAAGGTTGTCTTCCCAATGAACTCCCTGAAAACTTCTGTCTTGGACGATGCGGATTGCATTTTCCAAGATCGTATTCATGTTAGCTTTAATGTCGTCAGTCCATCGTATACTTGGTTTGCCTTTTCTTCTCCTCCATAAGTAGCGTGTGACGTAATTTCCCACTTTATATTCTGTATATATATATATTTTCTACCGCACTTATTTCGTGAAAGTATACCTATTTTATTTACTTTGGTCGTATTTATTATTGAAATAAAACCTGACAATTACTGGCAACATATCTAAGCCCTCGTATTGCAGATTTTCGTCATTTTGTAATTAATTTCTTTTGATTAAACCTGCAGATCATCTAACAATACTAATATGACATCGCAAGAGCAACGACTGTGGTTTTAACCAAAAATAATGACACTAATAAAGTACTCTACCCATATACTATACATTTTTTGATGTTCGTAATTTGATTATCTACAAAGCAGATACAGTTTGAGTGGAATTTGTTGATTCGAAAGTTTGGTAAGTTCAAATTTTATGACGGAAATAATTTTTATTTTTCATTTACACATTTCCTTTTCTTGCTAAAATACATTTTTAAATAGTAACAATTTTTGTTTTCAAAATGAAAGTGAAATAACCACATTCTCCGTCCATTTCTGTTTCAATGTATATATATATATATATATATATATATATATATATATATATATATACTGATATATATATATATTATAATGTAAATATATTTAGAAATAATATATCTTGTTTCCATGATGGATGTGCAAAAAAAGAAAAATCTACTAATAATGAATTCTGTTCAAACGCTAAAAATACTCCGGGGCCAATCACTCTGCCTGAAGCTGTTAATATTTTCATGATGTTATGTCTTATATCCCCCCCCCCCCCCACAAAAACCAGCTTTCTTGTTAAAATTCTCTTAAGAAGCCAGCCCTCTTCGATGTTTATTGATATTAACACTTCTCGATTTGTCTTTATAGCTGTTCATGGTATCTTTTAGCTATTCTCTTTGCTCCTGTTTTATTTAATGTCCATGATTCACAACCGTATATTGTCACTGGAAATACGCATATTCTGATCATAAATAGTTTGACTATGCTTCTGGTGCCTTGTCAAAGATTTTTCCTTAGAGCAAGTTTAAATGTGCCATTGCAATTCTTCTCTTGATTTCCACAGCAAGTCTCCTGAGTTGTTCGTGTTTGTTCGTTCTCAAACTACTGCAGATCAGCAGGATGTAGTCCGGAGAACGGAATGCATTGGCTATGGTTTACAGCATTAATGCGATATCTGCGCCTTTTGGCATGACACACCCGACTTCAGCATGGCTTTAGGTCACTGACCTTATATGGGATGGGACAGTCAACTCCATCCCATAACCTCCTTAGTCGCCGAGTATGACATGCATGGCAAGTAAACAGTGTTGCTATTCTTTACTCCCCTTTCAGGCCACGAAAACACACGGGCGAGTGATAGTTTGAAAATGGTAGATTTAATACTATATATTGAAGTACAATCTAGAATATATATATTCAATCTGATATATATAATCTAATATATGTAAACTGACACATGTATATATATAATCTTATATATGTAAACTGACACATGTATATATATATAATCTTATATATGGAATATGATATACTGAATCTGATATACTGTATCTGATATATTGAATGTGATACTTTGATTGTGATAGATTAACGCTATACATTGAAAGTTATAGATTTAAGGAAACTATGTGATAAAGTACAATTCCTCATACTGTATTATATTCACACATGGGCAGACGTGATCCTTACCTTCTAGTTCTGCTTTGTTTGCATGATTCTTGCTAGAAACTCCTGCCAAACCTAGTGGAATCCCCATGAACTGATCGTATGCGTCCGAGTACCAAACCAGGAGTTCAGTTCCAGACACGACGTCACAGCAAGTCTGAAAAGTGCAGTTGTAATATTGTCCCAACAAGCCAGACACACAAAGCTACATGATGTGAGATGTTCCAATAAGGCAGACAAACAAAGCTACATGATGTGAGATGTTCCAACAAGCCAGACAAACAAAGCTACATGATGTGAGATGTTCCAACAAGCCAGACAAACAAAGCTACATGATGTGAGATGTTCCAACAAGCCAGACAAACAAAGCTACATGATGTGAGATGTTCCAACAAGCCAGACAAACAAAGCTACATGATGTGAGATGTTCCAACAAGCCAGACAAACAAAGCTACATGATGTGAGATGTTCCAACAAGCCAGACAAACAAAGTACATGATGTGAGATGTTCCAACAAGCCAGACAAACAAAGCTACATGATGTGAGATGTTCCAACAAGCCAGACAAACAAAGCTACATTATGTGAGATGTTCCAACAAGCCAGACAAACAAAGCTACATTATGTGAGATGTTCCAACAAGCCAGACAAACAAAGCTACATGATGTGAGATGTTCCAACAAGCCAGACAAACAAAGCTACATGATGTGAGATGTTCCAACAAGCCAGACAAACAAAGCTACATGATGTGAGATGTTCCAATAAGGCAGACAAACAAAGCTACATGATGTGAGATGTTCCAATAAGGCAGACAAACAAAGCTACATGATGTGAGATGTTCCAACAAGCCAGACAAACAAAGCTACATGATGTGAGATGTTCCAACAAGCCAGACAAACAAAGCTACATGATGTGAGATGTTCCAACAAGCCAGACAAACAAAGCTACATGATGTGAGATGTTCCAATAAGGCAGACAAACAAAGCTACATGATGTGAGATGTTCCAACAAGCCAGACAAACAAAGCTACATGATGTGAGATGTTCCAACAAGCCAGACAAACAAAGCTACATGATGTGAGATGTTCCAACAAGCCAGACAAACAAAGCTACATGATGTGAGATGTTCCAACAAGCCAGACAAACAAAGCTACATGATGTGAGATGTTCCAACAAGCCAGACAAACAAAGCTACATGATGTGAGATGTTCCAACAAGCCAGACAAACAAAGCTACATGATGTGAGATGTTCCAACAAGCCAGACAAACAAAGCTACATGAAGTGAGACGTAACAGCAATCGAGACACATGATACTACTTGAATTTAAATGTTATGACATACTGCAGGGCTAGCTGAGAGGCTAGCAAGGATAACAATTGGTGAAGAATAACTCTATAAAGTTATTTGTCATTTATCTAGCTTAGGTGGTTCATTTATAGACAGTAAGAAAATACCCGCATATAAGACAATAACTTTGGGAAACGAAGTTATTGACAGATTTTAGTTTGTGTGACTATTCAACTGGTCTTGACCGAGACAAGAGATCTGACGAGAGATTTAAATTGCCAAAATCGTTAGTAAAGACGCTTATAGAGTAGAATATTCTAGTGAAGTTTGTTTACAACTTTATGGTCGTAGAATAGGATAAAATTACCGTAGATTAGTGGCAAAACAATTGCGGGGGGGGGGGGGGGGACGTAAATACGCATGAGTGCTCAGGAAGATTGTGATTCAAAAACGTCTGAAAATTTGAATATAGGCAATTGCAGTAAATTTTGAGTGATCAGTCGTTCATTTGGCAGTAACCAAGAAACAAAAAAAAAAAAGGAACAAAGAATTAATCGAGGAACTGTCCCAGGGATAGGATATATGTTCCTCGAACACTGCTGATTTGTAAAAGGATGTCGGAATGCAAGCTGTACAACGCAATGTCAGAGATATTTCGTTGCCTACTGGATTTATTAGGAGCTCTTATGTTAGCGTTGAAGTGTTAGAGCGAAGTTGTTGTGATTTCTAGTGTTTATAGATAGAATGTAGAAGCTAGGAGTGAGTAAACATAAGTTGTGATAAAAGCTTACATGCTAATAGTAAAATATTAGTCTTAAAGTTATTAATCTGTTTACAGTAGTTGATTTAAATAGGTGGATCTATGTGTAGGTCGTCGAAAACGTGACACCGTGTATGGGTTCAACTGAAATAGAAACGTTTCAGAAATAAGATAACTGTCCCAGAATATGAGATATTCTGATGGTTTGACCAGAGATTTGAAGGTCAATCGGAGTTATGAAATTTGAGAGAAAGAGGAATGTCTCGCACGAGAAGATTTCACCTTAGAATAGACGTAGGGAAATTGAGAAGTTATATTCTCAAGTGTCGTCGTATGTTCAATTCAGCAGAGAAATAGAAATACCGTTAGTGAGCATTACTCGCCACCGAGGAGTTAGCCATTAGATAGGGTTTAGAGAGACTGTTAGACCTCTCCAACGTAATTGATCGTACAGTGTTATAGAATGGTGTATTTTCAATCCTTGTACTAATCAGAAGGTGAGTAAATTTGCAGAGGAAGTCTTTGTAGTTTTGTCACTTGAAACTACAACGTTTTTTAATGAAATATTACCAGAGTTCCAGCCTTTTTGAAGTCTTATTTACCGAGTGAGCCTGTGTGAAAGGTTACTCAACGTTCGAGCCTGTTCCAATATGCAATCAGTCGAAGACTTTGAATTTGGATGCACCTGCTGTCCTGTTCTTTCTTGAAGAACAAGCCAATCAACGTTTACCACAAGACGTTAATCACAAAAAAGTAGTATACAAAACTGGTACAATACTCATGTAGTATCGTGTCTAGATTGCTGTCACATCTACATTAGTGTACTATCGTGTGTCTGGCTTGCTGTCATATCTCACCTCATGCAGTATCGAGTATCTAGCTTGTTGTCACATCTCCAGTATCGAGTATGCCTTGGCAGATTGTGACAGATTGCTGTCACATTGTGTGTGTTTTATACTTCCTTGTTATTCTTATTGAATTGAATTTCAAAAGTGGATGTAACAAATGATCATCATTACTTGCGATGGACGAACATTTTGTTTTTATTTTTAGTATTATTAGTTGTTGTTGTAGTAGTAGCAATAGTATTATTATTATAACAACATTGAGATACACATGAAAAAGCATTATGAAATTATATTACAGGTATATTATGAACGTATAGTATAAGTATATTATGAAATTATAGCTATTGTTGTATGGGGGGGGGGGGGGAAGGGAAACAACAGAAAGTGGATTAAAAACAAAGGAGAAAATTATACCTATCTATACATCTATTTTTACTTTTCGCGCTGTTCCTTTGTCACTATTCTTTTTTTATTTTGCTTTTCTTTGTCATTATCTTGTGTTTTTCTTTTGTTATTATTTTGCTTGTTTTTCACATAATTTTTGAGCAGAATGTTAGTCATTGTTGATAGAACAATATACAAATGAAAGACAATTGTACCGCATATACAACAACGGGATCGCCATAATCCATCAATCCTTTTTCTTGGTTCATTTTAACTTTGATAGGTTAATTTTCAAAACATTCTTCTGAGTTTAAGCTTGAAGATCATTATTTTCATGTTCACAAGATACCAACTTGAAAGAAATGATATAGCAATCACTTTGAACACTGTATTCAAGAAAGCATTTCCAGTGGAGCTATGTCCAATATTGATTATTAATGAATTCTTGTACATCCACTAACTCCAGATCTGTGTCTCGTGTAACTTTCTCAATGCATTACAATTCCAGTTTTAGTCCAAGCTTATTTCTGACGCATGCGACATCAGTACTCCAAGCGTTCGTGTCTGAAGAAATACCAGAACTACAAACATCACTCACTGAATTGTGCAACTTCCAGTAGGTAATCATGCAGTGGATATACCGTCTCACTGTTGAATATCAGACAATGAGAGAGCAGATCAAGTAGCTAAACAGGGTACTACCGACGACCAACCAGATATCATCATCCTCATTAAGTGCCGCCTCCGCAACGAAGGTCGGCTGCAACAGACCTCCAACATCCCCTGTTTCTTGTTTCGGTAGTGCACTCTGCTAGACTGTAACTCGTCCATCTTGTGATGTTACTCTCCCGCTTGTATTTCTGCCTACCTCTTGCTCGCCCCCCTTTGATTTTTACCCTCAAGTAAGGTCTTCAATAAGGTGTCATGTCTTTTAATGTGTCCAAAATATTGTATTTGCCTGATATTTATTTCTCTTTGTAATTCTTTCTTCATATTAAGTTTGTTTGTTTGTTTGTTTTGCGTTCGCTCCATTGTAACCATCACTGGTGTCCGTGCGATTTCCGCCGGGAGCGTGATTAAGTTGTGCCACCGTTATGCGCCTTATAGGCCTAGCACATTCGATTTCGGCATGCCTTGACAATTCGGGTGGGCTACCCTTAGCCCGTGACAGCCTCTATATCTGTCTCCAGGCACGCGTAGTGGCGACTCTTCGCCCAGACGATTTTTGCTCTCGTCTGACTCGCACGAGGTGTTCCACTGTCTATGAACTTGCCTCGTGTAATTGGACGTGCTGTGCCTGTGCCCATTGGGTGCTGAACCGTTTCTCATCCGTGAGCCTGGTTCCTTAAGGGGAAGAACTCAACAGAGGAGTTGGGCCCTGGCTCTTTCGCCCTCTTAGCCGAGGTGTCATTCACCAACATTGTGTACCCCTTGTGCAAGTTCGAGTCTCACACCACGCGTTTGAGAGCAAGGCTTTCTCGAGGATATCGTCCTTGTCCCAATAACGCCTGAGCCCATCAGGTACTGAACCCTTTCTCTCTTCAAGTGTATTTCCGGTGTAGGAAAACCTGACAGTAAAGTTGTGCCAGGGCTAAATCGTTGTCCCTTTTGTGCCAGAGCCCATCGGGTACAGAACCCTTTCTCTCTGCAAGTGTACTTCCGGTATAGGAAACCTTGACAGTAGAGTTGGACCAGGACTACCATCGTTGTCCCTTTCTTGCCTAAGCCCATCGGGTACAGAACCCTTTCTCTTCGCGAGCATATTTCCGGTTTAGGAAGGCTCGACATTAGAGTTGGATTAGGTCTTCTTGCTTTACCAAACGCCAATGAATTGGTCTGGGTCTCTGCCTGTAAGGAACTTAGGTAACTAGATGATCGTCTCGAGCTGACGGAGCTTGTAGTTCCCCTTTCCTAGAGACTTTTCACTTTCTATTTGCAGTTCGCGCTGCCCTCTAGCGCTGTTCTGCCCTTTCATTGTTTCATTGTACTCGGTATGAAATCTATTTGTCTCTCGCCATGCATCTACCTTTACGTGCATTTTACATTGGCCGCCCCTCCAATGTTCGGACTGGACTGACTAGCTTCACTGTATGTCGACAGTGTCGCTATATGTGGTGATGCTGGTGGTGTCGGAGATATTGTCTGTCTCTTGTGCAGTCAAATCTCTTTCCATCTGCTACCTCCACATTCTCGGACACGATCCCCAAATGATTTGGCCAGAATCAGCTCGATCTGCTGTATTTCTGTTTCCAGGGTGCACCGCGTGGAGGTACATTTGGGATCTTGGTTATCTGCTAACCCTGGGTCCGCCTAGAGCAATGCGTTCCCTTTGTACCCCTTCATATTAAGTGATTTTAGAACCTCTGTTTTCATCTCATTCCATGATGTTCTCCCTATTCTTTTATAAACCTACATCTCAAAAGCATATACCATAAATCAGATATATCAATGACTTACCATCAGGAAAACAAAACGATCAAAGAAATAAAAAAGCCACAAACACCACACAAACACCACACAAACACCACAGAAACACCACACAGTATGTCTATCACATGTCAAAAGCCACAAACACCACACAGTATGTCTATCACATGTCAAAAAGCCACAAACACCACACAGTATGTCTATCACATGTTTGAATAGATCAGAATGTCTATCACATGTTTGAATAGATCAGTATGTCTATCACATGTTTGAATAGATCAGTATGTCTATCACATGTTTGAATAGATCAGAACAAATTGTAATTCTGTACCTCAGAACAGGTTACTACTAACCCCACAGCCACATGTTCATAGAATTCAGGGTTGTCAACACAACCAAAACATCAACTGAATCCGTTCCATAAATGACAAGATCTGCATGAATAAGCTGGTATATTGGAGAAATCATTTCATTGGGGGCAAGAGGAAGAATAGAAAGTTAAAAGATATGCCGGAGAGAGAGAGAGAGAGAGAGAGAGAGAGAGAGAGAGAGAGATAGAGATAGAGAGATAGAAAGATATAGAAATAATGAACGTTATTGTAAATATACAACTGAAAGTTCATGTTATTCTTGTGCTTACATGTCCCACAAAATAATGTACATCTTGCTTAAAATATACATTTTCTTCTTACAAACTTTTCTCCCGCAGAAAGGTTTACAAGTCGTAGAGGATTGACTTTATTGTACTCGGGTTATCTAATATGTACTCCGTCCCTCCTGACAGAAGTGGCCCGCTGCTTGTTGAGAGTATCACGCATAGCTCACTTACTAGGTAGATTTTAGCGATAACCCTTAGGAAAACAAATCACTTTATAAACAAGAGGTCGCGAACAAGATTTGAACCCACGATATTTTGAGGACACAGCAGTTGACGTAACCGCTATGCATGTGGGATTCTCGTCTCCCTACAAATGGCTTAACCACTATGCAAGTGAGATCCTCGTCTCCCTACAAATGGCGTGACCACTATGCAAGTGGGATCCCCGTCTCCCTACAAATGGCTTGACCAAATATGCAAATGAGGTCCCTGTCTCCCTATTTTCTGCTATACGTGGATTGGGATAACTTTGATCCCCGTGTTTGATCCACGTGTTGGATCCCCATGTTTGCTATGACTTTTCATGTTTCTTGAAATTTGATATAATTCCGCCATTGCTCAGCTATTTTTCATCAACCCAGTTGTTACAACATTCTTTATAAAAACACAAAATGAAAAAAATTAATATTCGATCATGTTCTCAAACCTCGTAGAAAATGTAGTCACCATCTTGAACTGCTTGCAAGTTCTGTTCCATGTAAGAACGAGCACAGTTGACGTAAGACATCCAGTTACCAGCGCTTCCACGTCCATCTAGGAAGTGACTCAGACGATCATCTTTGAATATCTGTCAGTAATAGGACGAATGTAAACAAGAAATATACAAGTAATAAGTGGTCACACTTGAATATCAAAAAGAAAACTACGCCTGTTTGGTCATATAAAGAGACATAACTGTTTAGAAAGACAAATAATGGAGGGAAGAGTACCTGGGAAGAGGAGAAGGGGCAGACCAAGAAGACGATGGACTGGCGACATTAAAGATAATATGAATACATCGCTAGAAAATGCAAGCCACATCGCCCAAGACAGAGAGAGGTTCAGAGAGTTCATTGGGAAGACAACGTTCTGGAAGGAATACGTCACATGACACAATAGGACGAATGTAAACAAGAAATATACAAGTAATAAGTGGTTACACTTGAATATCTATGAGTAATAGGACGACTGTAAACAAGAAATATACAAGTAATAAGTGGTTACACTTGAATATCTATGAGTAATAGGACGAATGTAAGCAAGAAATATACAAGTAATAAGTGGTTACACTTGAATATCTATGAGTAATAGGACGAATGTAAACAAGAAATATACAAGTAATAAGTGGTTACACTTGAATATCTATGAGTAATAGGACGAATGTAAACAAGAAATATACAAGTAATAAGTGGTTACACTTGAATATCTATGAGTAATAGGACGAATGTAAACAAGAAATATACAAGTAATAAGTGGTCACACTTGAATATCTATGAGTAATAGGACGAATGTAAACAAGAAATATACAAGTAATAAGTGGTTACACTTGAATATCTATGAGTAATAGGACGAATGTAAACAAGAAATATACAAGTAATAAGTGGTTACACTTGAATATCTATGAGTAATAGGACGAATGTAAACAAGAAATATACAAGTAATAAGTGGTTACACTTGAATATCTATGAGTAATAGGACGAATGTAAACAAGAAATATACAAGTAATAAGTGGTTACACTTGAATATCTATGAGTAATAGGACGAATGTAAACAAGAAATATACAAGTAATAAGTGGTTACACTTGAATATCTATGAGTAATAGGACGAATGTAAACAAGAAATATACAAGTAATAAGTGGTTACACTTGAATATCTATGAGTAATAGGACGAATGTAAACAAGAAATATACAAGTAATAAGTGGTTACACTTGAATATCTATGAGTAATAGGACGAATGTAAACAAGAAATATACAAGTAATAAGTGGTCACACTTGAATATCTATGAGTAATAGGACGAATGTAAACAAGAAATATACAAGTAATAAGTGGTTACACTTGAATATCTATGAGTAATAGGACGACTGTAAACAAGAAATATACAAGTAATAAGTGGTTACACTTGAATATCTATGAGTAATAGGACGACTGTAAACAAGAAATATACAAGTAATAAGTGGTTACACTTGAATATCTATGAGTAATAGGACGAATGTAAACAAGAAATATACAAGTAATAAGTGGTTACACTTGAATATCTATGAGTAATAGGACGAATGTAAACAAGAAATATATAAGTAATAAGTGGTCACACTTGAATATCTATGAGTAATAGGACGAATGTAAACAAGAAATATACAAGTAATAAGTGGTTACACTTGAATATCTATGAGTAATAGGACGACTGTAAACAAGAAATATACAAGTAATAAGTGGTCACACTTGAATATCTATGAGTAATAGGACGAATGTAAACAAGAAATATACAAGTAATAAGTGGTCACACTTGAATATCTATGAGTAATAGGACGAATGTAAACAAGAAATATACAAGTAATAAGTGGTTACACTTGAATATCTATGAGTAATAGGACGAATGTAAACAAGAAATATACAAGTAATAAGTGGTTAAACTTGAATATCTATGAGTAATAGGACGAATGTAAACAAGAAATATACAAGTAATAAGTGGTCACACTTGAATATCTATGAGTAATAGGACGAATGTAAACAAGAAATATACAAGTAATAAGTGGTTACACTTGAATATCTATGAGTAATAGGACGACTGTAAACAAGAAATATACAAGTAATAAGTGGTTACACTTGAATATCTATGAGTAATAGGACGAATATAAACAAGAAATATACAAGTAATAAGTGGTCACACTTGAATATCTATGAGTAATAGGACGAATATAAACAAGAAATATACAAGTAATAAGTGGTCACACTTGAATATCTATGAGTAATCATCAGTGCCGTCTCAGCAACGAAGGTTGGCTGCAACAGTCCTCCAACATCCCATATCTCATATTTTGATGGTGCACTCTGCTAGACTAACCTTTCATCATGTGATGTTACTCTCCTACTTGTATCTATGTCTACCTCTTGTTCGATTCCCTTTGACTTTACCCTCAAGTAAAGTCTTCAAAAAGGTGTCATGTCTTTTAATGTGTCAAAAATATTTTATTTGCTCGATCTTTATTTCTCTTAGTAATTCTTTCTTCATATTAAGTGTTTTTAGAACCTCTTTGTTTATTTTCTTCTCTTTCCGTGATGTCCTCCCTATTCTTCTATATACCCACATCTCAAAGGCATCAATTTTGCCTTCTAATTGTTTATTTAGTGTCCATGTTTCCGAACCATACATTAATATAGAATATACGTAGCATTTTATAATTCTCATTTTTAACTTGTTTGTAATTTGTTTAGATGTTACTATTTTTCTCATGTCATTGAATGTCATTTTAGCCAAACCTATTCTCCTTTTAACTTCTGTTTTACACCTGCCGTCATTTGTGGCCAAGAACTTGATAATGCCTTACTTGTAGTTTCCCTCTATGTATGTTTATGTTTAGCGCTTGTTCTTCTGTGTTATTGCTGATTGTCATGGTTTAAAAAAAAATTATTCGATATATTCTTTATTTGATTTACTGACGATCTACTAGTCTTTGTAGTTCATGTTCAATTTCTGCTAAAAGAAGTGTCATCTGCATATCTCAGGTTGTTTATTATTTTCCCATTGATCTTGAGTACTGGCATTTCTTCTATATTTTTAAAGATATTCTCTGTGTAGAAATTAAATAGGCTTGCTGATACAATTCATACTTGTCTTACCCCTCTTCTTATTTCTATATATGGAGAGTAGCTGTTTTTACACCTTATTTATGCAGTCTGTTGCCAATATATATTTCGAATCAGCATGATATCTTTTTCATCTATAACTTCTTAAAGACATTTGATTAATTTTTATATTTTTGACGCTGTAAAAGGCCTTGCTGTAGTCTATGAAGCAAATATAGATACTCTTTTGGACTTCTATATATTTATCTATCACTAGTCGGATACTCAGTATAGCTTCTCTGGTTCCTTTGTTTTTCGTATAACCAAATTGTTCTTCACCGACCTCCATGTCTATCTTGTTCTTAATTCTTTCATGTATTATCTTGAGAAGTATGTTAGTTAAACAACTAATTAGACTTATTGTTCTATTTTCTGTACAGTCCGCAGCCCTGGGCTTCTTAGGTAGTGGTATGAATATTGATAATGTTAGGTCTTTAGGTATGTGGCCTGTTTCATATATGTTATTGCGTGATAATGTTATGTTATGTTATGTTCTTCCAGGGCCATAGGCGGCGCATAGGGCAGAAACCATAGCTTTCCATGTCTGTCTTTGTGTTGCCAGGTCTTTCAATTGTTGCGAGTTGTTTAGGTGCATTGACATGCCTTCTCTATTAATGGTTCTTCGTAGAGTTTCTATAGGTCTCCCTCTTCTTCTTACTCCAGATGCCACCCAATATAGTGACTAATGGGGAATTCTTAGGCTGTTCATTCTGAGAACATGGCCGATGTAAGTTCAACGCCTTTGTCTAATGAAGGAAGATATATAGGTTTGTTTGCTTTCCTCTCTTATAGTAGTGCTAGATTTAAAGTCACTCCACTTAACATTCAGAATGGTACGTAGACATTTGTTTTCTAAGGAGTCGAGTCTCTTATCTGTGGCTTTTGTGGCTTTCCAACTTTCGCATCCATATGATAGAATAGGGATGATGTTGGAGTTAAACAACCTGAGTTTTTTGGTGTTTCTTAGTGTGTTTGACGTCCAGATGTTACATAGTTTATTGAAAGCACCCGCTGCAAGGGCAATACGGTGTAAAATTTCTTTTGATGAGTCTCCATCCAATGCTAGATTGGTGCTTAGATATGTAAAATTGTTGACTTTTAATAATGGAACATTTTGAATTTCTATGTTGTCGTTGGATCTCGTAAAATCTAGTATATGAGTTTTTGATGTGTTGATTTTTCACCCTATCTGATTTGAGTAGTGTTGGAGATTGTCAAGCTTAGATTGAGCATCTGTGTGGTTTGCGTTCAAAAGGGCCAGGTCATCTGCGATTGCGTGATAATATCCACACCAAATTCATCTTGAGGTTTTATTATGTCCGCTGTTATGTTGTCGGAGACTACAGTCTTTTCCTTTCTTTTTGTGTTGATTTTATTGCATTTTCTACTTCTGCTTTCAGTATTGTTGATCCATCATTATTGTGTATTGTAGTTTTTGTTTGTTCTGTTGATCGTCAAACAGTTGTCACATAATCTGTCCATCTTGTAAGTAATTCTATTTTATCAAATATAATTTTTCCGTTTTCATCTTTGATCCGCCCATTTATAGGATGTTTCTCTATTAATCCTATTAACAAAAGGACGAAAATAAAGACGAAATATACAAATAATCAATCAGTATTGTTTGATTCATACGCCATTTTCTTGCCTTCTTTTTTGCTTCTGACTTTGTTTTATTTTGTATGTGGTACATGGTCAATGTCACGGTGTAGGCATATACATTGATGAGGGCATTCAAAATAGACGAATAGTGAGAACTTCATGAACAGAAAATAAATCAAAGATATTCCAACAACACTTTGTATGAAGAAAGATATCCCAACAACACTTTGTATGAAGAAAGATATCCCAACAACACTTCGTATGAAGAAAGATATCACAACAACACTTTGTATGAAGAAAGATATCCCAACAACACTTCGTATGAAGAAAGATATCACAACAACACTTCGTATGAAGAAAGATATCACAACAACACTTCGTATGAAGAAAGATATCACAACAACACTTCGTATGAAGAAAGATATCACAACAACACTTCGTATGAAGAAAGATATCACAACAACACTTCGTATGAAGAAAGATATCACAACAACACTTCGTATGAAGAAAGATATCACAACAACACTTCGTATGAAGAAAGATATCACAACAACACTTCGTATGAAGAAAGATATCACAACAACACTTCGTATGAAGAAAGATATCCCAACAACACTTCGTATGAAGAAAACAAAGATATCACAACAACACTTCGTATGAAGAAAGATATCACAACAACACTTCGTATGAAGAAAGATATCACAACAACACTTCGTATGAAGAAAGATATCACAACAACACTTCGTATGAAGAAAGATATCACAACAACACTTCGTATGAAGAAAGATATCACAACAACACTTCGTATGAAGAAAACAAAGATATCACAACAACACTTCGTATGAAGAAAACAAAGATATCACAACAACACTTCGTATGAAGAAAGATATCACAACAACACTTCGTATGAAGAAAGATATCACAACAACACTTCGTATGAAGAAAGATATCACAACAACACTTCGTATGAAGAAAGATATCACAACAACACTTCGTATGAAGAAAGATATCACAACAACACTTCGTATGAAGAAAACAAAGATATCACAACAACACTTCGTATGAAGAAAACAAAGATATCACAACAACACTTCGTATGAAGAAAACAAAGATATCACAACAACACTTCGTATGAAGAAAGAATTACTCGAAGAAATAAAGATCAGGCAAATAAAATATTTTGGACACATTAAAAGATACGACACTTTTTTGAAAACCATACTTGAGGATAAAGTCGACGGGAAGCGAACAAGACGTAGACAGAGATAGATGTGGAGGAGTGGCATCACGAGATGGACAGGTTACAGTCTAACATAGTGCATTACCAAGACAATAGTCATGGGATTTTGGAGGTATGTTGCATCCAACCTTCTTTGCGGATATGGCACGTGATGATGATTGATGAAGTAAACTAGCGAATTACATGATTTTAGCAGACATGGATCAGAGAAACTAGTGAATGACACTGTACTAACAGAGACATTGCTGAGGTAATCTAGTGAATGTCACTGTACTAACAGAGACATTGCTGAGGTAATCTAGTGAATGTCACGGTATTAGTAGAGGCCTTACGGAGTTAAACATATTCATTGTCCTACTTTATGGCTTAGATATAGTGAACGCGTGTCGGAGTCCACGTTAGGGAATGGGGAGTGGGTTTCAATATATTGTTTTTTCAGTCATTCTCCCATTCACTAGATTTCCGTTACAAATTTCTCTTTTTATAGGACTTTTTATTTTTCTGCAGAAAATCGTTGGGGTGTGGGTGTTTTACCTACACTTTTTGACTAAATTCCTAGTGCTACAGACAATGTTATAATGTCTTATGAGGGTTTTCAATCCCAACCTCCCCCCTTTAACTCGGGTTTGCATTTGTGTACGTACCACAACGGTTCAGTTATGTGAATTATCTGCTATGTTACATGTGAACACGGTTCAGTTGTGTGAATTATCTGCTATGTTACATGTGAACACGGTTCAGTTGTGTGAATTATCTGCTATGTTACATGTGAACACGGTTCAGTTATGTGAATGTTCTACTAGGTCAGTTACGGGTACAGTTCGAGTATGGTAATGAATAACCAGGTTAGGTACCTGTACGACACACGTATGTGAATGAATCACTACGTTAGTTATTTTCATGCGTAGGCGTAGCAATCAACATATTTTGTTACTGTTATGTACTTAATATGCAATATATACATTCAGTTTGTATGGCTACTATCTGATTTCCAAATTCCCGAATGCTGGTATATAAATTCTTAAAGGATACCGTGGACTTGCGTCACCCGTTCACTAGATCTAAGCCATAAAGCAGGACAGTGAATATGTTTACCTCAGCAATGTCTCTGTTAATACCGTGCTAGTCATTAGCTTACTTCAGCAATGTCTCTGTTAATACCGTGCTAGTCATTAGCTTACTTCAGCAATGTCTCTGTTAGTACAGTGCTAGTCATTAGCTTACTTCAGCAATGTCTCTGTTAAATTTTAATTAGTACCGTGCTAGTCATTAGCTTACTTCAGTAATGTCTCTGTTAACACCGTGCTAGTCATTAGCTTACTTCAGCAATGTCTCTGTTAGTATCGTGCTAGTCATTAGCTTACTTCAGCAATGTCTCTGTTAACACCGTGCTAGTCATTAGCTTACTTCAGCAATGTCTCAGTTAACACCGTGCTAGTCATTAGCTTACTTCAGCAATGTCTCTGTTAACACCGTGCTAGTCATTAGCTTACTTCAGCAATGTCTCTGTTAACACCGTGCTAGTCATTAGCTTACTTCAGCAATGTCTCTGTTAACACCGTGCTAGTCATTAGCTTACTTCAGCAATGTCTCTGTTAGTACCGTGCTAGTCATTAGCTTACTTCAGCAATGTCTCTGTTAGTACCGTGCTAGTCATTAGCTTACTTCAGCAATGTCTCTGTTAAATTTTAATTAGTACCGTGCTAGTCATTAGCTTACTTCAGCAATGTCTCTGTTAGTACCGTGCTAGTCACTAGTTTACCCCAGCAATGTCTCTGTTAACACCGTGCTAGTCACAGGCCTTAAACACAGGTGACCCGTACAAGCAACTAATGGTTCATTCTGGAAGAAAAATGACCAAGAACGAGCTAGAAAAAGAACATCTTATCATTGGCTATGGACAAGAGTTTATCATGGACTTGAAAAAATCCAAATAACCACCAGAAGGTCTGGTAAAAAAGCCAAAAACTCTTACTTGATATTATAATATGAAAGCCATCTTGGTTTCCTGGTGATGACCAACACTCGTGATCCAAATATTACTACCCCTGGTCATTGAAATATTAACAACCCTGGTGATCCAAATATCACCAACACTCGTGATCCAAATATTACTACCCCTGGTCATTGAAATATTAACAACCCTGGTGATCCAAATATCACCAACACTCGTGATCCAAATATCACCGACACTTGTGATCCAAATATCACCGACACTTGTGATCCAAATATCACCGACACTTGTGATCCAAATATCACGGAATCTGGTGATACAAATATCTCAAACCCTGGTGATTAAAATATCGCCAACCCTGGTGATACAAATATCTCCAACCTTGGTGATACAAATATCGCCAACCCTGGTGATCAAACTATGACAGATCCTGGTGGTTGAAATATCGCCAACCCTGGTGGTTCAAATATCTCCAACCCTGGTGATACAAATATCAAATGACTCAGGTGATCATTGATTGTGTGACAATATATCACTTGTCTTGACAGTCAAACTAGCACCTGTTTGTGGAACAAACTTTATCCAATTATTTAACATCTTTGATTCTAAAAGTCGAATATGAAGATAAATTTTAATTGCATAATTTAAGAATAAAAGCTAAAGATATAGACACAACGCATCTCCATTCTCTGGATCCTGCTGGAAATCTAGTAGGGACATTGTCCTGCTACAAAAGAGATCCAGCGGGAGATTGAGAATGAATGCTGAAGAAAGAAGAGAACCCAAAAAAGAATTCCTTCTTCCCCACTACCCCCCCCCCCAATTTTGAAATCCTATGAGTGTCGGTGATTATTTGATGTGTTTCTATTTGAATACAGTTTCTAACGTTTCGACATAAAAATAATATATGAAATCTGTGCATTCATGATCAACGTACCTTTATCTATGATCAACGTACCTTCATCTATGATTAACGTACCTTCATCTATGATCAACGTACCTTTATCTATGATCAACGTACCTTCATCTATGATCAACGTACCTTCATCTATGATTAACGTACCTTCATCTATGATCAACGTACCTTTATCTATGATCAACGTACCTTCATCTATGATCAACGTACCTTTATCTATGATCAACGTACCTTTATCTATGATCAACGTACCTTCATCTATGATTAACGTACCTTCATCTATGATCAACGTACCTTTATCTATGATCAACGTACCTTCATCTATGATCAACGTACCTTCATCTATGATTAACGTACCTTCATCTATGATCAACGTACCTTCATCTATGATTAACGTACCTCCATCTATGATCAACGTACCTTCATCTATGATCAACGTACCTTTATCTATGATCAACGTACCTTCATCTATGATCAACGTACCTTTATCTATGATCAACGTACCTCCCACATATATCCATTGTCATCAAATGTCTTCATTTCACTTGGGTTGACAACACGTCCCTTGAAAGGCCCAAACCTTGACCCTTTAGGTATCAAGTGAGAACCACAGAATACAGCGTAGTGAATGACTCCTGCAAAGTTGGTCTGGGACAAGATTAAACCTGAGAAGCAGATCAAGAGGATATGTTGGAGTTTATTTCTGTAAGAGATTTTATTGTGAGCATTGTTCCCGCTAAGCTGCGTGACCGTGCACATTTTTATATATTTGCGAACAGAGTTTGGGTTTGGCGCACAAGACATACGTGTATAAATGTGTGTAAAAAATCATATAATGAAAATATAACTGGTGTAAATTGAGCAAGCATGCTGAAGATTGTCATACGAATGGTGGAAAAAATGTAGAAAAAGATAGAATAGCCCAGAAAATTTGGTATTAGAAATGTATCAGTCCACGTTGGTAGATTCCACTATTGTCTTAGTGGAAACATTGTGAAATATTGGCAACACCGAAGAGAGACTTTACACCTAGAGGGAGCAAAATACGGCCCGTGGATCACATATTTTCTGACTCGCTAAGGCTTATTTAAAAGTACCGAAAGCGCTGGCCCCTGAACTACGAAAATATAAAATTATAAGCTGTCCTAACCAAGTTGTAAAGTACGATACTAAAAAGTCAGAAGGAGAAAATTATTATGTCAAACCTTTGATGTTGCCAACTTCTGAAATTTACCGCGATCAAAATTGGATGTCCCGTGTTGGAGACTCAAACATATCTCTCCTTTTAACGTGGGCAACCCTTTTTGTGTCAGCGGGCCGAATTGCGCTTATTTCGTGTAGTATGAAACCAAATAAATTACTTCGTTTAGTCTCTTCAAACTGCAAATAGTATTTTACTAAGTAGTTAGGGAGCGCGGTAGCCTAGTTGATAGTGAGCTTGCTTACTGTCACCGGATTACAGCATGGCAGGTTCTAGCCTAGTTGATAGTGAACTTGCTTACTGTCACCGGATTACAGCGTGCCAGGTTCGAAACCACCGCTGGACAAATAAAATCCTGATCACGATTTCTTGCCTGGCATGACCGTGCTTCCAGTCGACCCAGCTGCAAATGGGTACCTGATACATGAATTGGGGAAAGTAAAGACAAGAGGAAGGGAACTTGCCACCACACCTATTAGTTGCTACGATTTAGTACATGAAGAGTTATGTTCATCAAGACGATAGGTTGTTGCCATGGGTCGACAACATCAAAGAGACATTACACGAACACCAAATGACATTATCTAAAGCTGCCAGAAAAGCGAGAACAAGAACACTATATCTCCCTCGACACCCGTAAAGGGTAAAAGAAAGATAGATAGATAGCGCGTAGCTATTATTTTAATATTAAAGAAGTAATCCAACAAAAAACTGCAGCACACAGTGCATCAATGTAAGCACACACACCCCAGTATTTCCATGTATTTTATTGGTAACGATCTTGACAACACATTACCAATCACAATGACCAATAAAATCACGAAGACTTTCATGCCAAAAAAATTCACGAAGTCTGTCAATATCAATGAAATCTCTAAATATACGATAAACGAAGACACATTCCCACTAATGTAAATAGTAGTTTCTGTACCATAATAGGTCGACTTGATATCAACATTAAAGTTCCACTGCATCCAGAGAAAAGTTTGTCACTGATGGCGTCTTCGTACTTTTAAATTGCCTTTAATTGGCCAGTATATTTATACTTTGTATCACAGCCAATGAAGAGTTGGAGAAAAAAAATCAAACAAATTAGGTTTATTTTCCCTATTCAACAGGGGACTGTCGACAGACTCGGCTGTAATGAAAAATATAACATATTACGTTCATTCACAAAACCTTTATAAATGTATAATTTATTTTAAAAAAATGTTTTAATCTAGCTACAATTTTAATGGCAAAAAAAAGGTTTCATAGGGTCGTAGAGAATTTCAAGTTGCATACAAAAGTTATTTTCGATCTAATAAGTAATTTTTGAGAAAAATAATTCCAACTAAGTAAACATGAGTTATGGGAAAAAAACTATGGTAGTTGTTTAATATATCTGAAACACTAGAATAACCAGGGTCCTTGTAGATCTTAAGATTAACACTTTACCAACAGAACTGCTCCACATTATAACACTCTCTCAACTGAAGCTGTCTCACAGTCTAACTCTCTTACTAAATGAAGCTGTCTCACAGTCTAACAACTCTTCCAGCTGAAACTGTCGCACAGTCTAACAACTCTTCCAACTGAAACTGTCGCACAGTCTAATAACACTCCCAACTGAAACTGTCGCACAGTCTAATTCTCTCAACTGAAACTGTCGCACAGTCTAACAACTCTTCCAACTGAAACTGTCGCACAGTCTAACAACTCTTCCAACTGAAACTATCGCACAGTCTAACAACTTTTCCAACTGAAACTGTCGCACAGTCTAATAACACTCCCAACTGAAACTGTCGCACAGTCTAATTCTCTCAACTGAAACTGTCGCACAGTCTAATTCTCTCAACTGAAACTGTCGTACAGTCAAACTCTCCCAACTGAAGCTATAACACAGTCTAAAACTCCGAACTGAAGCTTTCGCACAGTCTAACTCTCTTAACTGAAACTGTCGCACATTCTAACTCTCTCAACTGAAACTGTCGCACAGTCTAACTCTCTCAACTGTAGCTGTCACACAGTCTAACACTCCCAACTGAAGCTGTCGCACAGTTTAACACTCTACCAAATGAAGCTGTCACACAGTCTAACACACTACCAAATTAAGCTGTCACACAGTCTAACACACTACCAAATTAAGCTGTCACACAGTCTAACACTCCCAACTGAAGCTGTCGCACAGTTTAACACTCTACCAAATGAAGCTGTCACACAGTCTAACACGCTACCAAATTAAGCTGTCACACAGTCTAACACACTACCAAATTAAGCTGTCACACAGTCTAACACTCCCAACTGAAGCTGTCGCACAGTTTAACACTCTACCAAATGAAGCTGTCACACAGTCTAACACGCTACCAAATTAAGCTGTCACACAGTCTAACACTCCCAACTGAAGCTGTCGCACAGTTTAACACTCTACCAAATGAAGCTGTCACACAGTCTAACACTCCCAACTGAAGCTGTCGCACAGTTTAACACTCTACCAAATGAAGCTGTCGCACAGTTTAACACTCTACCAAATGAAGCTGTCACACAGTCTAACACTCCCAACTGAAGCTGTCGCACAGTTTAACACTCTACCAAATGAAGCTGTCACACAGTCTAACACTCCCAACTGAAGCTGTCGTACAGTTTAACACTCTACCAAATGAAGCTGTCACACAGTCTAACACGCTACCAAATTAAGCTGTCACACAGTCTAACACTCCCAACTGAAGCTGTCGCACAGTTTAACACTCTACCAAATGAAGCTGTCACACAGTCTAACACACTACCAAATGAAGCTGTCACACAGTCTAACACTCTACCAAATGAAGCTGTCGCACAGTCTAACACTCTACCAATTGAACCTGTCTCACAGTCTAACTCTCCCAACTGAAGCTGTCGCACAGTCTAATACTCTCCCAACTGAAACTGTCGCACAGTATAACTCTCCCAACTGAAACTATCGCACAGTATAACTCTCCCAACTGAAACTGTCGCACAGTTTAGCAACTATCCCAACTGAAACTGTCTCACAGTCTAATACTCTCCCAACTGAGCTGTTACAGGAGATAGAAAATACAGATCATGAGACAGAAACAACAATAATATTGGTTTTAAGCCACTATCTTTTTATTTCCTCTATCTACATTCTCTGTACGTCCCAATCTCTACAGAAACTCACCCAGCGGCAGTTCATGGGCAGGAGATATGAATTTACTGGATCTCCAGGAAACTGTTTGCCCTGTCGGTACATCTTCTCCAGCAAATGTTTGCTGTAAAGGTTCCAGAGCTGAAAAGAATAAAGTAAGCTGTTAATCTTTCTAAGAATAAAGATGACACATCTGTATAGAAAAACATGAAAAACACCCTAGTTATTTTTCTAGCAGATTGTTCAAAAATATCAAAGTAGTAGCTTAGAAGCGACTTCCACGCCCATCTACAAAAGAAGCGACAAGAAGCGACCACAAAAGCCCATGACACCACGCGATTACGTGCGTAATCGGACGACTTATTCAAATTCAAAAGATGTTACGAAACCTTAGCCCCCCCCCCCCCAATCCACACTAACCACATCAACGCCAGTTGTATACGTGATATGCCTATTTTTTCACTCTTCTCCAGGTTCCATGTTCTCTAATACACACACCCGTTTAATAACCTTCTCTCCAGTGCCAAGCCATGACGTCCCCCTCTTAAATCTCTTTGTTTTAACTTTTCAATATCATCATGTAGTGGATGAATATTGTGAGCACTGAGACGCAGGTATAAACGAGATCGCAAATATCCGCTCTTTGCATCATGGTAGCATAATCCAGAAACAAGCAAATTGCCACTATTTCTGTATCTCTGGCCACTATTTCTGTATCTCTGGCCACTATTTCTGTATCTCTGGGGCATCCACAAATGATACGCGTCGCTTCATTCTGTATCCTGTCTACCTTGGGTAAGATCAGAATAGCCAAGGCACACTCTACCACAGACAAGACTAGCCTTTGATATAGGAGTGCAATAAATTGTAAAAAAACATTAGCTAACACCCTCATTGTTGACAACTCATTTTGAGCT
Source organism: Meghimatium bilineatum (assembly GCA_034231615.1). Classification (NCBI taxonomy): domain Eukaryota; kingdom Metazoa; phylum Mollusca; class Gastropoda; order Stylommatophora; family Philomycidae; genus Meghimatium; species Meghimatium bilineatum. The sequence goes on along the minus strand of CM067304.1, from coordinate 25,483,090 downwards.
CTGAGGATTGTGTAATTTACATGCACATTGAAACACAAACATCTAACTCTCAGGTATGTTAAAGTTAACGACCTCTGTACTATCTCTCCACATAGATTGGTAGGATGCATTAGTGCAGGGACGATGTTGTTATTAAGAGAACCATGTCTCAACTTTCCTTGAGTACAACAGAGCTTCACATGTCTCACACAAATACGTCCCATTTCACTTTGTAGATCCTGAATAATTTGTCTTCTGTCTAAGACCTCACGGTACATCATAATACCATCTGTATAATTAGAGGCTTTTACCATTTCCAATATATATATATATATATATATATAGAGAGAGATTTTGAGAGCAATAATAGAGATGTCTAATAGAGGTAAACACTTGGAAAAGACACCCGAAAAGGCACCATGGCTCCTGATGATGATTATATATGTGTGTGTGTGAGTGTCTATATATATATATATATATATATATATATATATATATATATATATATATATATATATATATATATATATATATATATATATAAAACCCATATTTTAAAACTGGGGTGACGGCGTATTCAACAACTGGGATCATGGCTTATTCTACAACAGAAGATGACCCATTCTACAATATATATGATGGAATATTCTATACAATTGGAGATGTCATATTTTACATATATTATATTGTATGATACAGGAATAGATGATGATGATGTTTGCTTGTGTCTGTTGGTGATGACTGCAATGATAAGACACTACTGTAACATGTGCAATATTTCTCACCGTTCACAGGTTGACTGGTCCGTATCCCACTCAATGCATACACCCTTGCTTTGCTTGTATTGGAGGATCTGGTCATCAGCCACGAAGAATTGCCGTAGAGGCATAGGTCAAGGTCAGCCAAGGTGAAAAATACGGCCTGCTCTGAAGTTCGACGCGAAAATGGGACTGGGTTGTGAATACCCACTGAAAACGGTATAAATGGAGGAAACGGTAAATGTGGTAGAAATGAAGGCAGTTGTGTCATCAGATCGTGGCTTGAGGATTGAGGGTTGCATGACGTCACCAGGGCACTGTTAAAAATATGATGTTAAAAATTTTTTTTGTGTAATTAGGCTGTACTTATGACAATATCAAACCAATAATTAATTGAAACATATTTTTGAAGATAATGGCTACCAACTGCAGAAAAACCGTGGCCCAACAGAAGAAAAATTTAAAAAAAATACTACGTTAGTAACGCTTCGCTTTTAACATTCGTCATTAGTGCGTTGTATTCTATCAATTTGTCGTCTTTTTGTTTTTCTGTTTGTTGTTTATTGTTTGTTGTTTATTTCTATTTGTTGTTTGTTATGTTTAGGATTGAAGCTACTATTTATGAAACATTCTACGAGGTATGAAACATTCAACCTAAGACACGAGTCTATATAGTTATATTTGGATGTGTCCGATTTTGTTTTTGTTCAGGGACATAATTAAATTGTCCTGCTTGCAATTGCTAAAGGGCATCTATTTATTGTGTTCGGCGTTGTCTTTCGTGAGATTTCGTTTGCTCTGGTGATGTTGTGTCTCGAAAATAGTGGTAGTCCCTAGAAGGAATACACGTTTTAGAGGGAACTGGTAGGAGACTTGTTGCTGCCTAGTTGACTTGAAGCCCTGAAAAGGAATGGCAGATGTCTTGAGATAGACATGAAAAGGAATGGGGTACGTCTTGAGAAGTACCTGAAAAGGAAAAGGAATCCCGAGAAGGATTTTGGACGTCATAAACAAGACCAAGAGAAGACAACTCATATCATGATTAGATTGAGTCCTGAAAATGTCTTCACATATTGGTTTCATTATTTTATCTAATGTGTGGGTTTTCAGTCTTACTCGGAATAGTTTCCTATTTGCAAGGATTTTCCGCTCTTCTTTAATTAGACTAGGTTTCCGTACCAGACGGGAAAATGAGGCTGTTGCATAGTATATTCACCTTTCTATTCTGTGTTTGTCCTCAAATTGACGTCAATTTGTAGGATCTAATCCAGAGAAAGGTACCCATTGTCTTTTAGTTTACAACTTCACTACGATGTCTTAACATTAGGAAGACCGTATCCGACTTCAGCATGGCATTAGGCACAACACACCGGATTCAGCACGGCATTAGGCACAATATATTCTACTACGGCACGGCATTTTCGCCTTACTTTGCCTTTCTACGCTAACCCACGTGAATATTCCATAGGTTATCTCTTGTAACATGCCAGCCAGGTCAGAATGTTACTAACATTTCTTGCTCCCTTTTGATCTTGTGTAATACGTGGGCGATATACACAGAGAACGGTTACAATATAGGTCTATACGTTTTAGTAAGAGATAATCTATCCTCATGGTATAACATTAAGTCTATAAGTTTTAGTAAGAGAGAATCTATCCTCATGGTATAACATAAGTCTATAAGGTTTAGTGGGAGCTGCATTATTTTGGACACTTAAAGCGACATGATGTTATCGAAAGGCTGATTCTAGAGGGCAGAGTGGCAGGCGAGAGAACAAGAGAAAGATAGAAGACGATGGACGAGCGACATCGACGAATGTATGCACATGTCTGGCCAATGCAGGCCTGCTTGCCCGAAACAGAGAGGCGTTCAGAGTATCCACAATGAAGACAACGTTCTGGATATGTCACTTGATATATTAGGTTTATTACAGAGAGAATCAGCATGGTATAACATAAGTCTATAAGTTTTAGTACAGAGAGAATCAATCCTCATTGTATAACATTAATCAATAAGGTTTAGTACAGAGCCAATGGTACAACATAGGTCTATATGTTTTAGTGTGACAGTATCAGACTCTAGGATAACTAGTTCGTTATTCTCCTGTTGTCTGATCTGCAATGTTTGCGCCAGGACGCCTTGGCCCACCTACCTATCCCCCTCCCTGGACGGAATCTATTAAGCACTTGTTATATAATGGTTCGATTACTATTTAAGTGGTAGTGTTATAGTCCTTATACGGTGTGTTTGTTGTGAGCGATTGAGGCGGACGAAAGTTGGTTGTTTTGGGAGAGTTGAGTTCAGGAGAAATTGGAAGTTGAGTGAGATGGGAGAACGGATTGGGTGTGCGTGGAAGACAGGCAGTGGTCTGGATCTCTATGATTAAATGGATTTCAAGATATTGTTGAGTTACAATAGAAGACAGGCAGTGGCCTGTTTGTCTGTGATTAAAAACAATTTTAAAATTATTGTTCAATTACGAGATAGACGACAATGCAGTGACCGGCATTATACGGTGTGCTTACTGTCAGCGATTACCAAGCTGACCAATTATGGTGGAGTCTATATAATGTTTAGTTATCAGTTGGACAGTGGTGCTGTAGTTTGACTAACCGGCATTACACGGCTTAGTATTTAGCGATGGCCAGAATTATGACTAGGCTTGATTAGTGTTGGTTTATTAGTAACTGCCAGTGTTTGAACTATTTTGGTTGTTGAAAATTAAATACAGTTCTGATTAATCACGACCAGGTTTGCGTACATGATTATCGAGAGTTTGAGAGTTGTGTGGAATTATATGCCTCTTACGTTGTAACATATAAAGTCTCTTCAAGTACCAGTCAACATTACATGATAGTACAGAGGAAAATAACTATTGTAATTAGAAATGTTCACGATACAATCCGATATATATATATATATATATATATATACGGTGACATTAGTACACAGCGAATGGTATAACATTGGTATATACGTTTTAGTAGAAAGTTAATTTTCAGATGTCGATGACATGAAGAAGAATGCATAGATGGACTCTAGTGACTGTTACGCCCTGATATAGCCACAAAAAATCATTTAACGGTTGAAAAGTGCGTGTCTTTCTCCAGAAAGACAAATCCACCACCAAACAAACAAACAAACAAACAAAAAACTCTAGTGACTGCTGGAAAAAAGCACTTTTGGGAATATTTCTTGTGGAGCCATTTCTTCTGGTTTTAATAAAGAAACCGGATTTAGTAGATCGATACAGGTAGACCAACCGATATATATAGATAGATAGATAGATAGATAGATAGATGGATGGACGGATGGATGGATGGATGGATGGATGGATGGATGGATGGATGGATGGATGGATGGATGGATGGATGGATAGATAGATAGATTACATCTGCACATGTAGTAATATACATAGATAGATAAATAGACAGATAAACGGACGGACAGACCGACCGATCGACAGATAGAGAGATTTGATAGATAGATAGATACATAATTTTATAGATAGATAGATAGATAGATAGATAGATAGATAGATAGATAGATAGATAGATAGATAGATAGATAGATAGATAGATAGATAGATAGATAGATAGATAGATAGATAGATAGATAGATAAGATAGATAAGATAGATAAGATAGATAAGATAGATAAGATAGATAGATAGATGTGCATGTAAATCACACACACACAGATATACACAATAATTGCTATAAACAATAAGAATCAAGAACAATATTCATTTATTACCGTAATTTAGAAACATATTTCATTGTATGTCTATGCTCGATTGAGCTGTTTTCCAATATGGGAAAACGGAAGACACACGTGATTAAAAAAGCTAACTAACCAATGAAATCAAGAGCATATCATTTGAAAATGAAATTCAAATCTAGTGTTACATTATGTAAGAGCAATTGCCAGTTAAATCTGTACTGTTTCGCTGATGACAATCTCCGTAGAGCGTATTTCCAATAACTTCAAAGAGCCTGATTTAGAAGTATGGAAGCCTGATTTATAAATCCAAACCTGAGATCTGCTGATGAAAGTTTCCATTCTCTCCTGGGAGACTGGATGCGCATTCGTTTTCCTATAACATTTATTAGCTCGCTCACTGTAGGGTTAAATTTTCCGCAGTCGGGTCGCAAGGCACCATAAAATCCATGGTCTTTGACGAGACGCCGGCGATCACTAATTCATGAGTGCAACTTTCCCCAGGCTAATGTCGCGATATCCAAGAACGTGTGTCGCTCAGATATCACTGATTTTTTAGATTTATAAACTATGAATAATGTATCTATCCATTGCCATCTTTGTTCCTGGGGGCAACTGAACCGATATTTAATAACTACTTTCTAATATGACGAGTGATGCTTTCTTGTGATTTCCATCAATAAATGATTGGCAATTGAATGTTCTTACAAATGAACCGTAACCGTCAATGACTTTGATTAATGGATCTGGCATGTTTGCACAAAGTGTACCTTTAGTTTATAAATACGCGAATAAGCACCAACAACTTGATGTCACATGTGAAATGAAGTGTCTGAGAAAAGTGCAATAATTACTAAACTATATAAAATGAGAAATGAAGAACTTAGAAAAAGAGTAAGTAATATATCATGTATTGAACTCATCTAAAGACAACAAGTAAAATGGTTCGGTCACCTTGTGAGAATTAACCCAAACCAAATACAAATAAGAGAAAATAATAAAAGAATATCTACACAACACAAATCCACAGATGGACCAAGAAAACGGTGAATAGAAAACATCAAGATAACCTTGAACAAACAGACAATGTAACCAAGGCAGCACATCTGGCATTGGAACGACAACTGAGGCTCCCACCTCTGTACAGCAAGTGTGGATACTATCAACCATTATTCACCTGGCGGGAAAGACAACATACAACAGACATGTACGAGTAGTCAATGCATTAGTTTAGTGTGGTTGTTTTCTTTCTGAATCGACGTTCACGCACTCTGAACAAATTCATAGGTACAAATCCATGCCTCTCCCAGCACATAACGAAGTGTATGCATGCTGATGGTTCCCGTAGCTCACTGTTACTCAAACACACCTTAGATGCTCAAACGTCCTGTTCTGGTGGCCGCGGACGTAATTCCAAATTGATTAAGTCTCCTCATCATATCTCCTTCCAGTCTAGTCTCCTCATCATATCTCCTTCCAGTCTAGTCTCCTCATCATATCTCCTTCCAGTCTAGTCTCTTCATCATATCTCCTTCCAGTCTAGTCTCCTCATCATATCTCCTTCCAGTCTAGTCTCTTCATCATATCTCCTTCCAGTCTAGTCTCCTCATCATATCTCCTTCCAGTCTAGTCTCTTCATCATATCTCCTTCCAGTCTAGTCTCTTCATCATATCTCCTTCCAGTCTAGTCTCCTCATCATATCTCCTTCCAGTCTAGTCTCTTCATCATATCTCCTTCCAGTCTAGTCTCTTCATCATATCTCCTTCCAGTCTAGACTCCTCATCATATCTCCTTCCAGTCTAGTCTCTTCATCATATCTCTTTCCAGTCTAGTCTCCTCATCATATCTCCTTCCAGTCTAGTCTCTTCATCATATCTCCTTCCAGTCTAGTCTCCTCATCATATCTCCTTCCAGTCTAGTCTCTTCATCATATCTCCTTCCAGTCTAGTCTCTTCATCATATCTCTTTCCAGTCTAGTCTCCTCATCATATCTCCTTCCAGTCTAGTCTCTTCATCATATCTCCTTCCAGTCTAGTCTCCTCATCATATCTCCTTCCAGTCTAGTCTCTTCATCATATCTCATTCCAGTCTAATGTATTCATTTAGAGAAATGTTTATGTAAAGATCTTAATATGTCATTCATGTCCGTAACTAATGCTTCTAGTACTTGTGCTTTCGAAGTCAGTGTGTCGGTTCCTTCATTGTCGCAGATTCCCAACTGTCCAGGAAAATAAATCTACAGACTTTTCTGCAGATCAAGTTTCCGTTGTCTCATATTGGAGAACTCTATCAAGCATATATATACAATTACATATTGTTGTAGATTACGGTAGTGAGTATTGTTGTAGATTACGGTAGCAAGTGAGTATTGTTGTAGATTACGGTTTCAAGTGAGTATTGTTGTAGATTACGGTAGCAAGTGAGTATTGTTGTAGATTACGGTTTCAAGTGAGTATTGTTGTAGATTACGGTAGCAAGTGAGTATTGTTGTAGATTACGGTAGCAAGTGAGTATTGTTGTAGATTACGGTAGCAAGTGAGTATTGTTGTAGATTACGGTTTCAAGTGAGTATTGTTGTAGATTACGGTAGCAAATGAGTATTGTTACTGACCCTTAGTTGTTATAGTAAATATTGTGTATATCTGTCTATCTGTGGTCAGCCTGCATTTCTGTCTATCCATACATCCATCCACCCGACAAACCATCTACCAACCTATCCATCCATCCATTCATCCATCCATATATCTATCTGTCTGTCTGTCTCTGTCTATATATATATCTCTGTCTGCCTGTATATCTATATATCTCTGTCTATATATCTATTTCAGTCTGTCTGTATTTATATCTGTATATCTCTGTCTGTCTATATATCTATATATCTATATCTGCTTGTCTATCTATCTATATATCTATGTCTGTCTGTCTATCTATCTCTTCATGTCTATCTATCTATATATCTGTCTGTCTCTCTATCTCTGCCTGTTTATCTATCTATATATCTATATCTATCTATATATTTATCTCTGCCTGTCTATCTATCTATATATCGATCTCTGCCTGTCTATCTATATATCTATGTCTGTCTATCTATCTCTGCCTGTCTATCTATCTATATATCTATGTATGTCTGTCTATCTATCTATATATCTATCTCTGCCTGTCTATCTATCTATATATCTATGTCTGTCTGTCTATCTATCTCTGCCTGTCTATCTATCTATATAGCTATGTCTGTCAGTCTGTCTATCTATATATCTATCTCTGCCTGTCTATCTATCTATATATCTATGTCTGTCTATCTATCTATATATATATATGTCTGTCTGTCTATCTATCTATATATAGCTATGTCTGTCTGTCTATCTAACTATGTATCTATGTCTGTCTGTCTATCGATCTATATATCTATCACTGCCTGTATATCTATCTATATATCTATCTCTTCCTGTCTATTTATCTATATATCTATGTATGTCTGTCTATCTATCTATATATCTATGTCTGTCTGTCTGTCTATCTCTATATCTATCTCTGCCTGTCTATCTATATATATATGTCTGTCTGTCTGTCTATCTCTGCCTGTCTATCTATCTATCTATCTATGTCTGTCTGTCTATCTATATCTATATCTGCCTGTCTATCTATCTATATATCTGTGTCTGTCTGTCTATCTATCTATATATCTATGTCTGTCTGTCTATCTATATCTATGTCTGTTTGTCTATCTATCTATATATCTATCTCTGCCTGTCTATCTATCTATATATCTATGTCTGTCTGTCTATCTTTGCCTGTCTATCTATCTATATATCTATGTATGTCTGTCTATCTCTCTATATATCTATCTCTGCCTGTCTATCTATCTACATATCTATGTCTGTCTGTCTATCTATTTATCTGCCCTATGATATGGTATGCTATGTCGGATTTCTTTGACGTTTTTCCCAGTTGTTTGTTTGTTTGTTTTGCGTTCGCTCCATTGTAACCATCACAGATATTTGTGCGATTTCCGCCGGGAGCGTGATTACGTTGTGCCACCGTTATGCGCCTTGTAGGCCTAGCACATCCGATTTCGGCATGCCTTGACAATTCGGGTTGGCTACCTTTAGCTTGTGATAGCCTCTATATCTGTCTTCATGCACGCGTAGTGGCGACTCTTCGCCCAGACGATTTTTGCTCTCGTCTGACTCGCACGAAGTGTTCCACTGTCTATGAACTTGCCTCGTGTAATTGGGCGTGCTGTGCCTGTGCCCATTGGGTACTGAACCGTAACTCATCCGTGAGCCTGGTTCCTTAGGGGAAGAACTCAACATAGGAGTTGGACCCTGGCTCTTTCGCCCTCTTAGCCGAGGTGTCATTCACCGACATCGTGTACCCCTTGTCCAAGTTCGAATCTCACACCACGCGTTTGAGAGCAAGGCGTTCTCGAGCTGAGCGTCCTTGTCCCAATAGCGCCTGAGCCCATCAGGTACTGAACGCTTTCTCTCTGCAAGTGTACTTCCGGTATAGGAAACCTTGACAGTAGAGTTGGACCAGGACTACCATCGTTGTCCCTTTCTTGCCTAAGCCCATCGGGTACAGAACCCTTTCTCTTCGCGAGCATATTTCCGGTTTAGGAAGGCTCAACATTAGAGTTGGATTAGGTCTTCTTTCTTTACCAAACGCCAATGAATGGGTCTGGGTCTCTGCCTGTAAGGAACACAGGTAAATAGATACTCGTCTCGAGATGACGGAGCTTGTAGTTCCCCTTTCCTAGAGACTTTTCACTTTCTATTTGCAGTTCGCGCTGCCCTCTAGCGCTGTTCTGACCTTTCATTGTTTCATTGTACTCGGTATGAAATGTATTTGTCTCTCGCCATGCATCTACCTTTACGTGCATTTTACATTGACCGCCCCTCAAATGTTCGTCTTGGACCGACTAGCTTCACTGTATGTCGACAGTGTCGCTATATGTGGTGATGCTGGTGGTGTCGGAGATATTGTCTGTCTCCTGTGCAGTCAAATCTCTTTCCATCTGCTACCTCCACATTCTCGGACACGATCCCCAAATGATTTGGCCAGAATCAGCTCGAGCTGCTGTATTTCTGTTTCCAGGGTGCACCGCGTGGAGGTACATTTGGGATATTGGTTATCTGCTAACCCTGGGTCCGCCTAGAGCAATGCGTTCCCTTTGCATCCCTCCCAGTTGATGATCTGATGCTTCCCAGAAAAGTGAATTCTTTCATCTGTCTAAGTTGTTGGTCATGGATGAAAATTGTATTGTTTCTTTCTGTTTTTGCGATTAGCATTGCCTCTGTTGTTTTTCTATGTTACATCTTCATGTTAAAGTCGCTACAACACATTATCACTAGAACAACTACAACAACATATAAATAGATGTGATACAACAGTGGGAAGTCTATTTATATGTTGTTGTAGTTATTCTTCTCATGTTGATCTTATTGCATCTGCAACAAGAAGTTCGATCAGGAAGTTGTTTAGGTTGTCTTCGTCATTGGTGTTGGCAATTTTATATACACAAACGCTATTGCCTATGTGATGAAAAGCTAGGGATATAGAACAAATCCTTGTCGCACTGTCTGAGTGTAAGTACCATTTGTCTGAAAGCCCTACACTAATTCTAATTTCACATTGACTACCTATATAACTAATTTTGCACAAGTTGAACAGATGATGTTTGCATGAAGATAAATTATCTTAGCTTGAATTCAGATGATATTAGCACCGTAATAGATACAAGAGTAATATTGGTAGTATATCCTTTTAAAGACGTAGCTATCAACCCAGCATTTGTTGGCTGTGCTGATTTTTCTATAATAATATAAGAGTAAAATACTAATTTATAATAAACATCAACAAGTTCATCAATACAAATGATGAACATAAGACTGGGAGGTGGATGAACACATGTTTAACATTAATTGCAGAAATACAGGTCTGGCATCATATTGATACAATATGGGCAGGTTTAATGAGAGATATTTCAGTTATAATGATGACCGAACCAGCACATAATTCACTTTGTGCAGCAGAGCTGAACGACGAAGGGTTTGCTTAGCACCCGAACGTGAGACAATTGAGTAGCTCTATCATTCATAACTAGTGATGACGTGCTCCTGACACGTGTAGAACATGTGTTGATGCGATATATTTGCAAGTGCAGATTAACAACAATAAAGCATTGTTACTTTCTAGCATGTCCTAGTTAAGACGTAGCGATAAAACCAGCCTTTTTATGGCTGTAGTGATCTTATAGGCAATATTAACGTTTATTAGGTTGGCATTGCTTTCTGGACGTTTCGGAGAAAAAACTGTCTACAGTGGAAATGGAACTTGACGTTTTGGCCGATATAGATGGATTATGTAGCTCTCCATCTGAGACCGGAAATGCGTGTTATACCCTGTTCACTCAAAGAATGAACAAGGTCAGTGTTTCTGATTGGTTGTTGGACTCAGAACGCACTATAATCAGTATAATCGATTGTTAAGTGCCCAATAATATTGTTTTTAAATGTTGTTTTTGAAAAGTTGTTTAAATATTGTTTTTAATTGTATAAAAATGTTTTAAATACTAATGTTTTTTTACATGTCATCAGCTGTTTAAAAATCACCTGATGTCGCGGAGTAATATTGGGGCGTGTTTTGACCCACTTCATTCTTAAAATGAACAGAGTATAGAAAGTGGGAAAAGTGTGGAAGTGATGATTACATAAAAGAAATGTCTTATCTCGACATCGCGAGACAGAACAAATGATATTCTTCATCAAATTTATCTCAACATTTTCATTAATCTGTATAATGACACGATAATCACAGTTCTCTTAGAGGACATGATTTGTGTACTAGTACAGCGCTATTAGTTGACATGATAGTACAATGCTCTTATATGGCATAATTAGTACAGTGTTCTTATATCACAAGATTAACACCGTACTCTTAGTCAACATGATTAGTACAATGATATTAGTTGACATCTTCTTCTGCGTTCGTTCTCAAACTCCTGCATATTAGCAGAATGTAGTTTGGAGAACGGAATGCGTTGTGTCATGGTTTACAGCATTGCTGCGATATCTCCAAGTTTCAGCAATGACACATCCGACTTCAGCATGACTTTGGGTCACTGAGTCTATATGAGATGGGACAGCCAACTCCATCCCATAGCCTCCTTAGTCGCCTTTTACGACATGCGTAGAAGGTAAACAGTGTTGCTATTCCTTGCCCCCCCCCTTTCGGGCATGATCACTTTCCCCTTATTATAATTAGTTGACATGATAGTACACTGTTTCGATATGTACTATAACCATATTGCTCTAAGATGACATGGTTAGTACATTGTTCTTAGATGTCATGGTTAGTACATTGTTCTTAGATGTCATGGTTAGTACATTGTTCTTAGATGTCATGGTTAGTACATTGTTCTTAGATGTCATGGTTAGTACAATGTTCTTAGATGTCATGGTTAGTACATTGTTCTTAGATGACATGGTTAGTACATTGTTCTTAGATGTCATGGTTAGTACATTGTTCTTAGATGTCATGGTTAGTACATTGTTCTTAGATGTCATGGTTAGTACATTGTTCTTAGATGTCATGGTTAGTACATTGTTCTTAGATGACGTGGTTAGTACATTGTTCTTAGATGTCATGGTTAGTACATTGTTCTTAGATGTCATAGTTAGTACATTGTTCTTAGATGTCATAGTTAGTACATTGTTCTTAGATGTCATAGTTAGTACATTGTTCTTAGATGTCATAGTACATTTTTCTTAGATGTCATGGTTAGTACATTGTTCTTAGATGACATGGTTAGTACATTGTTCTTAGATGACATGGTTAGTACATTGTTCTTAGATGTCATTGTTAGTACATTGTTCTTAGATGACATGGTTAGTACATTGTTCTTAGATGACATAGTTAGTACATTGTTCTTAGATGTCATAGTTAGTACATTGTTCTTAGATGTCATGGTTAGTACATTGTTCTTAGATGACATGGTTAGTACATTGTTCTTAGATGACATGGTTAGTACATTGTTCTTAGATGACATGGTTAGTACATTGTTCTCAGATGTCATGGTTAGTACATTGTTCTTAGATGTCATGGTTAGTACATTGTTCTTAGATGTCATGGTTAGTACATTGTTCTTAGATGTCATGGTTAGTACATTGTTCTTAGATGTCATGGTTAGTACATTGTTCTTAGATGTGATAGTTAGTACATTGTTCTTAGATGTCATAGTTAGTACATTGTTCTTAGATGTCATAGTTAGTACATTGTTCTTAGATGATGCAATGAATACATTGTTCTTAGATGATACGATTCAGTTCATTGACCTTAGATAACACATTTCAGTACAACGATCAATTTTCTGAACCATTTCGTCTGTGCATTAGTTTGAATAGTGATGTTTAAGTTATAGTAATGAGACGGTCAAAAGACACGGTACTTGAGAAAAATTCGCGTAGAATATATAGAACATGTTCAATCGTGTTTCTGTAGAAACTTTATTTTTTTTTTTTCAAATTGCTCGTGGTTTCCGACAATGTTGTTTTGCTTGATAACTCATCCTGTAAATTATTTATCTATGGAAATGTGCTGTTGTTGTCTAGTGTGTAACGAAATCCTAATGCTTACTTTAATAATTCGCTTGTATATGTGCCCCCTGTCACTTGGTCAAACGAAATTAGTGGAAAAATTTGCATATTTAATAAAACTGCCCATATTTAACATCATCAGTAACGAATTTAGGTATCTGACACTGTGGACGACAAATCCAAACTATCGTTTAGGTATAGTTGGTTGGAACATTTTCTGTTTTGAATGTACCAAGACATAAATAGAAGTACTAAACATAAATATACACACGTTTGTGCTTATTTCTTATACACTCAAGATCAGTCATTTGCACATACGTACAAACATACAATGAACACATGCATATTATTGTTGTTTACCTTTGTAGACCCAATAATTGTTGAGAAGTTGCAGTTAAAATTGAAGTTCGCAGGGATTGCGACGGTAGTGGAAGAGGTAGCGATAGAGGGGGAGGAGGAGGTCCCATTCTTGGAAACATTTTCAAAATTAGCACGTGACTTTGATTTCTTGTAAATCTACAAATAGAAAAAAAATTATGTCATGCCATTTATATATATATATATATATATATATATATATATATATATATATATTATATATATATATATATATATATATATATATATATATATATATATACGTGAAGTCTCCTGGATATGAAAGCATGCTCAAAAACCTTCACATTGCACATATGAAGTAAGAGGTAACCGCTCGTAATTCCTGGAGTTAACAAACTATATATATCACTATCATAATCAGGTGACATATTCTTTCCAGAACGTAGTCTTCCCTACGGATCTTATGAATTCACCGGTGGGCAGAATTGCGCGGTGTGCATTGAGCGGTGGGCATTCTTGAATGTCTTTTGCGCCCGTATGTTGCCGTGGCCCAAAAGGGGAGCAAAGAATAGCAACACTGTTTACCTTCCACGCATGTCGTAAAAGGCGACTAAGGAGGTTATGGGATGGAGTTGGTTGTCCCATCCCATATAGGGTCAGTGACCCAAAGCCACGCTGAAGTCGGATGTGTCAGGTCAAAAGCGCAGATATCGCAGCAATGCTGTAAACCATGACACAACGCATTCCATTCTCCGGACTACATCCTGCTAATCTGCAGGAGTTTGAGAACGAACGCAGAAGAAGAAGAAGAATATCTTTTGTTCAACAAAGTCTCGGGCGGCCTTTGCCCTTGTTGTCTTCTATCATCCCTTCCAGTAACACTCTCTCTCTATTTCGTAGTGTCTCTTAGCGTGATTGAAAACATTTTGTTTTTCTGTCTATAATATAGTGTTCAGAAGCCACCTTTTCTGGACGTTAATTGTTCTTAACATCTCCCGGCTTGTTTTCCTTGCTGTCTATGGTATTCTCAGAATTATTCTATATCACTTTAATTCAAGTTATGATATTCTCCTGGCCACTGTTTTATTTAGTGTCCATACTTCACATCCATATGTCGTCATAAGAAACACATATGTTTGTAATAAACACAACTTGGTTCTTATGTTCCATACACAATTTCTTGGCACTATACTCCTGTAGTTTATATATATCAAGCGTTCTATGTGTCTTTTGACACAAACAAACACACGCATTATATATATATATATATATATCATATGTGAGACAACAGGGACCTGTACTTCTAGTTCAGGATGCAAGGAATCTAACCACCGTCGTCTTTGCAAACATGTCGGACGAGGCGACTAATGTAGTTGGGGGGAGATGCTGATAACCTGTCACTTGTTAACAATCGTTGTCCCTGCATGTCTCGCTACGATTCATACATTTTTTTCCTGTGCCAAATGGCACCATTGATGACGAAGTGATGCATGCCAGCGAATAATTGTAATTTTGTCCTTCTGTCACAGAGACCGAGGTGGCAGGGAATGCTGGGCGTGCCATAACCACAGATGGGTCAACACATGGAACAGAAGAATGACGAATTTGTTTGTTCAGGCGTATATCCTGCACTTCTGGCAGGACGTGGTACTTCTGGGATACTGCTACACTTGTAATGCCTCTTTTCGGGGACACACCATGCATCCATACACCCCCGACCATCTAACACTTGCACACAATTAAAGGGGTTACATCGTCATGTTTCTATGTGTGCTGTAATTTGGTGTGTGTGTGTGTGTGTGTAGTTATGTGTGTGTGCAATGAGTTCCTCATTCTAATTGTTTGTATAGTACATTTTGTCATCTCTCTTTAATATACTCTACAATATATTTTTTCAATTATACATTTCTGATCCATGATATTCTGATCCTGAATTAAACATGATAAGGACAAAGTCCTGCTCGACAACAACATTTTAACTGGCCCACAGGAATATATAATAGATTGTTTGCCACTGGCCAACAATATCAAATTATGTTTCGTGAAACATCAAGGAACTTTAAAAAATAAGTAAAGTTAAAACTAGAAAGAGTCCTCCCACGCTAGAAAAGCTCAAAATGTTCCTCATCCCACGCTAGAAATGCTCAATTCCGAACGTCAATCTAAAAAGAGTGTCCACACCATTTTGAGGTCGCTTTCTATTTCCATTTTTGTTTTGATCTCTTGGAGACCATGACTTTTACTCTGAAACAATATTTCTTACACACTTGTATTTATGACTAATATCCGACGAAAACAAATTCTTATTTGTTAGTAGACTTTGAATACTTTAACGCTATGCAAGTCTCGTTGATCAAGACCTCAACCACCTTAATATATCCAAACATAACATGATGTAGTCTCCATAATAACACAGGTTCCTGGAATAATTAATAAGGAATACCAAACTCCACCTCAACTAAAAGTATTGACACTGGAGATGATAGAAATAAAATACAATCCCAAGGATTGGACACATGTATACACAGATGGATCGGCAGAAGGAGCAGTAAGGAATGGAGGAGGTGGAATTTTTATAAGACTCAAAGATGGGAAGACAATATCAAAAGCTTTTCCCACCGGGAAATACTCCTCTAATTTTAGAGCAGAAGCAGTTGCACTCCATCAAGCACTGAAAGCCTTCACTGAACCAGGACTGCCAAGACCAAAGAAGATAGCCATATTCACAGATTGCAGATCCCTACTGGAATCAATCCAGAGCAACAGAAACGAAAGTCTTCTGTACAACATCAGACATGAGCTAAGACAGATCCAAAAATCAACAACTATTGCCCTTCAGTGGATACCATCACACTGTGGAATCATGGGAAATGAGAAAGCAGATGCTCTGTCAAATGCAGGAAGTGAAATGGAGCAACACAGACACCCACTGTCTTACGGAGAAGTAAAAACAATAATCCGCAACACATACTCAGCAAAGTGGAAGAAAGAAATGGAAGGGGAATACGAACATGATGCAATACATCTCCTCCAAAGATATCAACAGACCACAATATTTCGCCTTAGAACAGGCCACTGCAGACTGTTGGGTCACCTTTATCGATTAAGGATCTCATACACAGATGAATGTCCATGTGGATCCGGAACCCAGACTCCAGAACACATACTTCAGGACTGCCCAACATACAAAGAGCAAAGACAGCAGACCTGGCCAGAGGATACAGACTTGAGGCAAAAGCTAAGGGGCAGCCGCTCTGACCTGGGGAAGACAGTGAACTTCGTCTTGATGACAGGTCTGACGGTATAGGATGACCACATGCTGAACACAGAAGAAGAAAAAGAATGATACAGAAACTTAATCACTGCTTCATTGTTAGTGTAGTTGTTAGTACGTAGTTATAACTCCACTCCAGAATGTCTGCATGTATTGACGTCGATGATAACAATGATAATGATTATAAAGTAATCCATTTAGTTGTGAGCAGGTTGCTCTTGACACATGATGATGATAAAGTAATCCCTTTAGCAGTCAGAAAGTATCTCTTGAAAGCCAATAACCTTTCTGACAAAAGTGCAGGTCCTCCTCAGTTGAGTAACCGAGATGACACCGGAACTAGCTTGTCTCAAATGCATGGTTGTGATAGTGGAATATATGGATGCTTGTTGAGTCCCTGAAGGCAGGCATTTCAGTGCGGCAGTATCCCAGGATGTTCACGTTCTGCCAGGAGCCCAGAATATCTATTGGTCAACTAATTGAACATTCTTCTGTCAGATCTGTTGACCATCTGAAGTGTTGTCACATCTAGTATCCCTCACAACCTAGGATTTTGTCACGGAAGAACACAAGTACAATGTATGCGACATGCATGTCTTCGTCATCCATGAGGATTTTATAATAGAAGATGAAAGTAAGAGGTTGAAACACGAGTGTCCATGAGGATTTTATAATAGAAGATGAAAGTAAGAGGTTGAAACACGAGTGTCCATGAGGATTTTATAATAGAAGATGAAAGTAAGAGGTTGAAACACGAGTGTCCATGAGGATTTTATAATAGGAGATAAAAGTAAGAGATTGAAACACGAGTGTCCATGAGGATTTTATAATAGAAGATGAAAGTAAGAGGTTGAAATATGAGTGTCTATGATGACTTTATTCACAGCCAACAGATGGTCATACTATCCTTCAACTTTTCTTAATCGCCTCCTATAACATGCATGGAAATATCAATGTGACCATATTCTTTGCACCCAGAACTATATGTCCAGGCCCAAAACTAAATCTTATTGTTCTTCAATGTAGAGCTGTCAACTTCTTGTCTTATAATATATACTACAATTATATTCTTAAATAATAATAATAATAATAATAGTAATAATAATAATAACAAGAACAAGAAGAAGAAGAATAAGACACCTAGGCCGTAAGTGTGGCATGGATGCCGCACTGGAGACATCCGCATAAACAGTTCTCCAAATAACGCTTTTCTCAGCCATTCAGAAGAGCGTAGAAAAATTATGCAAAGACAATTCCTTGCTTTTATCAATCCAGAATCGATCAATCGTCTCATCTCCTTCCACCCTTGACTGTTCCATGCAAAATAAGTTTAGAGAACAAGTCGCATGTCGGTACATGTCCAAACAAAACAACGTTACTTCGTTTCACAACTGTCAAAAATGATTCTTGATAACAGGCAAGTTAGTCTCTGTGTTGCTGGACGAATGTTTGTCTTGTGTTCTATATAGCAAGTTCTTAACAAACGTATGTAACACATTTTCACAAATCATGAATCTTTCTTTCCGTGTCTGCACTGAGTAGCCATCTTTCACATCCGTATACAAGCATACTTATCACTAGCGATCTGGACAAATTTATCTTTACTGTCATATTGATCGTTTCCATGTCATATTCAACCTTGCCATGGCAACCATGGCAGCGTGACTTATACCTGTTTTAAAATGACTGATTTTGCTTAGTTCATCAGCTTTTCAATTCTATTGAAATTACTGTTTTCTTTTAATATGTTTATTGTTTGTATGAAAACGTAAGCTTTTATCATGTTTAGGTCAGCTTTACATGTATTTATCTACCTGTGTTTTTTCCTAGTGATCTAGTGATATGTTCCTTAGTTTTTCAATGACTATGTTAGGTCATGTGGGAGCATTTGCATAGACGACAGTAGAATGAACAGAGAGATCGAGACAATAATTTAAAAAGCAAACCACACACATTATAAACTAATGACAATATTGAAACCCAAATCTATCCCAATAGAAACCAAAAGGCAAACCATAAATTAAATTTTCAAATTATAAATACTAACTTAAATCATGAACAGGAAAAGAATAGGTATAACACCTTGCACAGAATACACAGAGAGGCAGTAGATCAAGTGGTTTGGTCATATTTTGAGAATACTTCTCGACAAGTTGTCCATGAAGGCATATAACCAAATGAGATCAGGGCACAAAAGCCAGAGGAAGACTACAAAAAGATGGATATAAAACGTCAGGGACATCTTGAACAAACACTGTCACAGTACAGCCGAGGCAACACATCTTTCCTTGCTCGAGCTCCAATCACCCCCGACGCTTAACGGCAAGAATGGATAACAAACCACCTGGGGAGAGACAACGGACAATAGAACACAACAAAACTAAAGAGCAAGAGAGAAAGCTTAATATCTGTGAAATGAGAAATCTAAGAAACGCAGCAAACAGAACACGAATAGATCATGTGAAGATGCTGTTAGGACAACGTCTGTGGTCAAGTATAGTGAAAATCAGAGACTTAAATGGATTGGCCACTTAATGAGAATAGACTCTTATTGGTCAGCAGCAAGAGCACACAACATCATAATGGAAACAGCAAGAGGCAGAGGAGGACCAAGAAAAAGGTGGGTTGAAGGAGTTACTAACATTTTGAGACGTCACAATATTACTGTATGTCATGCAAACAAACGTGCAATAGCCCTAAAACTGATCGTTATTCAATCCTGCGACGAGTCACAGCAAAATCAGAGAAAAGACAATATACATAAATATAAATAGATAGAAAGATAGACGGTAGGGCTAAGTTCGTAGGATACTCAACATCCATTGGTGGGATAAAATATTAGAAAGTAAAGTATTGATTAAATATAAGTCTGTAAGCATACACACAAGTTGATGAAAGCGCAGACATACTGGGCAGGACACATGTGCCGCATAAATGATTATTGTCTACCAAAACAGCTTTTATATAGAGAACTCCAGACTTGCTCCGCAAGGTCGAAGGACAGAAGAAATGTTTTAAAGACAGCACTAAGACATCACTGATTCACTTCAAAATAGACACAAATTCATGAGATAATCTTGCACAAGACAAATATTTTTTAATGAATCAAGAGCTATGCAGCAGCTGCAAAGAATCTCAGACATCATGCTGCGCAACAACAACGTGCTAGAAGATAGGTAAGAGCTGCCCAATGTCCCACACATTCCTCGCACACATGCCGATAGTGTGGTTGACAATTCCAAAGATGTATATGAGTTATTAGTCACAGTCGGAACCCCGCAGACATCATCATCTTCATCATCAGCCTATCAGCTGAGATGAATGGTTATCGTCAACTTCGACGGACGAACAACAGGTCAGTGATGCAGCTGGTGCCACGTGGATGTTCTATTCAACATACAAGAATTAAGATAAATCAAAAACATAATTAGGACTTAGTACAACATGGTTTGAAAGAGACCGTAGATACTTTCCCTCAAGGTGGTGTGGTGTGGAGGGGGTTGTTTACATACATTTAAACAAAATCAGTACCTGCGTTTTCATGGATCAATTCTAGCTTTTGATGACAAATATGATGACGATTTTTGTGTGAAAAATAACAAAGGAGAGAAAGGCGGGAGGATCCCCCGAAGTTTGTCGTTTGGCCTCCCTTTTTGGTAAGTTACTAGTACTAAAAGTCATGTATGATTTGCTAATGGTTTGAAGCCCTTATCTTCAAGTGTGAACCAGCAATGTAATGCAAATACTATTTATTGATAATTGCTAAAGAAACTTAATCTTAAACTATAATGTGAACACTAGTTATTCCAACCCTTGGCTACAAGCGTTACAAGAGCAAAAGACTAGAGATCAAAGACATGTGCAAAAACAGTTCAAATCTGGTCCTACTACAGACCTTGAAGCCTCCACCAACTCTCTTACACAGGACACACAATTCGACCAGCCAACACGATCTGACATTTGTATTATCTGACATAGCAAGAAACAGCGCCATCAAAGTCATACAAGATGTGGGCAGTGACCATCGACCAATCCTAACAACTTTCTCTACACCACAGATGACACATATCGCGGTAAAGCCATCTTGGAACTTCAAGAAAGTCAACTGAGTTAGGTACAGCCAAGTAACTGATGCTGGGTTCATTGAAAGCAGCAGAAAAGCTATCAGGAACATACTTGTTCATACAGTAATGTTACATACAACAAAATCTGCACCATAATTCTAGCAGCCTCTAAAAAGTGTATACTAAGGGGAAAGGTCAAGAAATACGAACACTATTGGGCACCTTATGTATCCGGACCGTTCAGAAAGCAATGGTAAACTACTGATCGTATTTACATTGCCTAGAAAATCACCACAGCCAACAAATGCTGGGTTGATAGCTAAGTCCTGTAAAAGATATGCTACCATTTTTTTTTTAAATTTGGCACCTGTACTGGCTGAAGCAACAAAGAGAGGAGAAAGGCCATGAAGAAAGCTAAGAAACATTCTACCACCTTAAACAAAACAGATTACAATAGATGGACAGCAAAAGTAAGATACATCAAAAAGAAAAACAAACGAAAGACCTGGAGAGAAAAAATGTAGTAAACTAAATCTAAAAAGGGAAGGAAATAAAGCCAGGAGACTCATGTATAATCTTGAAGGAAAATATGCAAAGACCAATCCAATGCCCATAGTAGATGGTTATGGCAATGAAGTAATAGCATCCATAAAGAAACCAGATGCAAGAATTTAAATGCAAATTTAACAAGTCACAGCAAAGGAAAAAATTAGACAAAATACTTACAAAACGTGCAACACCAAACAAAGATCAAAACAATATTGCTGCATTCAATGGCCTATTCAGTTTACTAGAACTTAACATGGCATTACGGAAACTTGCAAGAAACAAAGCTCCAGGACCAGATCAAATTAGAAATGAAATGATATGTATAAGCTGGGACCAAAAGCAAAAGTAATACTTCTATGGTTTATTAATATAACATGGAAGGAGGGACCGTTGTCATCAATATAGCTACAACACAATTCTTCGGTAAGAAAAACGGGCAGGAATGAGAGAATGAACAACAGACTATACTGGTGGCTGGAAGACAATGATTGTCTAGATAATAACAAGCAGACTTCAGGCGCAAATGTCGCACAGATGACCCTCTCTTCAGGTTCACACAAAATGGTATAGATGGTTTCCAAGAAGGAAAATAAACATTAGTAGTGTTCATTGATCTTGAGCCTATGACAAAGTTTGGAGAAAGGCACACTTGTTTAAGATGAACAGAATGGGAATAGGTGGGAAGATGTTTAAATGGATACATGCCTTCCTGGCAAACAGAATGAGAGCCACCAGCTATGCCAATATACTATCCAGGAAAAGATTGCTGGAAAAGTGACTGCCTCAAGACTCCCCTCTAAGATGCACACTACCTTATTTTTATTGATGCTCTAGCGAAACATCTCAGTGTGACATGCAAGGAACAATAGCCATTTAAACCGTATCAAACACCAGCAACTACCCACGTGTAGACACTGCTCTCATCCCAATGAAAAGTAGACCATCTCCTTATCGATTGCCCTTACCTTTCAACTGCCAAGAAAAAACTTGTGCAGATAATCTTAACAGTCAGTAACTTACTGAATGGATCACGGAGTCAACTTCAACTGACCTGCACTTTTAAAAATGGCATGTGCTGACAAAAGTAGTATTATTAATCAACATTTGGATATCGACAACAACAACAACACTAATAAAAAAAATTAAGTGTCCAGTTGTGTGTTAGAGAGTACAGAGAGCGACAAAGGTAAAAGGTTTAATCTTCGCCGAGACCTTCGTCAGTAGACATTATACTGGAGGCCGATCATGATTTTAGCAGAAAGCAAGTGTACATCGGCACCGTTCAGAAAGTAATATGAACCTGCACAACGTAAATATTGCCTACACATCCAGTATAATCCAAACTATGTTTTTTTTTAAATCATGCATCTCGAATAGAATATACTACTAATTTCCTAAAACTAAACATATGATGCTATTATATCCGAATATAGACGGTATCGATGAATTATAGAATGACAAACGGTTTATTGGTATCGACACTCAGACAAGAGGTACATTATCTATGTGATGTGTCCTTTACAGAACGATTTCCTCACTGCCACTATGTAAGTCTCGATTCTATGCATCCTGCCTCATGAAGGTCTTCGATGTCATGTGTACATCGTAGTCTTAGCCTGACTCTTGTTCTCATTCCTCAACCCTCCATGATTAATCTGTACAAACCATTGTGTCTCTGTATATGTACGACAATGTCAGTGTGCGTTTTTTGATAGTTGTGAGGAGCCATTCTCCTTATATGATCAGATAGTTATGAGGAGCCATTCTCCTTATATGATCAGATAGTTGTGAGGAGCCATTCTCCTTATATGATCAGATAGTTGTGAGGAGCCATTCTCCTTATATGATCAGATAGTTATGAGGAGCCATTCTCCTTATATGATCAGATCGTTATGAGGAGCCATTCTCTTTATATGATCAGATAGTTATGAGGAGCCATTCTCTTTATATGATCAGATCGTTATGAGGAGCCATTCTCCTTATATGATCAGATCGTTATGTGGAGCCATTCTCCTTATATGATCAGATCGTTGTGAGGAGCCATTCTCCTTATATGATCAGATAGTTATGAGGAGCCATTCTCCTTATATGATCAGATCGTTATGAGGAGCCATTCTCCTTATATGATCAGATAGTTATGAGGAGCCATTCTCCTTATATGATCAGATAGTTATGAGGAGCCATTCTCCTTACATGATCAGATAGTTATGAGGAGCCATTCTCCTTATATGATCAGATAGTTATGAGGAGCCATTCTCCTTATATGATCAGATCGTTGTGAGGAGCTATTCTCCTTATATGATCAGATCTTTGTGAGGAGCCATTCTCCTTATATGATCAGATCGTTCTGGTCATCTGGTACTGAACCTTTTTCATCTACTAGTATGAATCTAGTTTAAGAAAGACTCGACAGTAGTGTTGGACCCGGATACGTTCGCCCTCTAAGCCGAGGTCTCATGTACCGACATCGTCCAAGTCTGATTCTCTGAACATATTTAGGAGCACAAGGGACTAGGATCGTGTACTTGAGCTGAACAATAATTTGTTACGGTTTGCATGTAGCGTTTTATCCGTTGTATTTCACATGGCGCTGCCCTCTGCCGCTGTGCTGCCCTCTGCCGCTGTGCTGCCCTCTGCCGCTGTGCTGTCATCTCATTGCATTTAATGTTATCCTTACGAAGACGTGCGCACGACTCTCGATTTTCGTGACGATATTCTTACCCAATTCGTGACATTTTCATTGGCCGCCCCTCCAATGCATCTGCATTTCTACAGAGTGGACCAGGGTAGCTAGACTATATATGATCAGAACGTGCGTATTTTCAGTGGCAATATACTGTTGTGAAGCATGGACATGAATAGCAAAGAGAATCACTGCTTGCGAAATGAGATTTAGCAGAAGCGTTTTACATGTACTATGGACAGCTAAACAGACAAATCAAGAAGTGTTAAGATAAATAAACGTTGAAGAGGACTGGCTCCTTAAAAGCATCTTAACAAGAAAATTGTGTGGCTTTTTTGGTCATATAAACAGACATAACAGCATGGAAAGATTAATAGCAAAAGGCAGAGTTAACGGCAGCAAAGGAAGAGGTCGCACAAGACGGTGTTGTGTTCAAACAAACGCTGAGAAGTCAGAATGGTTCCAAGTTGTTACAGGCGTTAAACAGGATGCATCGTGTTCCCATTACTTTTTTTGCTTTGCTATTGATTGGGTCATGAGAAATAGCACTGAAAATGAGCAGACAGGAATAACATGAATTAACAATACCGTTCTCGAAGATCTTGACTACGCAGATGACCTGGCCCTTTTAAGCGCAAACCACACAGATGCTCAATCTAAGCTTGACAGTCTCTAACACTGCTCAGGTAAGACAGGCCTGAAAATCAACACATAAAAAAACTCATATACTAGATTTCACGAGATCCAACGATGACATAAAAATTCAAAATGTTCCATTATTAAAATTCAACAATTTTACATATTTATGTACCAATCTAGCACTGGATGAAAACACATCAAAAGGAATTTTACACAGTATTGCCTGAACTGGTAAAATGCAGTATTGACAGTTTTTTAAAATGCTTTCAGAATGAACAGCCTAAGAATTCCCCATCACTCACTAAATTGGATGCCACCTGGAGTAAGAAGAGAGGGAGACCTAGAGAAACTCTATGAAGAACCATTAATAGAGAATGCATGCTAATGAACACCTAAGAACTGAAAGACCTGGCAACACACATACAGAAATGAAAATAGTTTCTGCCCTATGCGCCGCCTATGGCCCTGGAGGAACATAATATAACATGGCATCAATACTATACTACAGTGAATACCAGGATACACAGGTATCAGTGAAAGTGCTGATAATCTGGTTAAAAAAAGGGAGCAAGTATGACGCAACCAGGATTTTCCACAAACCTTAGAACAGCTAAACAAATTGTCCGCACGAAACTGTAAATAACAATGGATGGGCCGCTGGACCACTGGCTCAAAAGGAAGAAAACTATATGCAGACATATCCTAACCAAATCCACACGACAGCATAAATAGACTACTCCGCAAAGATCAAAACACAATATTTAGGCTGCGAGCAACACATGTACAAATGAACAAACATCTACAAAAAATTACCACAGACCATACACCATAATCGAATCACAGAAACAGATAAAAGTAGGAAACGATAAAAAAAAGGACCTTAATGAATGCCCTGCACTACAAAACCTACGAATATAACAGTTATAGCCATGCCCCCCCCCCACAAAATTTAAAAAAAAATATCATTAAACATACACCCTTTATACAGACACACTACAGCTGAAGAGGTTATGTACCTACCGCCACTTGGCACAGGGAGGAGTGAAAGCTCGAAAATCCAGAGATCGGATAAATAAGTAAGTACGATCTTGGTTATCTAGGCGGAGGTTGACATTAAAAAAAATCACTGTCTGTCTGTCTGGTCCTGGTTTGGCCTGCCTGACTGTCTGTTGTTTTGGTTATCTGTCTGATGTTATAGTTTCTAATTCTATCTGTGCTGTCATTGTCAAGGTTTGGCACTGGCAGTACAGTGATGGGATAATAATAGTATAGTATAATGCAACTTTAGTGTGTTTTTTTGACATTTTTGTTTTTGAAAATACGTGTCATTTATCCTAGGATCTGGAATGTTTTGTTGCATCTATTTTGTATCTCTTTACTGCTTTTTCTTCACTCGATATACTGCTTACTAAGTAAGTGAAATCATTTACCTGTCTAAGGTTTTTATCGTCAATGGAGATAGTGATATTTCTTTCTTTCTTTGCTATTGCCATTATTTCTGTCTTTTCAATATTAATATTCAAGTTAAATTTTTGACATGTTGTATGGAGTCTGTTCATATGTTCTTGCAATAGTTCTTCTGATGTCCCTTTTAGTACTTGGTCGTTTTCAAAGAGTAATTCGTTCAATTTGTCTGTTATGTTATCTTCTTCGTTGGTACTTTTTAGTTTACAGATGTGGTCGATATGTTATAAAAAGTAGACGGGATAGGACACATCCCTGGCGAACTCCTGATTGAATTTGGAACATATTGGACACTCCTGGATTTGTTCATTTTTCACATTGTCTATTAGCGTAAATGCCCTTGCATATATTGATTAAATGTTCTGTTATTCCGTATATTGATAGTGTTTTCCATAGTTGTTGTCTGTCTACTCTGTCGAAAGCTTTTTCTTGGTCGACGAATGCGATGTATAATTCTTTGGGTTTTTTTCTGTGGCTCTTTCTCCTAGTTGTCTAAGTGCAGAGATGTCATGCACACAACTTTTGTTCTTACGGAAACCCATTTGAGTATTTTTAAGTTGTGGTTCAATGTATGATCGTAATCGTTATTCTAATATTTTGTTAGAAAATTTTCCTGTGTGGCTTAGTAAGGATATCCCTCTGTATTTTGTGCAGTCTTACTGCCTTTTTTCTTCCATATTGGAATAATTGTCGCGTTTCTCCAGTCTTCTGTTGTTTCTTGTTTCTTCCATATAATCACTAACTAACGTAATAATTCAACTAGATAAATAGTATAGAACATGGACTGGTATCATGGCAGAAGCTACAGTATAAGAGCTCACCCAGCTGCACTCGAAACCACAAGACATAACTATATACAGTTAACATAAATACAAATAAATGCGCATGGGGCTTTGTTGCCTTAAGAAACAGCTTGAAGTTGGTTGAAAATCATCTGCATACTCTACTATCACATCGAAAATGAGGATGGAGATAGAGGGAGCTACAGCAGCACTAAGTTGGTTGATAAATGGTGCATAATCCCACTAGGTAATACTCACAGACACTAAGAGCATGCTGCACAAAATAGAAAAGAACATGTTGAAAAAGGAATGGTTTGTCTTATTTAACAACGAAATTGTACAGAGAATTACATGGATATGCTGCTCGGGTATCTCTGGAGTCAGAGGAAACGAAAGAGCTGACTCATTGACAGATAATGCTGAGATTGATGTTACGGTACAGTATTGAAAAAAGATAAAGCTGGCTTAATTAAATCAGTCATAAATTCATTGAAAAATGAAGATGTTGACAATAAGGCTGAAAACGTACACATATAAAGAATGACAGAAATAAAAGTAATTAGAGGAGATGGAAGAAAATTATTTTTCTCTTTAGAATGAACCGAAGATCACGTAATCAACATCTGACTAGGACTCTGAATCTACATGCATTCAAATGGCTGCTGAAACGGAGAGTGTATCGCTTATGGTAATGTCTCGTGAGCTGTGATGATAGTTTCTAATCAAGAATCAAAAATCAAGAATTTAGTTATCTGCTAACACTGGGTCCGCAACATGTAAATTCGGTACCCTTTACATCAACTCTATAATTAGTAACACTATTTACTGGGACTGACTCATGAAGTTACACAATTCATTCAAAGACCATCATCAAACATTGTCTAATCTCACCAATGACATGTACACATATATAAATTCAAAGACAATTTCCAACAACAAACCTTCCAAAATAACACTTGAATATGCAAATAAATGCACAATTTACCAAACAATAAGAAAGCCATTAAAAAAAAATCACTTTCATGACTTAGCTCTAAGTATGAAACTGTATATCCTTGTACCTGCCCAAGCTGGAAATGAACTTTAATCCGTATACCACGGAAATAAGCTGTAGAAATCGCATTTTCCAATTTGATCGCATTTTCCAGAAGCAGTAGATATGTCTCCACTCTTGGAGTGATTATTTGATAATACATAGCACTTAAAATATGCAAAGAAGAAACATATTTGACCATAATTAAGAGCTTATATAACGAACCGCCATCTTATTGTACCGGAAGTGGTCACTATGGCTATAGACGCAGTGTAGATTTGAAAGCATCGCCTAATTATTGGTTAAAGCAATCCAAATTTTCATTGGATGTCCCAGTGTGGTAGTTATGGGAAGTGACGTCAGTAAAAGTCATTCTGACATTTTTTGCTAATTGCTACAAAGCTATTCACAAATTTTGCCAAGATTTTAAAATAAAAGAGAATGGGAAACGATATGAAGACTTGTTTTGGTCGACCTGGCGGCCTTAGACAGACAAGAGAATGCAAAGGCGTGAGGAAAACCCTGAAAGCGCTGTGTTTGGGATGTGGCGAAGGGAAAGTTGAGTTTGAAATACGTTCAACCGGTTCTACCCTAAACAGTAAATACAACAGGAAAGGTATTTTAAAAATTGAAGGAGAAGTTGTAAGGGACTTGCAATTAAAATGCGACAATGTTCTAATCGAGTGCAGAAGAGTTGATCAGCTGCAGATCAGAGCGAGTAAGAAGAACGGCATTTTTATGACCGGTGCTTACTCCAGCAAAATTGTGTTATCTTGCGACCAGGATCGATATAAGGTAACCATGGAGAACATCGGAGAGAGGATGCAAACCCTTATAATTAAGAAGGTGGAGCCGGTTAGCAGGGACCTATTCGAAATACCAGTTTTAGGAATAGAAGAACCACTTACTGGTTTTATTGACGAAAGTGTGTCACTGACAATACTTGTTGGAGATGA
Source organism: Meghimatium bilineatum (assembly GCA_034231615.1). Taxonomy (NCBI): domain Eukaryota; kingdom Metazoa; phylum Mollusca; class Gastropoda; order Stylommatophora; family Philomycidae; genus Meghimatium; species Meghimatium bilineatum. The sequence goes on along the minus strand of CM067304.1, from coordinate 25,454,255 downwards.
GATATCCGATGAAGCCGATGATGATAGTCATTATGTAGATTGTCTGGAAGAAGAAGAGCATGGCTCCAGTGAAGCGTCAACAAGTTGGGTCACTGTTATCTGTGAGATTACTCATCCATGTCATGGAGATATTGAACAAGAATGTACAGTGGACATAGAAGAAACAGTTCATAATGAAGAAACAGGGCAACAATGTGCCGACGGTGTACTATCTCCGTCTTTGATGTCTTTGGACATCGAAGTCGAAGACAACAGACACCTAGATGACAGAAAAGATGAGAATAACAGACTCATAGATGACAGAGAAGATGAGGACAACAGACACCTAAATGACATAGAAGATGAGGACAACAGACACATAGATGACAGAGAAGATGAGGACAACAGACACGTAGAGGACAGAGAAGATGAGGACAACAGACAACTAGATGACAGAGAAGATGAGGACAACAGACAACTAGATGACAGAGAAGACGAGGACAATATACACCTAGAGGACAGAGAAGATGAGGACAACAGACAACTAGATGACATAGAAGATGAGGACAACAGACACCTAGATGACAGAGAAGATGAGGACAACAGACACCTAGATGACAGAGAAGATGAGGACAACAGACACCTAGATGACAGAGAAGATGAGGACAACAGACACCTAGATGACAGAGAAGATGAGGACAACATACACCTAGATGACAGAGAAGATGAGGACAACAGACAACTAGATGACAGAGAATATGAGGATAACAGACACCTAGATGACAGAGAAGATGAGGACAACAGACACCTAGATGACAGAGAAGACGAAGACATTGATGACAGAATCTATGATTTGATCCGGATTATCTTGGCACACATATTCAGGACAATTCATCTGGACATCGGTGACCAGACTGACAACTCATCATCATCATCATCACTTTCGTTGCCGGGTGGTGAAGGCGATCACTGATCTCCACAACATTCTATCTGCAGTAAATGTGTATCATTTATACTCCTGACTTTCTTCCATTCCATGATCTCAAACTATTCTATCTGTAGTACTGTGTATCAGTTCTACTCTGAATTTCTACAATGCCACTGTATCAAAATATTCAGTATGTTTTCTCTTGGACGTTCTATGTATTTTTCCCCTCAGGTTATTTCCGTTGTTATATTGTATAACAAACTTCATCTCACGATGTAGCCAATAAATTTGTGGTATTTTTTTCTAATGTTGATAAAGTCCTTTTCGTGTAAATTCTCTACAATACCTTATCATTCAATTTTCTAGCTGTCAATACAATTCTAAAAATTTTTCTATAAAAAACAAAAATCCAAAAATGTTGATGAGTAATACTTTTCTGACAACTAATGTCTAGAGATTATTGTTCAGTGTTAACCTCAGCTATTTTCAGGACTAATTTCAGTTCTCTTTCGTTGCTAATTTCATCTCCTTTCACGGCCATCTTCAGCAAATTTCGTGATTAATTTCAGCTATTTCCATCGATAACTTCAGATACTTTCATGGCTAACATCATATATTTCATGACTAACATCTGCTGTTCTAACTTCATCCATTTTATTGCTAAGTTCACTGCTTCTCACGGACAACTTCAGCAAATTTCCTGATTAACTTCAGTAGTTTTCATGGCTAACTTCAGCTAACTCATGGTAAACTTCATCTATTTCATGGCTAACTTTAGCTCATTTCCTTTCTAACTTGAGCTCATGTTATTGCTAAGTTATGCGTTTCTCACAGCTAACTTCAGCTATTTTCTTTTCAATAAAAACTTCAGCTTTCTTCATGTCCAGCTTCTCTTCTTTTGTGGCTAACTTCAACCCTTTCCATTGCTAACTACCCCTATTTTCAATGCTAATTTTATTTATTTGATGGCTGGCTTCAGCTCTCTCTAAGACTTACGTAAAACACAGGTTTATATATCGCTTCAATGAGACACGACAGACTATAGCTAAAACTAGTAGGTAATGATGGGCAATCATGAGCACACAAGAAATCATAAAAATTACAATGCACAAATCACATTAAACGTTTCAACCAAAAGGTCTTTATCAAGACACAAACAAAACATCAAAACACGACGAATGGAAAAATTATCACATAATCCAATGGGAATATGGAAATGAGATGTCGGAAGGTCAGAAAGTACATAAAAAACGTAAATATATGTGGAAACGAAACGAACAAAAAATATGAGTAAATGACGAAACAAAAAGAATAAAGACAAAGACCACACCAACCCAGTACTAGACATAAGAGTGGTCGGAATTGAGTCCAAAAGGCTTGAGTGTACCCAATTCAAAAATGAGACGATTTTCTAGAGCATACATAGATCTATCATCGGTGGTGCAAAATCTGATGGCGGTGACCTGGATATCAAAAGCACCATGATGACCATCGTCGTTGAAGTGTGTTGCCACAGGAGTGGGTGTTCTGTGCTTGATGGCATGAAGATGGTTACAAAGGCGATCGCTCAATCGTAGGCCGGTTTCCCCGATGTACTGTTTGCCACAACGTTTACATATGATCACGTAAATGACATTACGGGTTTCACATGTAAAGGCCTCATCGATGATGAAAGTGGCCTTGGGAAATGAAATGGAGCGCATCTGAACTACGTAAGGACATGTGTAGCAACGGACACGTGAGCAACAAACAGTGCCAAAACGGTTAGGAACAGAAGACTTAAGGTGGCTATGAACCAAGTTGTCCTTCAGATTTCTATCACGCCTATAAGCCACCAGAGGTAAGTCATGGAAGGCGTCACGGGTGTCAGGATCAGACTGGAGAACATAATAATGTTTGAGCAAGATGCGTCGAACAGAAGAGTTATGGGGATGGAAGGTAAGAACAAGTTTAACCCTATCAGAGGAGGAGAAGGAACCCTGAGAGTTAGTCAAGGTATCGAGGCAGACGAATGGTGCACACTGAGCCAAGCGGATGAAAGAATGCTGTTAGGGAACGATCGTCTACGGAAAAACTCAATCATCTCAGAGGACTTGTCGAAAAAATCGTCGTAATCGCTACATAAGCGACACAGGCGAATAAGCTGGGAGTACGGTAGAGAGTTGCGACAAGCAGGAGGATGAGAAGAAGTGTAGAGCAGAAAGCCATGTGCATCAGTAGGTTTATAGTAAACGGATGTGCTAAGGTAAGGGAGATGAATGGTGACAATGATGTCAAGGAAGTTGACAGAAGTAGTGGAGATATTAGATGTAAATCTAATTAAAGCTCTCTCTAATGACACTTTCTAGGCTTCTCTTGACCGCCCAAATACTTTCATGTTAATTTCAATTCTTTTCATGGAAAACTTCAACTGCACTGTTAAATTCCTTTTTTTTTCATTGCTGAATACTGAATGGTCTTAGTGGCTAACCTTTGCTCATCTCGGGACTTATTTTTCTTCTTTTCAGTTCAAACTTCAGGCCATTCTATGTCTAAGTTCCTTGTTTTTCATTGCTAACACCTGTTCTTTTTTGGACTAACGCCTGCTCTTTTCATGAAAATCTTCTGCTCTTTCAAATGCCAGCTTTAGCTAATTTATGGCTAGCTTCTGTTCTTTCCGTAACTAATTACATCTAATTTCATTGCCAATATTAGCTAGTAGCATGGCTGTCTTTAGCTACTTGAATGGCTAGCATCAGCATTTTCAGTGGCAAACACCAGCTATGTTCACAGATATTTTCAGTGTTTTCAGTGGTAACCATCAGCTATGTTCACAGATATTTTCAGTGTTTTCAGTGGCAAACATCAGCTATGTTCACAGATATTTTCAGTGTTTTCAGTGGCAAACATCAGCTATGTTCACAGATAACTTCTTTTCCTTTTTGTGATAACATCCTCTCCTTTCTGTGATAACTTCCTTTCCTTTCAGTGAAAATCTGCTTTCCTCATAAGACTAAAGTCCTCTCCGTTCAGCGATAACCTCCTCTAATTTCAGTGAATTCTTACTCACCTTTCAGTGATAACGTCCACTACTTTCAGTGATAACTTTCTTTCCTTTCAGTCATAATTTGCTCTCCTCAAAAGACTTCCTCTTCTTTCAGTGATTCTTCTTCTTCTTCTTTCGTTCACTTGAAACATGTCTATATCTGTAATTCTGTCTCCTTAATAAAACTCACTGTCTTTTGTAGTTCATACAGTGTCCCATAGAGCTTTGATTCCAGTGTTGTTTCCTCTGGCCAATATGTCTGCCTCAGCGTTTCATGCTCAGAACACTCTTGAAGTATATGTTTTGCACTCTGTGCTGCCTGTCCACATGTACACATGGCCGTGTTGCCAATCTTGAACTTTGTATACATGTGACTGCGGAGTCGGTTGTGTCCTGTTCTGAGACGTAGAATTATAACTTGCTCTGATCTGTTCATAATGTGATAGGCATCTTGTGTTGGCGTTTGTGGCTTTCTTATTGACTTGATCATCTGTTTTTTCTGATGGTAGGTGATTGGTATATCTGGTTGGTCTTCGGCAGCACCTTCCTTAGCCAGTTGGTCTGCTTTTTCATTTCCTGGTATTCCACAGTGAGAGGGTATCCACTGCATTGTTACCCTATACTGGTAAGACAATTCGCTAAGTAGTTTTTTCAAGTCTGTTAGTTTTCCAGACTGGAGAACTTGAAGCACTGACCTTGCATCTGTCAGGAATACCACAGGCTGTATGCCAGAGTTGGAGTTCAGCAGTTTTTTAGCTGCCACACAAATTGCCTGGATTTCTGCATCATAATTATTGCAAAATTTTCCTGTCGGTGTTCTGATTGTATCTCTAGGCTTCTGTGGATATTCTATATATACACCTGCACCTCCATTCCTCACAGCATTCTGTGCTGACCCATCTGTGTACACTCTGACCCATATATCTTGTGGATATTCCTCATCCAGGAAACTGAGGGTGACTGTCATTCGCTGCACACTGTTCTGATCGTCCTCGCTTAGTATTCCTTTCACATGGGTCTGAATGTGTATTGGCATTCCATGGCTTTCACTCCACGGGGTTTATTCTGGTACAGACCTTAAGGGGCTATCAACTTCAGGTAGGTCTGTATGTTGTCTACGGAGTCGTTTAGCTTGATGGATAAAGCTGCTCCTTTTCAGTCGCCCCATTGCTAGATTTTGGAATCTTTCCTTCATTGGATGACTTGGCATACACTGGAACTTTTCTGCTTGAATTAGTACTTTTGTGTCTCTGCGTTCGCCAAGTGTTTGCATTCTTCCCATTTTCTGCATCTCTGCTATGGGTGTTGATTTCTTTGCTCCCTTTCAGTGATAATTTCCACTCCTGTTAATGATAACTTCCTCACCTTTCATCAATAAATTCCTCTTCTTTCAGTGATAACTTCCTCACCTTTCAGGGATAGATTCTCTCCTTTCAATGAGAACGTCCTTTCATTTCAATGAAAACTTCATCTGCTTTCAGGTATAACTTCCTCTCCTTTCAGCGATAACTTCCTCTCTTAACAAGATTAACTTCTTCCCCTCGAAGGAATGACCTCTTCTCCTTACAGAACCTACTAAAAGGAGAGGAAGTTAATCTTCGTGGGTACTTGTTAGTTTACATATGATGTTGTCTGTAATGTTAACTTCCTCTCCTTTAGTGATAACTTCCTTCCCTTTCAGTGATAATTTAATCTCCTATGATGACTTCTGACTGAGTCACCAATGGAATAATATTGTTTAATATTGATTAACTACACTGAATACACCTTCCATGATTAGTCATCTCAAGTGATGATGAAATATTGCTTAAATGGTGGGTGGTGGGCGGGTAACTACACCAATGCCGGTCCCAAGTCCGGATTAAAAAGAAGGAGGGCCCCCACATTCAACCCGCCATCAGCAAGTTAACACAACCTATAAGCATGAGAGATAGAGCATAGCAGTATGAGAGGCACAACCTATCCGCATGATAGACACGCAAACTATCAACATGAGAGACATAAACTATCAACATGAGAGACACACACTATCAGCATGAGAGACATAAACTATCAACATGAGAGACACACACTATCAACATGAGAGACATAAACTATCAACATGAGAGACATAAACTATCAACATGAGAGACATAAACTATCAACAAGAGAGACACACACTATCAACATGAGAGACATAAACAATCAACATGAGAGACATAAACTATCAACATGAGAGACATAAACTGTCAACATGAGAGACATAAACTGTCAACATGAGAGACATAAACTATCAACATGAGAGACATAAACTATCAACATGAGAGACATAAACTATCAACATGAGAGACATAAACTATCAACATGAGAGACACAAACTATCAGCATGAGAGACATAAACTATCAACATGAGAGATATAAACTATCAACATGAGAGACATAAACTATCAACATGAGAGACACACACTATCAACATGAGAGGCACAACCTATCCGCATGATAGACACGCAAACTATCAACATGAGAGACATAAACTATCAACATGAGAGACACACACTATCAGCATGAGAGACATAAACTATCAACATGAGAGACACACACTATCAACATGAGAGACATAAACTATCAACATGAGAGACATAAACTATCAACATGAGAGACATAAACTATCAACAAGAGAGACACACACTATCAACATGAGAGACATAAACAATCAACATGAGAGACATAAACTATCAACATGAGAGACATAAACTGTCAACATGAGAGACATAAACTGTCAACATGAGAGACATAAACTATCAACATGAGAGACATAAACTATCAACATGAGAGACATAAACTATCAACATGAGAGACATAAACTATCAACATGAGAGACACAAACTATCAGCATGAGAGACATAAACTATCAACATGAGAGATATAAACTATCAACATGAGAGACATAAACTATCAACATGAGAGACACACACTATCAACATGAGAGACATAAACTATCAACATGAGAGACACACACTATCAACATGAGAGACATAAACTATCAACATGGGAGACATAAACTATCAACATGAGAGACTTAAACTATCAACATGAGAGACATAAACTATCAACATGAGAGACATAAACTATCAACATGAGAGACATAAACTATCAACATGAGAGACATAAACTATCAACATGAGAGACATAAACTATCAACATGAGAGACATAAACTATCAACATGAGAGACATAAACTATCAACATGAGAGACACACACTATCAACATGAGAGACACACACTATCAGCATGAGAGACACACACTATCAGCATGAGAGACATAAACTATCAACATGAGAGACATAAACTATCAATATGAGAGACACACACTATCAACATGAGAGACACACACTATCAACATGAGAGACACACACTATCAGCATGAGAGACATAAACTATCAACATGAGAGACATAAACTATCAACATGAGAGACATAAACTATCAACATGAGAAATATAAACTATCAACATGAGAGACACACACTATCAACATGAGAGACACAAACTATCAGCATGAGAGACATAAACTATCAACATGAGAGATATAAACTATCAACATGAGAGACATAAACTATCAACATGAGAGACACACACTATCAACATGAGAGACATAAACTATCAACATGAGAGACACACACTATCAACATGAGAGACATAAACTATCAACATGGGAGACATAAACTATCAACATGAGAGACTTAAACTATCAACATGAGAGACATAAACTATCAACATGAGAGACATAAACTATCAACATGAGAGACATAAACTATCAACATGAGAGACATAAACTATCAACATGAGAGACATAAACTATCAACATGAGAGACATAAACTATCAACATGAGAGACATAAACTATCAACATGAGAGACACACACTATCAACATGAGAGACACACACTATCAGCATGAGAGACACACACTATCAGCATGAGAGACATAAACTATCAACATGAGAGACATAAACTATCAATATGAGAGACACACACTATCAACATGAGAGACACACACTATCAACATGAGAGACACACACTATCAGCATGAGAGACATAAACTATCAACATGAGAGACATAAACTATCAACATGAGAGACATAAACTATCAACATGAGAAATATAAACTATCAACATGAGAGACACACACTATCAACATGAGAGACACACACTATCAACATGAGAGACATAAACTATCAGCATGAGAGACATAAACTATCAGCATGAGAGACATAAACTATCAGCATGAGAGACACACACTATCAACATGAGAGACATAAACTATCAACATGAGAGACACACACTATCAACATGAGAGACACACACTATCAACATGAGAGACACACACTATCAACATGAGAGACATAAACTATCAACATGAGATACACACACTATCATCATGAGAGACACACACTATATGCATGAGAGACATAAACTATCAACATAAGAGACATAAACTATCAACATAAGAGACATAAACTATCAGCATGAGAGACATAAACTATCAACATGAGAGACATAAACTATCAACATGAGAGACATAAACTATCAACATAAGAGACATAAACTATCAACATAAGAGACATAAACTATCAACATGAGAGACATAAACTATCAACATGAGAGACATAAACTATCAACATGAGAGACTCACACTATCAGCATGAGAGACATAAACTATCGACATGAGAGACACACACTATCAACATGAGAGACACACACTATCAACATGAGAGACATAAACTATCAACATGAGATACACACACTATCATCATGAGAGACACACAGTATCATCATGAGAGACATAAACTATCAGCATGAAATACATAAACTATCAACATGAGAGACATAATCTATCAACATAAGAGACATAAACTATCAACATGAGAGACATAAACTATCAACATAAGAGACATAAACTATCAACATAAGAGACATAAACTATCAACATGAGAGACATAAACTATCAACATGAGAGACATAAACTATCAACATAAGAGACATAAACTATCAACATAAGAGACATAAACTATCAACATAAGAGACATAAACTTTCAACATAAGAGACATAAACTATCAACATAAGAGACATAAACTATCAACATAAGAGACATAAACTATCAACATAAGAGACATAAACTATCAACATAAGAGACATAAACTATCAACATGAGAGACTCACACTATCTGCATAAGAGACGAAAACTATCAGCATGAGAGACACACACTATCAGCATGTGAGAGACACACTATCAGCATGAGAGATGAACACTATCAGCATGAGAGTGACAAACGATCAGCATGTGAGAGACACACTAGCAGCATGTGACACACTATCAGCATATATGAGACACACTATCATCATGTTAAAGACACACTATCAGCATGAGAGAGACACACTATCAGCATGTGAGAGACATTATCAGCACGAGCGATGCACACTATCAGCATATCTGACGCACACTATCAGCATGTGAGAGACACACTATCATCATGATAGACACACACTATAAGCTAGAGAGATACACTATCAGCTTGAGAGACACACTATCATCAACGGAGAGGCACACAATCAACATGAGACACACACAATATCATCATGAGAGAGACACACTATCAGCATGAGAGACACACACTATCATCAAGAGAGACACACTATCAGCATGAGAGACACACTATCATCATGAGAGACACACTATCATCATGAGAGACACACTATCATCATGAGAGACACACTATCATCATGAGAGACACACACTATCAACATGAGAGACGCACACTATCAGCATGATAGACACACTATCAGCATGAGAGAGACACACTATCAGCATGAGAGACACACACTATCATCATGAGAGACGCACTATCAGCATGAGAGACAATCATTATCATCATGAGAGACACACTATCAGCATGAGAGACACACACTATCGTCATGAGAGAGGCACACTATCAACATGAGAGACACACACTATCATCATGAGAGACACACTATCAGCACGAGAGATGTACACTATCAGCACTAGAGATGCACACTATCAGCATGAGAGTGACACACTGAGCATGAGAGAGACAGACTATCAGCATGAGAGACACACTATCATCATGAGAGAGTCACACTATCAACATGAGAGACACACACTATCATCATGAGAGAGGCACACTATCAGCATGAGAGAGACACACTTTCATCATGAGAGACATACACTATCAGCATGAGAGACACACACTATCAGCATGAGAGAGACACACTATCAGCATGAGAGAGACACACTATCAGCATGAAAGACACACTATCATCATGAGAGACACACTATCAGCATGAGAGACACACATTATCATCATGAGAGACACACTATCAGCATGAGAGACACACAGTATCATCATGAGAGACACACTATCAGCATGATAGACACACATTATCATCATGAGAGACACACTATCAGCATGAGAGATACACTATCATCTTGAGAGACACACTATCAGCATGAGAGACACACTATCATCATGAGCGACACACTATCATCATGAGAGACACACACTATTTGCATGAGAGACACACACTATCATCATGAGAGAGGCACACTATCAACATGAGAGACACACACTATCATCATGAGAGAGAAACACTATCAGCATGAGAGACAGACACTATCAGCATGAGAGAGACACACTATCAGCACGAGAGAGACACACTATCAACACGAGAGACACACACTATCAGCATGAGACACACACTATCATCATGAGAGACACACTATCAGCACGAGAGATGTACACTATCAGCACGAGAGATGCACACTATAAGCATGAGAGACACACTCTATCCGCATTAGAGACACACTATCATCATGAGAGAGGCACACTATAAACATGAGAGACACAGAGTATCATCATGAGAGAGACACACTATCAGCATGAGAGACACACACTATCATCATGAGAGACATACACTATCATCATGAGAGACACACACAATCAGCATGAGAGATGTACACTATCATCATGAGAGAGGCACACTATAAACATGAGAGACACACACTATCATCATGAGAGATACACACTATCATCATGAGAGACACACACTATCATCATTAGAGACACACACTATCAGCATGAGAGAGACACACTATCAGCATGAGAGAGGCATACATCAGCATGAGAGACATACTCTTAAAAGTTAACACCAACAGTGGCCTGCGAAATCGATGCCAACATGTAGCCACTAAATATTAGAAAAGGCAAACTATAGCAGCTGTGGAAATACAACAAACGACTCCTAAAAGTAGTAGTCAACAAATGTACATTTAAATCCAAACTAAAACAAAATACCCAGTAGAGCTAGCAGAAGAACTAAACAAGAAACATCACCTTCGTGACGAAGGAGAATAATCTGAAAAAGTATCAAATATCCCACCAAATTCGTCCATCAAACTGACCCCAAATAAACACTGCACTAACTGACAAAATATGTAACCATGACAACATATCAAAACACTCTAAAGTCTATTGCATTAGAGACTATTGACTTCTACCCCCACTGCATCCAAGCATACACATATGGGTCAGCCATTCAAAACCATCATCAAAGCTCTCACATAGAGGACATATATATATATATATATATATATATATATATATATATATATATATATATATATATATATATATATATATATATATATATATATATATATATTTATATATATATATAGGAATAACATATATATATAAGTAACATACTTCAAGCTAGAAACTTACTTACATCTTAAGGCGTCAGTACTACACTACCTACAGGGGATACGAGTACACAAGGTATCAGTGGAAATGAAAGTACTGATAATCGGATAAAAAAGAGTGCAAATATAACATGTAGAACATTTAAACAAATTTCTTGCAACAACTGTAAACTACAATAGATGGGCAGCTGGGTTACTGTCTCAAAAGAATAGTGCTATATGCAGACATGTCAAATCCATACGACAACATAAATAGACTACACCGCAAAGATAATATCACAATGTTTAAACTGCAAACAACACATGGAGAACTTAACAAACACCTACCAAGAATTACCGCAGACCATACACCATATACTGCAACCACTGCAACATACAAGAGGAGGAAACAGTAAAACACAAACTTAATGAATAATGAATGCCATGCACTACAAGACCTACAAAAACAACTGTTAATGCCAATGTTAATTTACACAGATACAACACAGCTGAACGAAACATGCACTACCATCACCTGGAATTCTGAAGAAAGATTGAAAGCTTGCAACCCCAGAGATCGGATAAGTAAGTGAATACGCTCTTGGATATCAAGGACCAGGTAGACATGAAAAAAGAAATCACTGACTAACGTAATAATTCAACTAGATAAATGGTGTCGAAATTGGACTGGTATCATGACAGAAGTTCGGGGCTTTGTTGTCTACAGAAACAGCTTGAAGTTGGTTGAAAGATCATCTGAATACTCTCTATCACATCGAAAATGAGGATGGAGATAGAGGGAGCTACAGCAGCACTAAGTTGGTTGATAAATGATGCATAATCCCACTAGGTTAATACTCACAGACACTAAGAGCATGATGCACAAAATAGAAAAGAACATGTTGAAAAAAGGAATGGTTTGTCTTATTTAACAACGAAATTGTACAGAGAATTACATGGATATGCTGCCCTGGTATCTCTGGAGTCAGAGGAAACGAAAGAGGTGACTCATTGACAGATAATGCTGCGATTGATGGTACGGTACAGTATTGAAAAAAGATAAAGCTGGCTTAATTAAATCAGTCATAAATTCATTCAAAAATGAAGATGTTGACAAGAAGGCTGAAAACGTACACATACAAAGAATTACAGAAATAAAAGTAATTAGAGGAGATGGAAGAAAATTTTTTTTTTCTTTAGAATGAACTGAAGATCACGTAATCAACATCTGACTAGGACTCTGAATCTACATGCATTCGAATGGCTGCTGAAACGGAGAGTGTAGCGCTTATGGTAATGTCTCGTGAGCTGTGATGATAGTTTCTAATCAAGAATCAAAAATCAAGAATTTAGTTATCTGCTAACACTGGGTCCGCAACATGTAAATTCGGTACCCTTTACATCAACTCTATAATTAGTAACACTATTTACTGGGACTGACTCATGAAGTTACACAATTCATTCAAAGACCATCATCAAACATTGTCTACTCTCACCAATGACATGTACACATATATAAATTCAAAGACAATTTCCAACAACAAACCTTCCAAAATAACACTTGAATATGCAAATAAATGCACAATTTACCAAACAATAAGAAAGCCATTAAAAAAAAAACACTTTCATGACTTAGCTCTAAGTATGAAACTGTATATCCTCGTACCTGCCCAAGATGGAAATGAACTTTAATCCGTATACCACGGAAAAAAGCTGTAGAAATCGCATTTTCCAATTTGATCGCATTTTCCAGAAGCAGTAGATATGTCTCCACTCTTGGAGTGATTATTTGATAATACATAGCACTTAAAATATGCAAAGAAGAAACATATTTGACCATAATTAAGAGCTTATATAACGAACCGCCATCTTATTGTACCGGAAGTGGTCACTATGGCTATAGACGCGGTGTAGATTTGAAAGCATCGCCTAATTATTGGTTAAAGAAATCCAAATTTTCATTGGATGTCCCAGTGTGGTAGTTATGGGAAGTGACGTCAGTAAAAGTCATTCTGACATTTTTTGCTAATTGCTACAAAGCTATTCACAATTTTTGCCAAGATTTTAAAATAAAAGAGAATGGGAAACGATATGAAGACTTGTTTTGGTCGACCTGGCGGCCTTAGACAGACAAGAGAATGCAAAGGCGTGAGGAAAACCCTGAAAGCGCTGTGTTTGGGATGTGGCGAAGGGAAAGTTGAGTTTGAAATACGTTCAACCGGTTCTACCCTAAACAGTAAATACAACAGGAAAGGTATTTTAAAAATTGAAGGAGAAGTTGTAAGGGACTTGCAATTAAAATGCGACAATGTTCTAATCGAGTGCAGAAGAGTTGATCAGCTGCAGATCAGAGCGAGTAAGAAGAACGGCATTTTTATGACCGGTGCTTACTCCAGCAAAATTGTGTTATCTTGCGACCAGGATCGATATAAGGTAACCATGGAGAACATCGGAGAGAGGATGCAAACCCTTATAATTAAGAAGGTGGAGCCGGTTAGCAGGGACCTATTCGAAATACCAGTTTTAGGAATAGAAGAACCACTTACTGGTTTTATTGACGAAAGTGTGTCACTGACAATACTTGTTGGAGATGAGATATCCGATGAAGCCGATGATGATAGTCATTATGTAGATTGTCTGGAAGAAGAAGAGCATGGCTCCAGTGAAGCGTCAACAAGTTGGGTCACTGTTATCTGTGAGATTACTCATCCATGTTATGGAGATATTGAACAAGAATGTACAGTGGACATAGAAGAAACAGTTCATAATGAAGAAACAGGGCAACAATGTGCCGACGGTGTACTATCTCCGTCTTTGATGTCTTTGGACATCGAAGTCGAAGACAACAGACACCTAGATGACAGAAAAGATGAGAATAACAGACTCCTAGATGACAGAGAAGATGAGGGCAACAGACACCTAAATGACATAGAAGATGAGGACAACAGACACATAGATGACAGAGAAGATGAGGACAACAGACACCTAGAGGACAGAGAAGATGAGGACAACAGACAACTAGATGACAGAGAAGATGAGGACAACAGACAACTAGATGACAGAGAAGACGAGGACAATATACACCTAGAGGACAGAGAAGATGAGGACAACAGACAACTAGATGACATAGAAGATGAGGACAACAGACACCTAGATGACAGAGAAGATGAGGACAACAGACACCTAGATGACAGAGAAGATGAGGACAACAGACACCTAGATGACAGAGAAGATGAGGACAACAGACACCTAGATGACAGAGAAGATGAGGACAACATACACCTAGATGACAGAGAAGATGAGGACAACAGACAACTAGATGACAGAGAATATGAGGATAACAGACACCTAGATGACAGAGAAGATGAGGACAACAGACACCTAGATGACAGAGAAGACGAAGACATTGATGACAGAATCTATGATTTGATCCGGATTATCTTGGCACACATATTCAGGACAATTCATCTGGACATCGGTGACCAGACTGACAACTCATCATCATCATCATCACTTTCGTTGCCGGGTGGTGAAGGCGATCACTGATCTCCACAACATTCTATCTGCAGTAAATGTGTATCATTTATACTCCTGACTTTCTTCCATTCCATGATCTCAAACTATTCTATCTGTAGTACTGTGTATCAGTTCTACTCTGAATTTCTACAATGCCACTGTATCAAAATATTCAGTATGTTTTCTCTTGGACGTTCTTCTATGTATTTTTCCCCTCAGGTTATTTCCGTTGTTATATTGTATAACAAACTTCATCTCACGATGTAGCCAATAAATTTGTGGTATTTTTTTCTAATGTTGATAAAGTCCTTTTCGTGTAAATTCTCTACAATACCTTATCATTCAATTTTCTAGCTGTCAATACAATTCTAAAAATTTTTCTATAAAAAACAAAAATCCAAAAATGTTGATGAGTAATACTTTTCTGACAACTAATGTCTAGAGATTATTGTTCAGTGTTAACCTCAGCTATTTTCAGGACTAATTTCAGTTCTCTTTCGTTGCTAATTTCATCTCCTTTCACGGCCATCTTCAGCAAATTTCGTGATTAGTTTCAGCTATTTCCATCGATAACTTCAGATACTTTCATGGCTAACATCATATATTTCATGACTAACATCTGCTGTTCTAACTTCATCCATTTTATTGCTAAGTTCACTGCTTCTCACGGACAACTTCAGCAAATTTCCTGAATAACTTCAGTAGTTTTCATGGCTAACTTCAGCTAACTCATGGTAAACTTCATCTATTTCATGGCTAACTTTAGCTCATTTCCTTTCTAACTTGAGCTCATGTTATTGCTAAGTTATGCGCTTCTCACAGCTAACTTCAGCTATTTTCTTTTCAATAAAAACTTCAGCTTTCTTCATGTCCAGCTTCTCTTCTTTTGTGGCTAACTTCAACCCTTTCCATTGCTAACTACCCCTATTTTCAATGCTAATTTTATTTATTTGATGGCTGGCTTCAGCTCTCTCTAAGACTTACGTAAAACACAGGTTTATATATCGCTTCAATGAGACACGACAGACTATAGCTAAAACTAGTAGGTAATGATGGGCAATCATGAGCGCACAAGAAATCATAAAAATTACAATGCACAAATCACATTAAACGTTTCAACCAAAAGGTCTTTATCAAGACACAAACAAAACATCAAAACACGACGAATGGAAAAATTATCACATAATCCAATGGGAATATGGAAATGAGATGTCGGAAGGTCAGAAAGTACATAAAAAACGTAAATATATGTGGAAACGAAACGAACAAAAAATATGAGTAAATGACGAAACAAAAAGAATAAAGACAAAGACCACACCAACCCAGTACTAGACATAAGAGTGGTCGGAATTGAGTCCAAAAGGCTTGAGTGTACCCAATTCAAAAATGAGACGATTTTCTAGAGCATACATAGATCTATCATCGGTGGTGCAAAATCTGATGGCGGTGACCTGGATATCAAAAGCACCATGATGACCATCGTCGTTGAAGTGTGTTGCCACAGGAGTGGGTGTTCTGTGCTTGATGGCATGAAGATGGTTACAAAGGCGATCGCTCAATCGTAGGCCGGTTTCCCCGATGTACTGTTTGCCACAACGTTTACATATGATCACGTAAATGACATTACGGGTTTCACATGTAAAGGCCTCATCGATGATGAAAGTGGCCTTGGGAAATGAAATGGAGCGCATCTGAACTACGTAAGGACATGTGTAGCAACGGACACGTGAGCAACAAACAGTGCCAAAACGGTTAGGAACAGAAGACTTAAGGTGGCTATGAACCAAGTTGTCCTTCAGATTTCTATCACGCCTATAAGCCACCAGAGGTAAGTCATGGAAGGCGTCACGGGTGTCAGGATCAGACTGGAGAACATAATAATGTTTGAGCAAGATGCGTCGAACAGAAGAGTTATGGGGATGGAAGGTAAGAACAAGTTTAACCCTATCAGAGGAGGAGAAGGAACCCTGAGAGTTAGTCAAGGTATCGAGGCAGACGAATGGTGCACACTGAGCCAAGCGGATGAAAGAATGCTGTTAGGGAACGATCGTCTACGGAAAAACTCAATCATCTCAGAGGACTTGTCGAAAAAATCGTCGTAATCGCTACATAAGCGACACAGGCGAATAAGCTGGGAGTACGGTAGAGAGTTGCGACAAGCAGGAGGATGAGAAGAAGTGTAGAGCAGAAAGCCATGTGCATCAGTAGGTTTATAGTAAACGGATGTGCTAAGGTAAGGGAGATGAATGGTGACAATGATGTCAAGGAAGTTGACAGAAGTAGTGGAGATATTAGATGTAAATCTAATTAAAGCTCTCTCTAATGACACTTTCTAGGCTTCTCTTGACCGCCCAAATACTTTCATGTTAATTTCAATTCTTTTCATGGAAAACTTCAACTGCACTGTTAAATTCCTTTTTTTTTCATTGCTGAATACTGAATGGTCTTAGTGGCTAACCTTTGCTCATCTCGGGACTTATTTTTCTTCTTTTCAGTTCAAACTTCAGGCCATTCTATGTCTAAGTTCCTTGTTTTTCATTGCTAACACCTGTTCTTTTTTGGACTAACGCCTGCTCTTTTCATGAAAATCTTCTGCTCTTTCAAATGCCAGCTTTAGCTAATTTATGGCTAGCTTCTGTTCTTTCCGTAACTAATTACATCTAATTTCATTGCCAATATTAGCTAGTAGCATGGCTGTCTTTAGCTACTTGAATGGCTAGCATCAGCATTTTCAGTGGCAAACACCAGCTATGTTCACAGATATTTTCAGTGTTTTCAGTGGTAACCATCAGCTATGTTCACAGATATTTTCAGTGTTTTCAGTGGCAAACATCAGCTATGTTCACAGATATTTTCAGTGTTTTCAGTGGCAAACATCAGCTATGTTCACAGATAACTTCTTTTCCTTTTTGTGATAACATCCTCTCCTTTCTGTGATAACTTCCTTTCCTTTCAGTGAAAATCTGCTTTCCTCATAAGACTAAAGTCCTCTCCGTTCAGCGATAACCTCCTCTAATTTCAGTGAATTCTTACTCACCTTTCAGTGATAACGTCCACTACTTTCAGTGATAACTTTCTCTCCTTTCAGTCATAATTTGCTCTCCTCAAAAGACTTCCTCTTCTTTCAGTGATTCTTCTTCTTCTTCTTTCGTTCACTTGAAACATGTCTATATCTGTAATTCTGTCTCCTTAATAAAACTCACTGTCTTTTGTAGTTCATACAATGTCCCATAGAGCTTTGATTCCAGTGTTGTTTCCTCTGGCCAATATGTCTGCCTCAGCGTTTCATGCTCAGAACACTCTTGAAGTATATGTTTTGCACTCTGTGCTGCCTGTCCACATGTACACATGGCCGTGTTGCCAATCTTGAACTTTGTATACATGTGACTGCGGAGTCGGTTGTGTCCTGTTCTGAGACGTAGAATTATAACTTGCTCTGATCTGTTCATAATGTGATAGGCATCTTGTGTTGGCGTTTGTGGCTTTCTTATTGACTTGATCATCTGTTTTTTCTGATGGTAGGTGATTGGTATATCTGGTTGGTCTTCGGCAGCACCTTCCTTAGCCAGTTGGTCTGCTTTTTCATTTCCTGGTATTCCACAGTGAGAGGGTATCCACTGCATTGTTACCCTATACTGGTAAGACAATTCGCTAAGTAGTTTTTTCAAGTCTGTTAGTTTTCCAGACTGGAGAACTTGAAGTACTGACCTTGCATCTGTCAGGAATACCACAGGCTGTAGGCCAGAGTTGGAGTTCAGCAGTTTTTTAGCTGCCACACAAATTGCCTGGATTTCTGCATCATAATTATTGCAAAATTTTCCTGTCGGTGTTCTGATTGTATCTCTAGGCTTCTGTGGATATTCTATATATACACCTGCACCTCCATTCCTCACAGCATTCTGTGCTGACCCATCTGTGTACACTCTGACCCATATATCTTGTGGATATTCCTCATCCAGGAAACTGAGGGTGACTGTCATTCGCTGCACACTGTTCTGATCGTCCTCGCTTAGTATTCCTTTCACATGGGTCTGAATGTGTATTGGCATTCCATGGCTTTCACTCCACGGGGTTTATTCTGGTACAGACCTTAAGGGGCTATCAACTTCAGGTAGGTCTGTATGTTGTCTACGGAGTCGTTTAGCTTGATGGATAAAGCTGCTCCTTTTCAGTCGCCCCATTGCTAGATTTTGGAATCTTTCCTTCATTGGATGACTTGGCATACACTGGAACTTTTCTGCTTGAATTAGTACTTTTGTGTCTCTGCGTTCGCCAAGTGTTTGCATTCTTCCCATTTTCTGCATCTCTGCTATGGGTGTTGATTTCTTTGCTCCCTTTCAGTGATAATTTCCACTCCTGTTAATGATAACTTCCTCACCTTTCATCAATAAATTCCTCTTCTTTCAGTGATAACTTCCTCACCTTTCAGGGATAGATTCTCTCCTTTCAATGAGAACGTCCTTTCATTTCAATGAAAACTTCATCTGCTTTCAGGTATAACTTCCTCTCCTTTCAGCGATAACTTCCTCTCTTAACAAGATTAACTTCTTCCCCTCGAAGGAATGACCTCTTCTCCTTACAGAACCTACTAAAAGGAGAGGAAGTTAATCTTCGTGGGTACTTGTTAGTTTACATATGATGTTGTCTGTAATGTTAACTTCCTCTCCTTTAGTGATAACTTCCTTCCCTTTCAGTGATAATTTAATCTCCTATGATGACTTCTGACTGAGTCACCAATGGAATAATATTGTTTAATATTGATTAACTACACTGAATACACCTTCCATGATTAGTCATCTCAAGTGATGATGAAATATTGCTTAAATGGTGGGTGGTGGGCGGGTAACTACACCAATGCCGGTCCCAAGTCCGGATTAAAAAGAAGGAGGGCCCCCACATTCAACCCGCCATCAGCAAGTTAACACAACCTATAAGCATGAGAGATAGAGCATAGCAGTATGAGAGGCACAACCTATCCGCATGATAGACACACAAACTATCAACATGAGAGACATAAACTATCAACATGAGAGACACACACTATCAGCATGAGAGACATAAACTATCAACATAAGAGACACACACTATCAACATGAGAGACATAAACTATCAACATGAGAGACATAAACTATCAACATGAGAGACATAAACTATCAACAAGAGAGACACACACTATCAACATGAGAGACATAAACAATCAACATGAGAGACATAAACTATTAACATGAGAGACATAAACTGTCAACATGAGAGACATAAACTGTCAACATGAGAGACATAAACTATCAACATGAGAGACATAAACTATCAACATGAGAGACATAAACTATCAACATGAGAGACACAAACTATCAGCATGAGAGACATAAACTATCAACATGAGAGATATAAACTATCAACATGAGAGACATAAACTATCAACATGAGAGACACACACTATCAATATGAGAGACATAAACTATCAACATGAGAGACACACACTATCAACATGAGAGACATAAACTATCAACATGGGAGACATAAACTATCAACATGAGAGACTTAAACTATCAACATGAGAGACACACACTATCAACATGAGAGACATAAACTATCAACATGAGAGACACACACTATCAACATGAGAGACACACACTATCAACATGAGAGACACACACTATCAACATGAGAGACATAAACTATCAACATGAGATACACACACTATCATCATGAGAGACACACACTATATGCATGAGAGACATAAACTATCAACATAAGAGACATAAACTATCAACATAAGAGACATAAACTATCAGCATGAGAGACATAAACTATCAACATGAGAGACATAAACTATCAACATGAGAGACATAAACTATCAACATAACAGACATAAACTATCAACATAAGAGACATAAACTATCAACATGAGAGACATAAACTATCAACATGAGAGACATAAACTATCAACATGAGAGACTCACACTATCAGCATGAGAGACATAAACTATCGACATGAGAGACACACACTATCAACATGAGAGACACACACTATCAACATGAGAGACATAAACTATCAACATGAGATACACACACTATCATCATGAGAGACACACAGTATCATCATGAGAGACATAAACTATCAGCATGAAATACATAAACTATCAACATGAGAGACATAATCTATCAACATTAGAGACATAACTATCAACATGAGAGACATAAACTATCAACATAAGAGACATAAACTATCAACATAAGAGACATAAACTATCAACATGAGAGACATAAACTATCAACATGAGAGACATAAACTATCAACATAAGAGACATAAACTATCAACATAAGAGACATAAACTATCAACATAAGAGACATAAACTATCAACATAAGAGACATAAACTATCAACATAAGAGACATAAACTATCAACATAAGAGACATAAACTATCAACATAAGAGACATAAACTATCAACATAAGAGACATAAACTATCAACATGAGAGACTCACACTATCTGCATAAGAGACGAAAACTATCAGCATGAGAGACACACACTATCAGCATGTGAGAGACACACTATCAGCATGAGAGATGAACACTATCAGCATGAGAGTGACAAACGATCAGCATGTGAGAGACACACTAGCAGCATGTGAGAGACACACTATCAGCATGTGAGAGACACACTATCAGCATGAGAGTGACAAACGATCAGCATGTGAGAGACACACTAGCAGCATGTGAGAGACACACTATCAGCATGTGAGAGACATACTAACAGCAAGAGAGAGGACACACTATCAGCATATATGAGACACACTATCATCATGTTAAAGACACACTATCAGCATGAGAGAGACACACTATCAGCATGTGAGAGACATTATCAGCACGAGCGATGCACACTATCAGCATATCTGACGCACACTATCAGCATGTGAGAGACACACTATCATCATGATAGACACACACTATAAGCTAGAGAGATACACTATCAGCTTGAGAGACACACTATCATCAACGGAGAGGCACACAATCAACATGAGACACACACAATATCATCATGAGAGAGACACACTATCAGCATGAGAGACACACACTATCATCAAGAGAGGACACACTATCAGCATGAGAGACACACTATCATCATGAGAGACACACTATCATCATGAGAGACACACTATCATCATGAGAGACACACTATCATCATGAGAGACACACACTATCAACATGAGAGACGCACACTATCAGCATGATAGACACACTATCAGCATGAGAGAGACACACTATCAGCATGAGAGACACACACTATCATCATGAGAGACGCACTATCAGCATGAGAGACAATCATTATCATCATGAGAGACACACTATCAGCATGAGAGACACACACTATCATCATGAGAGACACACTATCAGCACGAGAGATGTACACTATCAGCACTAGAGATGCACACTATCAGCATGAGAGTGACACACTGAGCATGAGAGAGACAGACTATCAGCATGAGAGACACACTATCATCATGAGAGAGTCACACTATCAACATGAGAGACACACACTATCATCATGAGAGAGGCACACTATCAGCAATGAGAGAGACACACTTTCATCATGAGAGACATAACACTATCAGCATGAGAGACACACACTATCAGCATGAGAGAGACACACTATCAGCATGAGAGACACACTATCATCATGAGAGACACACTATCAGCATGAGAGACACACATTATCATCATGAGAGACACACTATCAGCATGAGAGACACACACTATCATCATGAGAGACACACTATCAGCATGATAGACACACATTATCATCATGAGAGACACACTATCAGCATGAGAGACACACTATCATCTTGAGAGACACACTATCAGCATGAGAGACACACACTATTTGCATGAGAGACATACACTATCAGCATGAGAGACACACACTATCATCATGAGAGAGGCACACTATCAACATGAGAGACACACACTATCATCATGAGAGAGAAACACTATCAGCATGAGAGACAGACACTATCAGCATGAGAGAGACACACTATCAGCACGAGAGAGACACACTATCAACACGAGAGACACACACTATCAGCATGAGACACACACTATCATCATGAGAGACACACTATCAGCACGAGAGATGTACACTATCAGCACGAGAGATGCCACACTATAAGCATGAGAGACACACTCTATCCGCATTAGAGACACACTATCATCATGAGAGAGGCACACTATAAACATGAGAGACACAGAGTATCATCATGAGAGAGACACACTATCAGCATGAGAGACACACACTATCATCATGAGAGACATACACTATCATCATGAGAGACACACACAATCAGCATGAGAGATGTACACTATCATCATGAGAGAGGCACACTATAAACATGAGAGACACACACTATCATCATGAGAGACACACACTATCAGCACGAGAGATGTACACTATCATCATGAGAGAGGCACACTATAAACATGAGAGGACACAGAGTATCATCATGAGAGACACACACTATCATCATGAGAGATACACACTATCATCATGAGAGGACACACACTATCATCATGAGAGACACACACTATCAGCATGAGAGAGGCACACTATCAGCATGAGAGAGCATACATCAGCATGAGAGACATACTCTTAAAAGTTAACACCAACAGTGGCCTGCGAAATCGATGCCAACATGTAGCCACTAAATATTAGAAAAGGCAAACTATAGCAGCTGTGGAAATACACAAACGACTCCTAAAAGTAGTAGTCAACAAATGTACATTTAAATCCAAACTAAAACAAAATACCAAATTCGTCCATCAAACTGACCCCAAATAAACACTGCACTAACTGACAAAATATGTAACCATGACAACATATCAAAACACTCTAAAGTCTATTGCATTAGAGACTATTGACTTCTACCCCCACTGCATCCAGCATACACATATGGGTCAGCCATTCAAAACCATCATCAAAGCTCTCACATAGAGGACAATATATATATATATATATATATATATATATATATTATATATATATATATATATATATATATATATATATATATATATATATATATATATATATATATATATATATTTATATATATATATAGGAATAACATATATATATAAGTAACATACTTCAAGCTAGAAACTTACTTACATCTTAAGGCGTCAGTACTACACTACCTACAGGGGATACGAGTACACAAGGTATCAGTGGAAATGAAAGTACTGATAATCGGATAAAAAGAGTGCAAATATAACATGTAGAACATTTAAACAAATTTCTTGCAACAACTGTAAACTACAATAGATGGGCAGCTGGGTTACTGTCTCAAAAGAATAGTGCTATATGCAGACATGTCAAATCCATACGACAACATAAATAGACTACACCGCAAAGATAATATCACAATGTTTAAACTGCAAACAACACATGGAGAACTTAACAAACACCTACCAAGAATTACCGCAGACCATACACCATATACTGCAACCACTGCAACATACAAGAGGAGGAAACAGTAAAACACAAACTTAATGAATAATGAATGCCATGCACTACAAGACCTACAAAACAACTGTTAATGCCAATGTTAATTTACACAGATACAACACAGCTGAACGAAACATGCACTACCATCACCTGGAATTCTGAAGAAAGATTGAAAGCTTGCAACCCCAGAGATCGGATAAGTAAGTGAATACGCTCTTGGATATCAAGGACCAGGTAGACATGAAAAAAGAAATCACTGACTAACGTAATAATTCAACTAGATAAATGGTGTCGAAATTGGACTGGTATCATGACAGAAGTTCGGGGCTTTGTTGTCTACAGAAACAGCTTGAAGTTGGTTGAAAGATCATCTGAATACTCTCTATCACATCGAAAATGAGGATGGAGATAGAGGGAGCTACAGCAGCACTAAGTTGGTTGATAAATGATGCATAATCCCACTAGGTTAATACTCACAGACACTAAGAGCATGATGCACAAAATAGAAAAGAACATGTTGAAAAAAGGAATGGTTTGTCTTATTTAACAACGAAATTGTACAGAGAATTACATGGATATGCTGCCCTGGTATCTCTGGAGTCAGAGGAAACGAAAGAGGTGACTCATTGACAGATAATGCTGCGATTGATGGTACGGTACAGTATGAAAAAAAGATAAAGCTGGCTTAATTAAATCAGTCATAAATTCATTCAAAAATGAAGATGTTGACAAGAAGGCTGAAAACGTACACATACAAAGAATTACAGAATAAAAGTAATTAGAGGAGATGGAATAAAATTTTTTTTTTCTTTAGAATGAACTGAAGATCACGTAATCAACATCTGACTAGGACTCTGAATCTACATGCATTCGAATGGCTGCTGAAACGGAGAGTGTAGCGCTTATGGTAATGTCTCGTGAGCTGTGATGATAGTTTCTAATCAAGAATCAAAAATCAAGAATTTAGTTATCTGCTAACACTGGGTCCGCAACATGTAAATTCGGTACCCTTTACATCAACTCTATAATTAGTAACACTATTTACTGGGACTGACTCATGAAGTTACACAATTCATTCAAAGACCATCATCAAACATTGTCTACTCTCACCAATGACATGTACACATATATAAATTCAAAGACAATTTCCAACAACAAACCTTCCAAAATAACACTTGAATATGCAAATAAATGCACAATTTACCAAACAATAAGAAAGCCATTAAAAAAAAAAACACTTTCATGACTTAGCTCTAAGTATGAAACTGTATATCCTCGTACCTGCCCAAGATGGAAATGAACTTTAATCCGTATACCACGGAAAAAAGCTGTAGAAATCGCATTTTCCAATTTGATCGCATTTTCCAGAAGCAGTAGATATGTCTCCACTCTTGGAGTGATTATTTGATAATACATAGCACTTAAATATGCAAAGAAGAAACATATTTGACCATAATTAAGAGCTTATATAACGAAACCGCCATCTTATTGTACCGGAAGTGGTCACTATGGCTATAGACGCGGTGTAGATTTGAAAGCATCGCCTAATTATTGGTTAAAGAAATCCAAATTTTCATTGGATGTCCCAGTGTGGTAGTTATGGGAAGTGACGTCAGTAAAAGTCATTCTGACATTTTTTGCTAATTGCTACAAAGCTATTCACAATTTTTGCCAAGATTTTAAAATAAAAGAGAATGGGAAACGATATGAAGACTTGTTTTGGTCGACCTGGCGGCCTTAGACAGACAAGAGAATGCAAAGGCGTGAGGAAAACCTGAAAGCGCTGTGTTTGGGATGTGGCGAAGGGAAAGTTGAGTTTGAAATACGTTCAACCGGTTCTACCCTAAACAGTAAATACAACAGGAAAGGTATTTTAAAAATTGAAGGAGAAGTTGTAAGGGACTTGCAATTAAAATGCGACAATGTTCTAATCGAGTGCAGAAGAGTTGATCAGCTGCAGATCAGAGCGAGTAAGAAGAACGGCATTTTTATGACCGGTGCTTACTCCAGCAAAATTGTGTTATCTTGCGACCAGGATCGATATAAGGTAACCATGGAGAACATCGGAGAGAGGATGCAAACCCTTATAATTAAGAAGGTGGAGCCGGTTAGCAGGGACCTATTCGAAATACCAGTTTTAGGAATAGAAGAACCACTTACTGGTTTTATTGACGAAAGTGTGTCACTGACAATACTTGTTGGAGATGAGATATCCGATGAAGCCGATGATGATAGTCATTATGTAGATTGTCTGGAAGAAGAAGAGCATGGCTCCAGTGAAGCGTCAACAAGTTGGGTCACTGTTATCTGTGAGATTACTCATCCATGTCATGGAGATATTGAACAAGAATGTACAGTGGACATAGAAGAAACAGTTCATAATGAAGAAACAGGGCAACAATGTGCCGACGGTGTACTATCTCCGTCTTTGATGTCTTTGGACATCGAAGTCGAAGACAACAGACACCTAGATGACAGAAAAGATGAGAATAACAGACTCCTAGATGACAGAGAAGATGAGGGCAACAGACACCTAAATGACATAGAAGATGAGGACAACAGACACATAGATGACAGAGAAGATGAGGACAACAGACACCTAGAGGACAGAGAAGATGAGGACAACAGACAACTAGATGACAGAGAAGATGAGGACAACAGACAACTAGATGACAGAGAAGACGAGGACAATATACACCTAGAGGACAGAGAAGATGAGGACAACAGACAACTAGATGACATAGAAGATGAGGACAACAGACACCTAGATGACAGAGAAGATGAGGACAACAGACACCTAGATGACAGAGAAGATGAGGACAACAGACACCTAGATGACAGAGAAGATGAGGACAACAGACACCTAGATGACAGAGAAGATGAGGACAACATACACCTAGATGACAGAGAAGATGAGGACAACAGACAACTAGATGACAGAGAATATGAGGATAACAGACACCTAGATGACAGAGAAGATGAGGACAACAGACACCTAGATGACAGAGAAGACGAAGACATTGATGACAGAATCTATGATTTGATCCGGATTATCTTGGCACACATATTCAGGACAATTCATCTGGACATCGGTGACCAGACTGACAACTCATCATCATCATCATCACTTTCGTTGCCGGGTGGTGAAGGCGATCACTGATCTCCACAACATTCTATCTGCAGTAAATGTGTATCATTTATACTCCTGACTTTCTTCCATTCCATGATCTCAAACTATTCTATCTGTAGTACTGTGTATCAGTTCTACTCTGAATTTCTACAATGCCACTGTATCAAAATATTCAGTATGTTTTCTCTTGGACGTTCTATGTATTTTTCCCCTCAGGTTATTTCCGTTGTTATATTGTATAACAAACTTCATCTCACGATGTAGCCAATAAATTTGTGGTATTTTTTTCTAATGTTGATAAAGTCCTTTTCGTGTAAATTCTCTACAATACCTTATCATTCAATTTTCTAGCTGTCAATACAATTCTAAAAATTTTTCTATAAAAAACAAAAATCCAAAAATGTTGATGAGTAATACTTTCTGACAACTAATGTCTAGAGATTATTGTTCAGTGTTAACCTCAGCTATTTTCAGGACTAATTTCAGTTCTCTTTCGTTGCTAATTTCATCTCCTTTCACGGCCATCTTCAGCAAATTTCGTGATTAGTTTCAGCTATTTCCATCGATAACTTCAGATACTTTCATGGCTAACATCATATATTTCATGACTAACATCTGCTGTTCTAACTTCATCCATTTTATTGCTAAGTTCACTGCTTCTCACGGACAACTTCAGCAAATTTCCTGATTAACTTCAGTAGTTTTCATGGCTAACTTCAGCTAACTCATGGTAAACTTCATCTATTACATGGCTAACTTTAGCTCATTTCCTTTCTAACTTGAGCTCATGTTATTGCTAAGTTATGCGCTTCTCACAGCTAACTTCAGCTATTTTCTTTTCAATAAAAACTTCAGCTTTCTTCATGTCAGCTTCTCTTCTTTTGTGGCTAACTTCAACCCTTTCCATTGCTAACTACCCCTATTTTCAATGCTAATTTTATTTATTTGATGGCTGGCTTCAGCTCTCTCTAAGACTTACGTAAAACACAGGTTTATATATCGCTTCAATGAGACACGACAGACTATAGCTAAAACTAGTAGGTAATGATGGGCAATCATGAGCGCACAAGAAATCATAAAAATTACAATGCACAAATCACATTAAACGTTTCAACCAAAAGGTCTTTATCAAGACACAAACAAAACATCAAAACACGACGAATGGAAAAATTATCACATAATCCAATGGGAATATGGAAATGAGATGTCGGAAGGTCAGAAAGTACATAAAAAACGTAAATATATGTGGAAACGAAACGAACAAAAAATATGAGTAAATGACGAAACAAAAAGAATAAAGACAAAGACCACACCAACCCAGTACTAGACATAAGAGTGGTCGGAATTGAGTCCAAAAGGCTTGAGTGTACCCAATTCAAAAATGAGACGATTTTCTAGAGCATACATAGATCTATCATCGGTGGTGCAAAATCTGATGGCGGTGACCTGGATATCAAAAGCACCATGATGACCATCGTCGTTGAAGTGTGTTGCCACAGGAGTGGGTGTTCTGTGCTTGATGGCATGAAGATGGTTACAAAGGCGATCGCTCAATCGTAGGCCGGTTTCCCCCGATGTACTGTTTGCCACAACGTTTACATATGATCACGTAAATGACATTACGGGTTTCACATGTAAAGGCCTCATCGATGATGAAAGTGGCCTTGGGAAATGAAATGGAGCGCATCTGAACTACGTAAGGACATGTGTAGCAACGGACACGTGAGCAACAAACAGTGCCAAAACGGTTAGGAACAGAAGACTTAAGGTGGCTATGAACCAAGTTGTCCTTCAGATTTCTATCACGCCTATAAGCCACCAGAGGTAAGTCATGGAAGGCGTCACGGGTGTCAGGATCAGACTGGAGAACATAATAATGTTTGAGCAAGATGCGTCGAACAGAAGAGTTATGGGGATGGAAGGTAAGAACAAGTTTAACCCTATCAGAGGAGGAGAAGGAACCCTGAGAGTTAGTCAAGGTATCGAGGCAGACGAATGGTGCACACTGAGCCAAGCGGATGAAAGAATGCTGTTAGGGAACGATCGTCTACGGAAAAACTCAATCATCTCAGAGGACTTGTCGAAAAAATCGTCGTAATCGCTACATAAGCGACACAGGCGAATAAGCTGGGAGTACGGTAGAGAGTTGCGACAAGCAGGAGGATGAGAAGAAGTGTAGAGCAGAAAGCCATGTGCATCAGTAGGTTTATAGTAAACGGATGTGCTAAGGTAAGGGAGATGAATGGTGACAATGATGTCAAGGAAGTTGACAGAAGTAGTGGAGATATTAGATGTAAATCTAATTAAAGCTCTCTCTAATGGACACTTTCTAGGCTTCTCTTGACCGCCCAAATACTTTCATGTTAATTTCAATTCTTTTCATGGAAAACTTCAACTGCACTGTTAAATTCCTTTTTTTTTCATTGCTGAATACTGAATGGTCTTAGTGGCTAACCTTTGCTCATCTCGGGACTTATTTTTCTTCTTTTCAGTGCAAACTTCAGGCCATTCTATGTCTAAGTTCCTTGTTTTTCATTGCTAACACCTGTTATTTTTTGGACTAACGCCTGCTCTTTTCATGAAAATCTTCTGCTCTTTCAAATGCCAGCTTTAGCTAATTTATGGCTAGCTTCTGTTCTTTCCGTAACTAATTACATCTAATTTCATTGCCAATATTAGCTAGTAGCATGGCTGTCTTTAGCTACTTGAATGGCTAGCATCAGCATTTTCAGTGGCAAACACCAGCTATGTTCACAGATATTTTCAGTGTTTTCAGTGGTAACCATCAGCTATGTTCACAGATATTTTCAGTGTTTTCAGTGGCAAACATCAGCTATGTTCACAGATATTTTCAGTGTTTTCAGTGGCAAACATCAGCTATGTTCACAGATAACTTCTTTTCCTTTTTGTGATAACATCCTCTCCTTTCTGTGATAACTTCCTTTCCTTTCAGTGAAAATCTGCTTTCCTCATAAGACTAAAGTCCTCTCCGTTCAGCGATAACCTCCTCTAATTTAAGTGAATTCTTACTCACCTTTCAGTGATAACGTCCACTACTTTCAGTGATAACTTTCTCTCCTTTCAGTCATAATTTGCTCTCCTCAAAAGACTTCCTCTTCTTTCAGTGATTCTTCTTCTTCTTCTTTCGTTCACTTGAAACATGTCTATATCTGTAATTCTGTCTCCTTAATAAAACTCACTGTCTTTTGTAGTTCATACAGTGTCCCATAGAGCTTTGATTCCAGTGTTGTTTCCTCTGGCCAATATGTCTGCCTCAGCGTTTCATGCTCAGAACACTCTTGAAGTATATGTTTTGCACTCTGTGCTGCCTGTCCACATGTACACATGGCCGTGTTGCCAATCTTGAACTTTGTATACATGTGACTGCGGAGTCGGTTGTGTCCTGTTCTGAGACGTAGAATTATAACTTGCTCTGATCTGTTCATAATGTGATAGGCATCTTGTGTTGGCGTTTGTGGCTTTCTTATTGACTTGATCATCTGTTTTTTCTGATGGTAGGTGATTGGTATATCTGGTTGGTCTTCGGCAGCACCTTTCTTAGCCAGTTGGTCTGCTTTTTCATTTCCTGGTATTCCACAGTGAGAGGGTATCCACTGCATTGTTACCCTATACTGGTAAGACAATTCGCTAAGTAGTTTTTTCAAGTCTGTTAGTTTTCCAGACTGGAGAACTTGAAGCACTGACCTTGCATCTGTCAGGAATACCACAGGCTGTAGGCCAGAGTTGGAGTTCAGCAGTTTTTTAGCTGCCACACAAATTGCCTGGATTTCTGCATCATAATTATTGCAAAATTTTCCTGTCGGTGTTCTGATTGTATCTCTAGGCTTCTGTGGATATTCTATATATACACCTGCACCTCCATTCCTCACAGCATTCTGTGCTGACCCATCTGTGTACACTCTGACCCATATATCTTGTGGATATTCCTCATCCAGGAAACTGAGGGTGACTGTCATTCGCTGCACACTGTTCTGATCGTCCTCGCTTAGTATTCC